>CM077293.1:50864857-51129926 GCA_039654925.1 Anguilla pacifica
GGCGTGCGGGGGCCACAGAGTGGACGTGCGGGGGCCACAGTGTGGGCGTGCGGGGGCCACAGAGTGGGCGTGCGGGGGCCACAGAGTGGACGTGCGGGGGCCACAGAGTGGGCGTGCGGGGGCCACAGAGTGGACGTGCGGGGGCCACAGTGTGGGCGTGCGGGGGCCACAGAGTGGGCGTGCGGGGGCCACAGAGTGGACGTGCGGGGGCCACAGAGTGGGCGTGCGGGGGCCACAGAGTGGGTGTGCGGGGGCCACGGATCAGTTTTGTTTATTCTGAGGCTCTGGTTACGCAGCTGAGGAGATCAAAAGGTAAAAGAGCTCACAGGAAGGAAAAGGGAGAAGAAGAAGATGAAATATCCAACAAGAAAGATTTCCAGCAGGCCAAACATGAGGAAAGCTAATTGACAAGCAATCTGAGAGAATCCAGCTTCCGTATTCATGGGTCTGATAATGATGAAAAAATAAAATAAAATGACATGCTGGTGGCTGGATTGAATCATTCCCCACCATGCTTAATGCATTCCAAAAGCAGGCAAATAGAAGGAATGGGCTTTACAGGGTTAAGTTATGACAGCCAGCCTACATCATGCCACTGCATCCTACTGTACCTTTCTCCCTTTCCTCTGTAACCGTTTCCATGAATTCAAGAGACGGCACGAGCCAACTGCCAGGTTTGTTCACAAAAAAGTACAGTGCAACCCAAGCATAACCCCCCTCACACTCCCTCCTCTCTCCCTCTATCCTCCTCTCTCCCTTTGTCCTCCTCTCTTTCCCCCTCTATTTTTCTCTCTCCCCTCCCTCTCTCTCCACCCCCTGTCTCCACTCTCCTTGCGCCCCCCCTCCCTGCCCCCTTCCTCCCTGCCCCCCCCTCCTTGCCCCCCCCACCCCCTCACTCTCCCTGCCCCCCCCCCCCTGTGCTCTTTACCGCTCAGTTGCTCACACAGCCTCTTCAGCACTCCCCAGGAGAGCTGCCCCCTTATTACCACAATTACAGTCTGTACACATTTCATTAGGCTAATGCCGCTGTGTACCGCCGTACGCCCACACGTCGCCATGGCCACCTCCATGCGCCCGCGCGTCGCCATGGCCACCTCCGTGCGCCCGCGCGTCGCCACGGCCGCCGAGGAGCCGCCGTACGCACCACACAGCCGGAGATCGTTCTTCTCCCGCCAGCTTTGCCGCTGACGCGTCTCGGAGAAGCGAGGCTAACAGGTGTGGTGGAAACACTGGGAGGAGAGGAAGAAAGGGAGGATGGGGGGGAGAGAGAGAGAGAGAGAGAGAGAGAGAGAGAGAGAGAGCAGCCTAGCGAAAGAGAAACAAAAGGAAATTTATATTCGGATGATGAATCTGCACTCACGGCCCGGCTGATTGCCGTCTCTCTCTCTCTCTCTCTCTCCCTCTCTCTCCCCGTCACTCTGTTAGCGGGCTGGCGACGCCGCCGCGGCGCGGCTGCATCTTTGTTGTCGGAACATAACGTCTTTAATTTATACATCTCTTCACGCTGAGTGCTGATGGAGAGGGAGAACCGCTCTGCATTAACCGCTTCCAGGCGCCCAGCAATTTAAAGGTCAAGTGCATTTCACCATTAGTTTTAACAGCTATGATTTTCCCCCCTACTTCCCTCTCCACCCCCACCGCCCCCCCCCCGAGCTTTTTGGCGCAGTTTGTCCTGTGATTTATTAACCAGCTTACCCACGCGGTCCGCGTCGGCCGTGTGTCTCCCCCTCTTCGTCCGCCGGGCCTACCGCACGCTGGGACCGTGACTCTATCTTCCAGAGAGAGCGCTTTATCTCCTAAATCAGTACAATCAGCCCTCGGCCGAGTCGCGACGGAGGACTGTGTACGCTCGTGACACACGCTCGGCTCTCCAGTATAATGAAGCTATCTGAGACAAATAAAGATTGCGGGTTCGGCTGTTGTTATTGGCCATCGTGTTCGGAAGAAAGTCGCGGCGCCCTCGCCGGTTTATTTACGGGTGCGACCTTGATGTTTTTTTTTTTTTTTTTTTTTTAAACGCCGTCGTGTAATCAATCACGCCCGGGAATCCAAAAAAAAACTTGCGCCGCTGCTATTAATGTGTTTTCGGGGGAAAGTATCGCTCGAGCTCCGTTGTGTTCTGAGAGGATGCGGCAGCTGCTCTTGGGGGTCGGGCGGCGATGTTTGGCGTCGCGCGTTCCTCTCGACGGGGAGCTGAGGGGTAATTACGGCGTACACAAGCGCGCGCGCACAGACCCGAGGCGATGTCTCTCGCCCTCGCGCGCAGCTCCACCGCCACACCGCCGTTAACGAGGAAAACTCCCGGCGCCGCCGTCAGCGTCCTGTCGAGGTTTCCTGCCGTCTCACGCAGAGCGCTCGCCGTCTACCCTGGAGGAGATTGGAAATGGGAGACCGTAATGTAGCAATTACGCGAAAGGCAAATTTCCCCCCCCTAAAAGGCCCAAAGCAAAACCCAAAAACTTTTACGGGCAAGATTGCTGCAAGATTTGATCGACTCAGTCGTCATGACAGCGGGTATGAGATTCAGGGCGAGACACAGAAGCGGCCTCCTTAAAATGGGCGCCCAGCGAGGGTTAGCTGCACTTCAGGATCTCAGGACAGCTTCCTCTCTTCATTAGCCCAGTCATTTGCTTTACGCAGCGTTATCGATGAGGTCACATGCTAAATCTGCAGACTTCACACGCACCCTTGGTGAAAACATTTCGCCGTCATCTGATGTAGCAGTGAATCAGCATTGGTTTATGCATCTTTTTTTTAAAACATTTTTTTAAAGAAAATTAAGCCAGAATAATTGGTTGGAACAAAAATCAAGGTAGCTCCCCGGCCCCCCCGAGGAACGTCATAATGAGCGAATTTCTGAAGAAACCAAAAGCGGGATTAAGATAATTATTCAGGCTTCGCTTGGTCACGCCTGCCAAGCTTTTGCAGATTACTTGTCGATTTCACCTCGGTTTTTGGGGTCCCGCTGGCGGGACACAGGGGCCTGCTTTCCCTTTTTACACCGCGCCTTTTCAACAATAATCACTCCGCTGTTGCAATAATTACATTGAACTGGCAGCGATGCAGACGCTGGCGACGGCGAGGGGCTGAGAACAGTCAATAAATCAAAACAGGAACCTGCACGTTTTTTCTGCCCGTTGTCATCTCTGCTCTCTGGGCCCCATTTTACCGCTCGCGTTCTGTTTTAATGTTCTAGAGAACCCTCGTGATTCCAGAACAGAGATCTGCGCTGGATTTAGGAACTATAAAAATTTCCAGCAGGCTTGTCTGTGTTCGGTAGCCTATATTTCAGTTCGCAAATTTCACAAAGTGTCATTTTACATCCTCTGCAATCTGTTAGTCTCACTCACCCGTTCAGAGGGCTCTGTCGCGTGCTGCCAGCAGCCATCACAGGCCTTCTGTACTCTTCTACACTGGCATAAATTCCACGTATGAAATTAGAAATGCATTCGTGTATTGGTGCAACACTGCAACAATGTCAGTAAATAGATGAAAATTATGTTTTTAGACCCGTTTCACGTTTCTGGAAAGAGAGCTGTACAGTACTGCCCCCGGCTACATTAGGTTCAGCTTAGTTTTTGTGTGTATATAATTCATCCCCATGACAGTATAATGTGTGTAAAATTCTATCAGTATTGTTGTGGTGTCCGTCTCTGGTACTCAGATCACAATCGGAAGATGTCCTCCGTGATCTAATCTTGTCTGACATAAGACTATATTTACTGTATTTTTATTTGAGCCAAGAGTGGTATTTTTTATTTTTATTTTTGCTGTCAATTGATTTTTTTTTGTTTTGTTTACCTACCTATCGGCGTTGCGGAAGTTGTTGTCTGTGACCGCACACTCGGTTCTCTGACGGGCGATTCCGCCCTTCCTGTGGCGGCCAGCCGCAGAATGACCCGTGTCAGATGGGCGCTGTGGTTCTCCCTGTCTCGGCCTGGTCGCCCTTCATGTTTATTGGCTGTTAATGCTAACCAGCTGGGCTGCTGTCTGCGCCGCAGAGCCACGGCTAGCCGCGGTTCTGGAGATGCTAATCGCGCTGCGAAGCTCGCGGAGTTCTGAGTCGGTTTCACTCGAGTCATTTGACCCTTGACCTTAAGGTACATATGGAAGCCTGCTCAGCAGAGCTGAGTGCATTAGCAGTTTTATGCATTCAGTTTTGAAGCACGAGGTCACCGGCAAGGGAAAGAATTAATGGCACAGCCCAGAGTAACTGAAGGTCTGTGTGCAGCGGAAGCACGATACAAATCAGCCTCCGAACGCGAATGCGATGTGAAGTGTAGGACGCAACTGAAGAAAAGTAAAAAAAAAAAATTTAAAATAATAATAAAATAGCACCTTAATGACATTTTGACAGTTTAATACCAAACAGCAGCGGAATGTGATACTCTGAAGTGATTGGATCTCATTTAATGCGATCAATAAACACTCGCGGGAACATGTTCTGAAATTCAGTGATTGCTGCGGTCGGCCGACATACGCTGCATTAACAATCATACGGCCTTCCAGGTTTATTTATTTATTTATTTATTTATTTATTTATTCTTACTTTATTGCTATTTTAACCTCATCTCGTTAAACGCCAGAAACGGCCGCAGAGCTGGTGGGTCCCTGTGACATTATGTCACGCAACAAAGGTGTCAGAACGCAGTAATGCTGCGCAGCATCCTTAGTGGTATTACTTGGCTGTGATTGGGGGACGGGGACGGGGAGGGGGAGGGGGGGGCGGGGTCACGGAGCAGGCGTTCGGTGGAACGGAGAGATTTGACAGAGGACGGGTCGGTAATATTTTAAACTACTGAGGAAAGCCCCCCCTAATTGGCTTCCCTTGCAATTATGGCCATTTTAAAACATTGTTAGAAGAACACATTCACATGTTTTGACCAGGGGCGCACATCGTACTGTGAGAATCACACCATTCGCCGCCCTGCGAAAGTGAGTGAGATCCCCGGTTTTGAGCCGGTGGTCACCGCTTCCCTTCCCAGAGTGCCTCTGTGCAGGAGCCGTCTCTGGCTCCGCGGCGGCAGTTTGTCATGCTAATGCCGCTTCTGAAAAACTCCCTTCTGCCCGCCAGGCCAGGATGCTAGGGGGAAGTATTTCACCGTCTGACGGCACCGCCTGCATGCCAAGCCAATAGATCTTTCCACTTTTTTTTTTGCATAAGCATCTTTAAGGAACTTGTTGGTAAATTATTGTTTTTTTTTTTGTTTAGGCATGTCAGGCACAACTGCACTTCAGGCTGATTTGTAGTTTTGGCAGAAGCAATGGGGCCAAGCGTACACCCCCGCCTTCTAAAGGCCACCGTTAAAGTAATTAGCAGGTTTACGAAATTTCACGCCAGGATGGTTATAGGTTAGAGGAACATTATTGCTTTTTTCTGCTCATCCATCAGTCGGGAGCGTTGTTTCCATCCTGTGCTGTGTAAATAGTTTCACCGCCATGATGTTTTTTGCGGTGAGCGTTAGCTCTGGATTTTATCAGCTGCAGCAGAGTGTGACCCTAACCCTGTTCTGGGCGGGACGGCCCCGGTGCGTACAGGTGATACCTGGGTAAATTACACCTGCGCGTGTGGCGCTCAGAATGGCACAGGAGCCAGGTGTAGAGCCAGGTGTTGGTGGAGCAACCGGTTCCTGTTAGTGCTGACACACAACAACAATATGGTTCCTGACTTGTTGCAGTACATCACTACCTCCCCCCCCCCGCACCCCCGGTTCTGCTGTTCTTTTTGACAGATTTTATTGTTTTTTCTGGCTCTGGTGGGTTTGCTGTTGATAGGGGGTGGGGTGGGGAGGGTGTTGGGTGGGGGTAGGGGGCTAGGAGAGCCATCAAGTGTCTGGAGCCAACATCTCGCGGTGAGCCGGGTTGCCCGCTGTCCCCCCGCCAAACCGCGGGTCTCTTACCGCCATGCCCTGTGCCTCTCCCGCTGCCCGCTGGTGCCCTGCCCACGTACGCCAGGGCAGGGCAGACCCTCTGACAGCTGGTCATGGGGGTGGCAGAGGGGGTCTGGGCAGGGTCTTTTGGACCCAGAAACAGTTTGGGTACAGGACGTCAGATTCCATTTGAAAGCCCTGGCCAAGCATGAAATCAATGAACAAAAAAATGTGCTTGTAGGCACCAAAAAAGTGTAGTGACTGCAACTGTTTTAACATTCTGCTCCTCAGTTGTAGTGCCCCCCCCCCCCCCCCCCAAATGCACACACACTATTACATTACTTTCATTTAGTGGAGACATAAATTTGTTTGGTCAGGTTTGTTTGGCCGGGAAAGGACTTGAGATTCAGATGTTTCCCTCTCGGCTGTAAACTTCAGAGGCTTTTGAATAAAACATTTGTTGCTGCTGTTCTTAAAATTGTACGTCCAGCAATTACTGTGGGACGCCCGGGAACAAGAGCTGCTTTGCAAACGAGGCTTTTCTCTTTGTGTCACATGGTTATTAGCCAGAATGAGAATGTGACTTATTTCATTAAAGGGGACAGTTATGCTACATATACTAATGATTTGTCCTCACTAAAAGCTTACTTTGAGAGGGGAGAGGAAGAAAAAAAGAGTGTGTACTTCTCATGCCATTTATATAAATCTAAAAAAATAGCCAGAGGAGCAGATTAATCAACATAATGCATTTAACCAATTATGTCTGATTTGATCTGGCCGTTAGGTAATTGAATACAAATACACAATGATTTACAGCCCTTCCTTTATTGTTTTCAAGATAAGACTCCATTGGGTGCTGGAAAAGATGCCTCGTGAATTATTCATAAACAATTATTAACAGTGCATTCGGTTAATGCTGAAACCACTGGTCATTTGCGCGCATATGGGAAAATAGGTCTGTATCTAATATAATGCAACGATAAAACTCTGTATGTTTTATGAATGCATATCGTGTATATCTGAATATAACACCGAGTAAACAGACTGAGGGTTTTGCGCTGAGTGACCAAACATGCTGAATGAACTTGTTGCTGGCAGAAAACCACGGGAAATGTGGATTGACAGAAACGGTTTTTTTTCCCCCTTCACTTGTGCCAGGAAATCATTGTCTCACCAGTGTGGCCAGACTCACAGTCAGGCTCACACACTTCCCTTCCTGCCTCCCTTTTACACACCTCACCTTACATTACCTTCATTTCACTCTCCCTTGTTTTCCCTCCTTCTCTCTCTCTCTCTCTTTTTCTCTCTCACACACACACACACACACACCTCTTTCTGTCACACACGTATACACACATACACTCTCCTCACTCACTCACACACATACACACGCACTCACACTCTCACTCGCTCTCTCACATACACACACACACGCACGCACACCTCTCTCTCTCTCCCGCTCTCCCTCTCCCCCAGTTTGCAGGTGTTGCAGTGATTGATTGACGCTGGCACGGGCAATGTGCAGTCCTCCTCCAGCTCTCCCCGAAGCCAGGCAGGTACAGCAGGCCCTGCTATGCAGAGATTGATGCCTTTCCCTCCCCCCGTACAGGTGCAAAAACTGCTGAACAATGATCGAACACTGCTGCCTCTCTCACGCCGTTTGAGTTCTCTCTGCTGCTGTTTTCTGAGAGTTCCAGACTCTCCCAGCTTTACTGTGAAGTCGTTTTTCGGGGATAGGCCGCAGCGCTCGTGGAGCGGTCAAACTGCGGTCAGATGAAAAGCCGCGCCCGGCGACTGTCGCCGGGGCGACCCTGCGTTTCAGGCTGCGGGTGTTATTGGCGGTTTTAAAGAAGGGGGTCAGGGCGGCTGGGGGGACGTTCCCGGGCAACGGCCCGAATCAGCCGTCGCCTCCGCTGATCTGAGAACAGCCTGGAACCGCCTGCGGGGGACGTGTGTGTCTCCTGCGCTAAGCACTTCCACAGAAACGAGCCGGAACCCCCCCTGAGCTACCCCCCCCCTAACTCTGCAGGAGAACAGGAACCAGCAGCACTGGCAGTATATTGTGGCTGCCCCCGTGGGAGTCAACAACTCCCCAAAAGTGGAGAAAATCAAAAAGACAGAATGCTCATAACATATGTGACCTCCACCACCGGACCAGAACGGCCGCGCTTCTATACAGCGAAAGCGGGGGAAAAAGTAGCAATTTCAGACACCCGGAAACACTTCATCTCGATGTGCTCCCCAAACTGTCCTCTTCTAGCCTCTCATTTGTTGTACGTTCTGCTAACCATGTAGCTTTGCTGTGAAATCTTGCAATATATTAATCTGCTTTCCTGTAACGACATTGGTCACAGTATGTTTTATATGATATGAATGCAAGATGCATTCCATCTCAATTTTGTTCCAAAATGCAATCTACTTTATATCTGTTGTCAAGCCAAGGGAGAATCTGTTTTAGGCGAGATCATGTAGGAGGTTTCCTTCTTGTAATAAAAGTATAGTTGGAATACTGAAATAAATTAAGTTTAATTTTGAGATATGTGAAAAATGAAGAACAGACTTCACTTCACGATTGAGTTTAGCTTTTGACAAAACTTTTAATTTATGACATGATTCACATATTCTGTACATTCTGTCACTTTACTGCAATTTCACGTTCACATAAACAAATAGTACTCATCAATTTAGGTTGGAGATGTTCCAAATTGAGGTTTGTATGTATGTGTGTATATCTGTGTGTGTGTGTATGTGTGTGTGTGCCTGAGTATGTGTGGACTACTATCTTTGTGAGAACCAAATGTCCTCACAAGGATAGAAAGATGAGAAAATTACAGAAAGTGAGGACATTTTGCATTTTGCTGGTCCTCACTTTTTCAACAGGCTGTTTTAGGGTTAGGACTTAGGGTTAGGGTTTAGGTTAGGGTTAGGGTTAGATATGTAGAGGTTGGGGTTAGGGTTAGGGTTAGAGGTTACGGAATGAATGTATTCAATGGAAATCAGTTGGAAGTCCTTAGCAGTACAATGCTGAGTGTGTGTGTGTGTGTGTGTGTGTGTGTGTGCCTGTACAGGCATTCATTATCCAGGGAAAGAGTGTGTGAGAGTTGTGCTCTCATGTCTGGTCCATTTCAGCGAGCACCCCCCCCCCCCCCCCCCCTTACCCCCCCCCCCCCTCCCCCTCCCCCGTGTGTTGGGGGGACAGGAAGCTTTATTTTAACAGCGTCCTGATGTGCTGCCGGATTTAAGATGTGCCGCGAGCCGCTGAGGCATTCAGACCGGCCCACCAGATGCTGGGCTGAGGTATGGCTTCCCGGCAGTGTCAGCGCTAAAAAAAGAAGTGCTCATCGTCCCGAGCTTCAAAAGGAGGCCGACCTCCGTATCTCCACGGGCAACCTACAGGGAAGCAGACTGCCCGGTGGACGGACTGAGAGAACCGATGAATAAAAGCTTATCTTCCAGGGGATGTAAAAAAAAAAAAAAAGGCTTTGAATTGCGTAGGCTGTTAAGCATATGAGCAGAGAGTGTCTGAGAACTATTCTGGCAGCGGAAAATGATGGTGTGAATTGAAATCCTGACCCCGCCTGTTCCAGCCGTGACCAGGAGTCCCGCGGCGTCCAACATAATTGGCTCAAAGAGGTTTCACTCAGCAGGATGCCTGATGTACCATAATGCTTAGGTAGCTGCTCAGAGGTTGCAGGTTCAACTCCCAGATGTCCGCTGCTGTACACTTAAGCAAGCACTCGAATTGACCCTTGAATCGCATCTGTGAAGTGTCCCTTGGTACAAACAGATACAGAATAAGCTGTAAAAATGTAAGCTCTGTAACATGCCTAATTAACTCGTTAGCAATGATCACATCCCCTCGTAGTGACATTTTGGGTCGCCTTGATGGCTATAACTCGGCTGAGCCGAGCTGATTGGTGGACCACAGAAATGAACAGAAGTGGACACTGGCTTCCTATGATTTTTCACATTTACCTGCATTTCCATTCAACTCCTGGCACAAATATATCAATTTGCAGCTTTAATACTCTTGGTTACTATCTGCTCAGCTTCATAAATGCCATCTGATTTGTTCATACTGTGTTCTTGTGTGGAGCGGCCAAAATTCAATAATAAAACAATTATTATATTGTATTGATCTACTCATCAGTATGGAGTTGTCCATTTATTCTACATCGTTAATTAAATCATAAGTAGTGTTATGTTTTTTCTTGAATTTGGAAAAAAGAAAGCAATATAAATTGCTGTATATTTTTACTGGATAGTTACAATCCAGCACTATTTCTAAGACGGCTTGGATACTGTATTTATTGCATTACCTACAGAGAAATATGTGCATAACTATTCACAGAAAGCCATATCAATTATAAAGAAAGAACAGATCCATCTTCTAGTTAGCGACTGTTCCTTCCTCAAACTGCACGCCCTTATACTACAAGGGCCAAATATCAGAATATAAATAAATACAGATGTCCTAGTTAAATTAAACAGAAAAAAGCAGAACTCCAAAACACTACAACATTATAGTTGGATATTTTTTACATGCCACCATAAATCCTCAACTTCCCCTTGTGTTTTTCTTTTTCTTGTAGATGGAACTTTCACTAGAGTAGATGAACCCCATGCAAACTTTCAAAAAGTTCTAATTTCACTGAACAAAACTCTCCCAGCACAACCGAACAAATTTAGCACAACGGTAAAATTTCGCTTCTCCATCCTCAGTGGCACGAGGGCTTCGAATTACGAGTCTGGTGCACGGGGACCCAGCGACTCCCGTGCAAGCTAACACAGATTACAGAACAGATCGACGGCACGAAGATAACGTCCCAAAGTAACAGCGGCGTTCCAAGAAAACCCGGGGAGAGGGGGGTCCGTTTTACTTTCGATGTCTTATTCTGGCGAAAAGTAAATGAAAAAATAGCGGATTGTTAGCGGAGCTGCAGTGGGGCGCAGCGGTGGCGAGCAGGGTGATTGCAGCCGCGCCTTCGTGCCTCGTCTGGGGCAGGTCTTCCTCGTGAGTATTCGCCGCTTGCGTCCGAAGCCGGCCTGCAGCTGATCGCAGGGCTCGACTTATCTGCACGCTACAGACAGAGACGTACAGCCGAGGACAAATAACATCTTATTACTGGACCCAAGTTGTGTTTACCTGGGGAGTCTATTCGTTAACTGACACGGGATTGATTGCAGTCGCGCGTCGAACGTAGACCTTGTTTGTCCCCCTCTCTTTGATGCATTTTTAAAAAACTGGCTAATAAGGGATGAAAATAACCGAACGGACGATTGTTTCCCCCAACAAATTTTACAGCCCTCCCCCGGTCCACTGTATGTGGTCATATGAAGGCGTGTCTCCTTTTTAAAGAGCAGGAAACTGACATTCTGTACATCGAAATTCCATTAAAAATGTAGGGCAGAGGAACGCTGGTGCTTCAGACACTTATATATGCATCAGATTAGGCGCCAAGGAGAACGTATTCCTGAGGGACAGTCTTTGCTTCCTTCCTCTGTTCTCCCTACACGCCGCTCGGTACGGGCGAGGACGTGGCGCGCGCTCATTCTCAGTCCAAACACTTTCCATGGAAAATTAAATCCATTATTAAACACGTTACACTTCAAGACCTTCAATTACTTGCCATCAATATGAAAAGACATGCAAAATATGCTGCTCTGGTGCCAGGACTAATACATGAAAATTAAGCCGGGAGAATGATACGGGAACGGCAAAGTTGTCTCAATTTTAACACTTCTCTGCTGAATATCAAACATTTCAGAAAATTAAACTGTCTTGGCAGACCCTGTGTCCTTACTCTCACAGTGTGTCATTTTTGCAGTGTTTTACATCTCCGTTTCTTTGATGGAAATCAAAAGCGCTCACAACTTGCATTACATCCATTACTCATATAGGCTTCACATGCATCTGATGGGAAACTTGCTACTGAGCAATAAAAAGTAATGATAAAGGTAAATGCTATATTTCCCCCCCCCCCCTGGTCAAGGGTCAAACTTGAAATCACATCAAGGAAGGAAATGCATGCTGTGCATTTTAGCTTGGTCTCTTTGACAAGAATGGCTATATGCCACAGAAAAGCTGCCATGTCAGTCCTAACCTCTTAACCTTGGTATATTTCTTTGCTCTTCGATTTTTAAAGATTTCGTTGCATTTTTCCACTGACAACGTTTTCATTAAAGGGGACCAAGGTAGCTATTCATGCAGGAAAGATGCTTGGGGAAGCAAGAAGTTTTTAATGTCTGATTTTAGTTTGTCAAACTTCGTACTTCCTGAATCTCGGAGGTGGAAAATCCAGGTTAAGAAAATAAAAGTCCTCCCCAGTTTTTTGTTGCAATCACCTGGATTTGCTAATTAGCACAATTGTTCAGCCAGGAGGCAGAGCTAATTAGTGAGATCAGCTGGCTGAGTTCGCGGGTGGAAGAAACACATGACAGAACTTCTAATTTCCATCTCCTAGACTTTCCACCTGTGGTAGATATCACACTTTAAAACATTATTAAACGTTATTATATACAGATCCGGCCCTGGAGGTGGGGCAGATTTGCACCCCTCCCTTCCAGATAAAAGCCTTGTATGTGAATATTTCTGTGATGCGTCTATATTAGTTTTTAATTCCAGATCCATTAGTAACTAGGCAGCTCTTTTGATTGATAGAACTCAGTTCACACTGTGTAGTTCTCCCCTGGGGTTCTGAACCCCTGATGTCTGCCCACCCACATATATTAGCAACCCCCCACTGCCGAACACCAGCTGCGTCCCCATGACAACTCACCACACCTAGCTCCTCCCCACACTGCATGCATTCACTGGACACCATGCCTGCAGGGCATCCTGGAACGTCCTGGAAAACTAAATAGTTTTTAGTACCAAATGCTCAAATTTTGTCTACTGATGGATGATTTGCTTATAGAGAAATGTGACTGTTGAAAAAAAAAAAAAAAAAAAAAAACTGAAAAAATTTAGCATTGAAGATTACAGTAGGTGCAGGAGTTTGTAAAATAATTTATGTAAATCACAACTTGTCAGTGCCGTTAGATCACCACGGCTCACCGGCATCAGCGAAGCAACTTTAAATTAATGAGATGCAATGTGAGGATGGAATAAACAAGGAAAGAGAGACAGATAGAGAGAGAGAGAGAGAGAGAGAGAGAGAGAGAGAGAGAGAGAGAGAGAGAGAGAGAGAGAGAGAGAATTTTTGAATTTTGACAACACCTTTAATTAAAACTGTCTTCTGTAGGTTCAAGTCAAATAAGCAAATAAGCAAAAAAACCATACAGAGAGAGAGAGAGAGAGAGAGAGAGAGAGAGAGAGAGAAATGATTTTATTCAAAGTCTTGCTTTTACCTTTGATTGTCTTATAAAAATTCAAGGAATGTTTTTCATTCAAGGAATCCAGATGGAATCAAAATGACGAGGCACCCCAAGCAGCGACACCATGGTCTAAGTACTGTGTAATTTTCTCATTTCATGTTCTCATTTTAAGTTTTTACAGCTAAAAAAGAAGCACATTTTCTTTAATAGTTCTGCTAAATGGTAATGGACGCTTTGAGAAAAAGGTTACAAAAACCTGAAATCAAGCTGGCGAAATATTCACACGCTTTAAGATTTTTTTTTCCCCCCAAAGTGAACAATCTCACAAGCTTGATGATCCAATTCTGTCGGTGAGGCAGTTTAAGTGTTTTTCTTTCTGAAATGCATAAACACGACAACCTCTTCTTTTCTGCATTCGGGGAAAAATGTAACAAATCAAGAAGACAACTCAGTACTAAATCTTGAATCAGCACAGAACATTTTTTTGTTTGTTTTTTACTATTCCGGTTTATTGATCACTCCTGTCCTTCACAATGAATAATTTAGACTTCCCAGCAGTTTTAAAATTGAGCTCCAGAACTTGACCTTCATCCATCCATCCATAAAACTATATGAGAATCTGTTCTTGGAGACAAGGTTGAGAGGCAGCAATCTCAGCTCTAACAGTCATATTTAGCTGACCTGGAACTTTTAAGGAGGAGAGACTGAGAGATCTTTGCTGTGGTTGGAAAACAACATATTGCATTATATTTTAATTGGGGTAGGTAATAGTCCTTGAAGACTTCTTCATTAGTCATCAAGGCAAGCTGTTCGAGTTGTCCTCCATGTGGATGCGTTCTTGGCCCAATTCCCATCCCCCGTGTCTCATGGGGAAAAGACAGTTGTCACTGATGTTTTTTCTTTCTTTTTTTGACCAAAGATTTGAAGGGAAACTCAACAGCTTTGTCTACAAAAATAAGACAAAACACAAGGGTAAAGCTGAAATGAATTGTCAATTGAGAATTTTAAACAAATCCCACAATAACATTGGCAATGCACCTGAAAAACACAAATCTGTCAATGGGCTAACTTACAAAAATGAACAAATATAGTCGGATAAGTTTGTACATTCAATATGTTGTTCTCGATGTTTACGTACACAAAATATTTCAATAAACGGTGATCACTATGCATTTCAGCTTATGAAGAAATGAAAACTGAGAGCTGACAGTACTATTCAAACAGGACATGTGTTTTAAACGCAGAAGCTTCACATGCAATTATGGAGGCTATTAAAGAGAATAAAGATCAGCCCTGGGGCTGTATTTAGCTAATCAGTGGTAGATTCAGAGGAACTCCTTTGATATAGAAAATACCGCTAAATAATGTATTTTGATAGATGGCGTAGATTTGTATATGTATATTGTTTGCCCTACAAAAAGGGTTCAGCCATAATTCTAAATCAAGGATCACATTTAGGACTTTACCTACCTTTACTCTATTAGCAACTGACAGCTTATGACCATGTGCACCGGGCTTCTGGACTCGAAACCTGATAAATTAATTGCGAATTGCTTTGTATTGGATTTGGCAGCCTGACCTGTTTATACAAACGTAGCCTCGTCAGCTGTGGTTAAACAAACTATCCAGAGAACTCAAGACTGGTGATTAACTGTGGATTTTGCAGTCAGCCTTGAATGTTAGAAAAAAAGGCACACAAATCTGAGGAATAACAACTGGGTGCCTTGCAGCTTTTCATCCTGGCCCTCTAACAAGAGTAAAGAAGTAAACACCGTACAAACGGGCAGAACATTTGGAAAGTAAACACTGGCTAACGAATAACCTGCAGGACCGCCCGGTGTTAGCGAAGCTTGCTAACAACAGACGCTACCGGCGCAACTGATTGTGGTGCAAATGAACCGCACATGGTAAATAATTAAATTAAATTAAAGAATACAGAAGCCCGTACTGGCTATGATCTGGGCCTCTGCTGTATGTCTGTTGATTAGTCTTGTCTTGTGAAAGCTTTAGCAAACTAAGGAACTGACCTGATTCAAACCGATTATGACCGCAACTGATCCTGACTGCGTCCACAGACGAAAAACACATTTGACAGACATGAAATGAAACGCGCTGTTCAATGCTACTGAAATGCTATTTTCTGACGTGTTTAATTTCACATGAGATGCTCTCTCAGGGCCAGTATGTCCGCAGTGCATTTTAACTGCAGCTTGTCACCTCCCATGCAGGCACGCAGCTTTCTCGTGGCTGCGGCTTCTGCTCCATGCATGGGTGCAGACTGCAGGCTGCAGGATAGACACATGTCAGCACACCCCTGGTTTTCAGACAAATCTGGAAAAAATGAATGCACGTAGAACCTTGAGTACATAATACATGCAGAAGCCTACAGGCAGGGAACTCATACATATCATAAAAATCAAAACTGTGAATATGAAAATAATAAAGAGGAAGGACATCTGTTTTCATAACTAAAATCCAATTTAGAAGCTTAGAAATCCAACTCATATTCTATTTGATGTCCATAAAAGTGCTTATTTGCTTGAGCCTGGTAAGCACACACATGCACTCACACACACACACGCACACACACACACACAGGACTCCAGTTCCAGTACGTCCTCTTCAGAGTATGAAAAGTAATCACACCCCACTTCCTTCTCTTTTGACCCGACGCTGAGTGGGAAGTCACACATGCAATATTGCCTCGGCTAAAAATATCAGGATTGAGTCAAAGTCTTAAAATTTTTATGAGGTCCATTTTTAGAGATGTGGGTTTTTTTCTGCAATCTGTTTTATCGGGAAAAAAATGACTTTCAAAAGGTGTTAAAAGCAGATTTTAACATCCTACCCGTCATATTTGTCGCCGGAATATTGCACGTTTCCGTGTCTATTTTCAATGCCAGTGGGTATTGTAATGATGGGTACTGTTAATTAGACTCAAAAATAACTATCTTCTTATTCATTTGCCTACCTTAAGTTTATTGAATGTGTGAGATACAAAGACATTGATATTTATAGTTTCTAAGGAAGCAAGCGGGACTGTATTTACTGAATGGGAATTGGCTCAGATACCTGCTACTCATGAGTCACCAGTTCCCTGACAACCTTTGTAAATGGCGTGTGGTCTGATTGGCGGCTCATCCTGTTAACTGTTTTTTGTGTGTGGATTATCGAGAAGGTTTGGTACCGATTCCAGACGGTGACAGTGCCGACTGTGACTGGCAGCCCTGCAGTGTAACGCACAGGTCAGTCCAGCATCGCTCAGGGACGGGAGCGTTTCAGTCGGCAGGGATGACAGCCTCTCAGTGGGCATCAGCGACCCCTGCTGGCCGACTGAGCATTCACAGGTCCACCTGTTAAGCTGCACGGAAGTGTCTGCGATTGTGAGAAGGGATGGCTGACATCACGTGATTTGGAGGAGAGCCCGTGGTAGCCTGCGCTCTCCAAATTTGGCAACGGATGTTGTGGAGTGCTCTGCCGCCTGATTGGGAGGAGTAACATGGGGAAAATATCCATGAATAGAACGGATATGCAAGGTCATAGAGGTAAACGGTAATTGCATCAGGTCAGCGATTTTTTCACTAGAGAAAGCTGCTCACAAGGGAGAAAGAGCATGGACCATTTTAACCTCAGTGTGTCCCCGACAGGAAGAGGACAGACAACGCAGGACACTGTTGTGTCATTGGGTAGATCTGAGGGCTATATTTTAACGATCTTAGCGCATGGTCTAAAGCGCACGGTGCAAGTCCAATTTAGGGTGTCTCCAAATCCAATTTGTTAAACGGCGAATAATTTGTGCGCGAAGGAATGAGCTGAAATTAGTCTCTTACAGTGCGTAATTAAAGGTGTGTCTTGGATGTAACCAGCGCTTGAAGCGGAAAAAGTAAGTGCCTTAGCACTGAGAACCGTGAATCTTTCAAGAGCTCTTTCACATAAAGACATTCTTTGCGGTACAGCTAGTCAGCGGTGTTCACTTTCAGTCTTGGAGAGCTGGAAAATGGCTGGTCTTTGTTGGTCTTTTTTTTTTGCCTTAAAATCGACCGGTGAAGTGAGTACTCTGCTTCAGTAGATCAATTAAATACTGAATAGCAGAAAAGATTTACTCAGCGAGGGCGAGAATGAATAACGAAATACCAAGCGGCGTCCGACTGACTTCACCTCACCTCGGTTTGAAGTGTGTGACTGCGGGGTCATTGAAAAGAGAACAGGAAAAGAGTTTTTCCAGCTGTGCATCTTTTCAGTAGAATAAATATCTTGAGCATCATATCTGGCAGTTACATTCTGCAGTCATTGGTAAAAATGTAAACATTGATCTATTCTTCAGAAAAGCAAAAAAAAATAATAATAATAATTGCCTCGAAGAAAATCAATGATACATCGCAATAAACTCTGGTCTCTATATGAGCTGGTCTGGAAAAAGGGCAATAGTAAGCTCATTTTGATCTCTTGAAACACCTAGCTGTGCTATGAGGTAAATTTATTTCCATAATGGAATGAAATTACCCTTTGTTCATTTGAGATTTCATCGCATTCCTGTCATTTTACAAGTGATCTTCCTGTAAGAAGGTAAGATTCTGAAATGAACCGTGTGTCCAATGCTGCATCTCAGCCTCCTCAGTGTCAAGAGAGCAGCTCATCTACACCCTCAGAATTCATGATTTTTACAACAACAAAAGAAGACAACATGAGAAATTTTAGCCTTGCTTCATTATTCCAGCGCAAGAAGCAAGCGTGTGAAATATCGCAGCCGAGGGACTGCAGGGGTGTCTTACAGGGCAGTGGACGGTGCCTGAAGGAGAGGGAGTTATGGTTCCTGGATGACAGTGCCTGAAGGAGAGAGAGTGATGGTTCCCGTGCCGAGCGGGACAGTTCCTGCCGCCCTTCCCAGGAACCCGCTGGGTGAGACAGCGGCCGGGACAGCCGGCTGAGGAGCAGGAGCGGGAGATGGATGTTCGGGGAGCGCTGGACTGCTGCACCTACTGCTCCAGCAGCACAGCGTCCGGTCTCCATACAGCCATGCGCTCTGCAGTCCTGCAGCACAACGCTGGAGCTGGGATATTGAGATAAGAACTCTCTCTGAGGTAGCTAGGTTTAATAAAGATTCTGGGTTAATGCAATTTAGTTACTATAGGTATGTTGAAGTGGTGAATGTATGTCACACCAGCCAGGTTACGTTACTCCAAAGGTGTAATATCCAAGATCTGAAAATAGAAGTTCTTGCCAGTGTTTTGTTTCTAATCACCTGGATTTGCTAATTAGCACAATCCTCGAGCCAGGAGGTAGAGCTCATTGGTGAAATCACCTGGCTGAGTTCATGGGGGGAGGAAACGCATGGCAGGACTGTTACGACCTCCTGACCCCTGGACTTCCCACCTCTGCTTAATACAGAACCACCTGTCAGCTTGCTACCTGCTTGTGTTCTTAAACACTACAGTAACTCAAACACAGCGATAACTCACTGCTGATGTTCCCGAATATCAGTTTTGTCATAGCCAAGGGGGAAGTTAGGGTTTGGCACACATGTAAAAAAATCCACCCCCCGCAATGAAAAATTAAGAAAGTAACTGATCGATCGTCGATTTTGTGCGACAGCCTGGCTACATCACTGGTTTCGTGTGGTATCATCTGTCTGCCCTTCACAGATCGAAAGTTGAACACTATGAGTGCAGCTTATCGTGTGAAATTTATATTGGTAACTGAGTCACTTTCACTAAAAGTGTCTGCTAAATGGCTGAACTATAAATTGTACTACCCAGTGGAGGAGGTCACCTTTACCTCCCTCAAAACTGAATAAGATTCATATATATGAATATGTGGAATTAGAATTAAATATGTCTAATATAATGTCTAATAATATATTATAATTAATTATTATATGACCAGATTAGGTGAAAAGATTATCACCTGCAGGCCTCAACTGTGAAGCACCTTCAGATTACCCATAAACTCAGTCGTTTGCTGTTGACTGAGAACATGTCAGACGTCCTGACTAGAGGTAAAGTTACTTCACGCACTGGCCCTTTACCGTTTACAACATCATAATACAATGCAATGTAAAAAACCAAAAAAACAAAAAACAAAACCCTACTTCATTCTTTTTTATCATCAGTTTTCATCAATTATTCGTGATTATAGAAGCCATGTAATATGAACTGATGATGAACAGTTTGCAATACGCTGTATATAGCATGTATAGTATGTGTGTGCTTCAGATTAATTATAGTTTTTGATGGTCTTTTCTTTTCTTTGTTAAATCCATAGCTGTACATGTGTTGTGTAAAAACGCATTGTCAAAGCTCTGTGAAGTCCTCAGAGCGTTTCCATGAAGCATATTGAATGTGAAGTACAGTCTGCGACAGGGAGGGAGCGAACGAGAGAGGCCAGGTCTCCTCCCTCTCCCTCTCTCTCTCTCGCACGCCCATCAATCAGCGTCCGTTTTACCCTTCCTGGCGGTGATAATGTCGCCGCCGCTGCCGCCGCCGCGTCTCCGTGTGTGGTAATTATTGTCGCGGTTGGCGGAACGGCGTGCTTGTCGTGTCCGGAGGTGGGTGCCTGGGGGGGGGGGGGGGGCGGGCGGTTGGCGGGGAGGGGAGAGGGGGCCCCCTCCGCCAACACATCGCTCAGAGAGGCGCGGTGGGTACGAGGAGGAGCTGAATCTTTCATGCTTTTATTCAATTTCGCGCTCCCCACCGTAATGGGCCTCCGAAGCGTTCGGTCACCGCCGGCGTTCTGCGGTGGCGGGGGCCGGGGGAGCATTAATCAGAGGGGGGGGGAAAGGGGGGGGGGCAGCGTATCCCCTGCGCTCCATCATCCTGCCCAGAGCCGGGAGCCACGACACGCGATCGGGGTGAATTCCGGACCCACGGGGATAAAGCGGAAAACGTCCCGGCGCTCCAAAAGGAACAGGGCGGATCGATAGAGCGAGACTGGATATAGTGTGGACAGCAAGCACGTACGCAGCGAAGTGTTCAGTGTGATATCAACTCCGACAGAGTACTTTCAGTGCTAACGGAGTACGTGTTGTCCCCAAAGCTGGCAGCACTGGGAATTTTTCCTATGTGGGAATGGGTGGGAGACGCTGCAGGAGCGGAAGTGGTGGCAGCAGAGGGTGCGGGGGGGTGGGCGGGTGCAGGGATCGGGGGTGGGGGGGTTGCTGGGTAATGCGTGTCTGTGCAGTGGGTGGTCCGGCAGTCAGTTTCAATGAGGTGCTGAGATCTGTCAGGTAAATATTGCCTGCTTTTCATCTTTATCACCTGTCGACGGAATTAATAGAGCGTCAACCGGCCAGCTTGCTCTGGTGCTGTCAGGAGACGTCCGGGGAGGGGAGGGAAATGGATGGGGGGGGGGGGGGGGGCGGAGGGGGAGGGGGCGGCTTTTTGAAGACCATCATGGACGCAATGCGTGGATTTTTATTTTGCCTTTTTTCCTCTTCGCCCTCACCCTCGGACGGACTGGTGCCCTAGGTGGCCAGCCTGGTCTCCCATACTTAGAACCAGCCCTGCTGGATGTCACTGTCATCCTTTTTGTGTATTCCTTTGAATTTAAAAAACAAGCTAAAGTGGGGAGGTAGGGGGTGAATTTTAAATTTTGAGTAGTATAAAGGCATCAGTTTTAAGAACTTACACCGAAAAAGGGACACATGCATGTTTTTGTTTATTGTTCGAAATTGGGGAACTTTTTATTACCAAAAAAGCAAAGACTGAAAATTACCCAGAAACTGTAAAATCTTAATAACCCAATCTTACTAAATTGTGTGATCTCAACATCAAAAATGGAAAAGGTTCTCTTAAAATTTAAAGAAGTAGAAAAGAGTTAAAAAAGGTTTAACTGAGAAGAACAGCGAATACTTATTTACAGATTACATTTCCCCGTCAAATGGTTCAGGGCAAATTCAATTTGCTCAATTAATTCGCGCAAACTGAACTTTTCAGTTTTACAGTGTATAATGACCTATAAAATTGGCAGGTCTCTCACGACAACCCTGCCAAACAGGCCATCAGCACAACGGGCTATTGTGAATAAAACCCAAAATGTGAATAGTTTCTAATGTGTTTCTGAAGTACCTTACGTCAAAGGTTCTCTACAACATGTAGTTTAGTTTTTTTATTTGCACTATTAAAAAAAGAACAGACATAAGGAAAATATTAAACAGTATATACTGTATATATAGCTCAGGAGGTAAGAGAGGTTGTCTGGCAGTCGGAGGGTTGCCGGTTCGATCCCCCACCCTGGGCATGTCGAAGTGTCCCTTAGCAAGACACCTAACCCCTAATTGCTCTGGTGAATGCGAGGCATCAATTGTAAAGTGCTTTGGATAAAAGCGCTATATAAATGCAGTCCATTTACCATTTACCATATCTGGAAGCATAAAATACTGAGGGGCTTATTCAATGAGAAGCCACGTACAGACGCAGTACATTCAGATAGGCGTAGGGTATCTGTGAATAGGATAACGGTGATGGATGGATACGCATCAGAATGGCGTTACTGGCTTTGGAAAAAGAAATGCTAAAGGATTGGAGGACAGCACTCGATATCTTGAGGAATACATCTTTCCTATTGATTAAAAGACTGCGTAGACACATTTCATCAGTCAGCAGAGCTCAGGATTACTTCAAACGGCAGACTCTGTTAAAGAATCATAATCAATTACAGGTGCTACGACTGCCCATCAGTGAATCAATCAGCTGGGAACAGAAATTAAATCAGGGAAAAGTCACAATATTGGCAATACATACAGTATGAATACAAATGTACTAATTAGATTCATAAATACACATGCTTCTGTAATATGTTGACAAAAACAAACATATATCAAGGATTTGAAGAAGAAAAATAACTTTGAAAGAGGCATGGTTGCTCAGTTTTCATTCCGTTTGTTAGCTTTCCCTACGCAGCGTAAACTGAAAGGGCAATTTAAAAGATTAGTAAAAAATAATTTTAATAATCAAATTGTTATTTGTGGCTTTTACACTACCATAGGCTTTCGTTACTTTATACCGTTATGGTGAGATGTTTTCTGTGGTCTCAGTCCAAAACATCTTTTGTAAACCTATGTAATCCTTTTAATAATTAGTTACAGAAACACATCATAATGCATTTTCCTTGGGGCAAATTAACAACAGGCTGCATGATAAATGAATGTAACTATATATAAGATAATATCAAGAAACAAATTGATTAGTCTGCATATCTCAGCAAGCTTTATAGCTCACAAGACACTTGTGAATCTTACTGATCCCTTGATTAAATTGTTAGCTACCCTTGATAATTTATGAATTTTTAATATTTAAAGTTGAATTTAAACTGGTTCAAGTTTGTCATACCAATCTGCTCTTTGATCTAATGTTTATATCATTTTCATACATTTTGTCTTATCGTAGATCTCTGAGCCAACATGTCAGTATGAGTTCAGATAATTACTTGTTGAACCCTCTGAAAACATCCAGGACAGCTGTCAACAAGTGAAAAAAAAACGGAAGGCAGCTCTCTGCTGGAAGTACGAGGGAAACTATATTTCACACACAAGCTTTTGCAACCCTGGTGATCAAATCTGAAGGCCCAATAACAGGTGCTGTCGTTTAAAGCAGGCATGTAGTTTGGCCACCCTGAGGGCTTAAATGCCATCAGCTCACAAGGACAACCAAAGCTCAGCATGTATTCCACTGTTTGTGACATTTTTTCCCCCCACATGATACATTTATATTAAAGTGAACATGAACTTTTCCATATCATAGCCCGGGTAACCTATTTCATATATTAGTGTGTGAAGTGCTCGGTTTCACAAATAAAAATCCTCACATTAAAATTTCCGTGCAGTATCGTGGGTACATACAGCTTTGTATGAATATGGAGATATGGATAGCAGCGGGGAATGAAAGCATGCTGTGTGTTAAGATGTGAAAGATGCTGTTTTGATTCCAATTAGTTTACCAACAGCCATATTTTTAAAAAATCAGTTCTTACCCTCGAAAATATTATTGCGACAGGGCTGAAAATGGACTCGGCAGGGAGCATAGAGATGTTTCATATTCCACCCTTCCATTGTACACGAAATAGCGAGACAGAAATAAGTGCATATGATGTTCTGAGCAGGTAAGCCGGGTCTTTAGCATGCTAGTAGCTCACGGTATAATTCTGTATGAGTGAAATAACAGCTGCTGTCATAACAATGAGACTGACACCTACTCTGTAAAATAATCTGCAAAGCCATTTGACATTACTATAAATAAGCATTTCACTGCCGTACAGCGGGTAGTGGCCAATTTCTGTAATGCTATGAAGCAGTTTGGCATAATGCACATTCTTTTATTAATGCCACTTTTATATTGCATCAATCATCCGCGTGGACGTGGTGTAGTATATAAAGAAGCATTAATTTTACACCTGTCAGCTCCTACTTAAAACCACCTTCATTACACGATGTGTTATAGATCCGCACATGAAAAGGTATTATGATGGACAATTTAGAAAGAAAGAAAAAAAAAAACAGTAGCAAGGATAGCTTTTATTAGCTAAATCAGTTTCTGCTGGGATTCAACTGACAGGACCTGAATGAAGGAAAAAAAAATGACAAAGGTCACCAGGGAAAGAATATTTTCTAAAAAAGTAGCTCTTATAATGTCTCATGATAAAAAAAAAATCAACAGCTCAAAGTGGTTTCCCTTTTTCAGTTTTCATGCCAGGCCATCTTGATAAGTTGTTCATGGTCCCTCGATGGACCTTCTCTATTAATTTCCGATAATAGTCGACTGTTCAGTCTCAGCCCTTTGAAGGTCATGCTCTATCTTCTCCGGCAGAAAGTATTTCTTTATAGTTTGGCATTAACTCAGAAAAAAAGATAATTGGGCAAATTGTATCTAAATGATCATTTACTTTTTTGAGTATAGCCATAATGACTCTTGAAAAACTGAACTGGATGTTCAGCAAAATCAGGAAGAAAAGTATGTTAATATATACCCCCTACAACATTTCTTGAGAAAATAATTGGAACTTGAGCAAAATTAGCAACGAGAGTCTTTATTAATGCATTTATATATTTGGATCATAGCAAGTCCCCAGTTTCAGGAACTGTGAGGTTTCTTCTGCTGAATTATTTATGTTTTTTTCCCAAAAAAAAAAAAAAAAGTGAACAGTGAATCAATAAGTATCTCCCATTCTGGCTCTGAACCTGTTAAAAAGAGAAGCACCCTCCCACCCCGACCACCCCCTACCGTCTCCTCCCCGTCCTCCTCCGACGGGAGCGCGCTCCATCTGCTAGCTGCTGGCTTGATTGACAGGCGGCAGAGGTCAGTCAGTAATTTCACAGTTGAGGAGGAGCAGGAGTCGGAACAGAGCGAACTCATTTGAATGATGTTTCCTCTTCATTTGAGGCGGGAGCGGCTGGTGGATCGCTCGTCTCTGGGCAACCATTAGTCCTCGGCAGTTTGAGGGCCGGCGAGTCCTCTGATGTAGGTGGGGCCACAAAGGGGGGGGGGCACAATGGGTGTAATGACCTGTGACTCCAGGGGTTTCTCCTGGGGGTGGGAGCTATCCTGGCAGGGGAGCCATATTCACCAGTTCCTTCCACGCTTCATTTACCTGAGATCCACTCTCCATGCTGCCAAAAAGCCCCCCCGCCCCCCCCCCCCCCAGGGAGCACACAACCTCACAGACAGACAGCTCAGCAGGCCTCCAATCCCCACCCACAACAAACACATCGAGGCACAAAGAACAAGGTCACATGTGCCAGCCAAAAAATCCACACGCAACCTCCTTTACCGAGACTAAAACAATAAAATAAAAAAATTAAAATATATACAAACAATACAATTATCATTTCCTGAATGTGTTCTAAATTATAGCTGTACAAATGACCCACCTCAAAAGAGTCACTATTTACTGTATGCGTGTTGATAATAAATCTCCAGAAACACCATTCTGCATGCCCCCTGAATATTATGGGTAGACTCAGCTGTCTCTAAAAATGTATTTTCTTCAATGTTACCCCACACTCTATGTGTATCACTTTCCTTTAGAATTTGAGCTCTCTTCCACATAACGTCACATAACTGTCTGCTTGCCAACTTGTTTTTCTGTGCAATTTGTGCTGTACGCTTTAAAGCCTGTTCCACACTGCCCGCCTCCGCCATTTTGGAGCGCGGTGGCGGTTTGTAAAGGGCATGCAGCAGCCGAAGGACCGGGCGGGGCCGAGCCGGCTCCGGGGCGGTTTTTTTCCCCGTGAACGTGACCGCAGAATCGTCTCCCCTTGAAGGTGACGCGCGAGAAACCGCCATCTCCTTCCCCCATCGCCGCGACCCCGCCATTTCTGCTGGGCTGGCAAAGCGATCCCGTTTCCCTTGGAAACCTGGAGCCTGCTGGCTGTGGGACCGAGGGGGGTTTGGGGTTTGGGGTTTGGGGTTTGGGGTGGGGGGGGGGGGTGGAGGGCCCGTGGGGGCCGGCCCCCCCCTGGCTGCTGCCTCAGCACGGCGGGCTCCATTTCGCCGGCGAGCCATCCCACCCTGATGCAGATGAGTTAATTGCTTTTTTATGTTTCATTTCCCGCGCCTAGCTGCCCCCCTGCCCCCCTGTAATTCCGCGGTTAAGGAGGGCCACGTTTCTGCTCCGCGGCCCTTCAAACGCTCGTCCTTCTTCCCCCGGCAAACCGACACGTGCGGTCGGCGTGCCAACCATCGCGCTGCCTTCCGAAGGTCGGCCCATTTCTGTTTGAAAACATGTCACGCGTTTGCTCACAAGAGCCTCGCAGCGCAGCGAGGTCAAGCGCTGGAGGAATCGTGGATTCAGAAATAGAAAAGCGTGCGTTATAAAACACCGCAACGCAAGGTTTAGCAAAGGACTCAAAAGACTGTGACAATATTGTGACGCTCATGTTCATCATCGTTCTTCCACAGACTGAAACTCGTTTGTCAGAGGGTTTCAGTCATTCGCAGCTCAGTAGTTTAAAATACCGCCTGCCCGTGTCATTTCACTGGTGGTGGCGTGATGGAAGGAGAATTATATACGACAGCAAGGTTCATGGCTGTCAGAAAATGGCCTAAAACGGTACGTAGGGCAGTGTCCCTGCCCAGGGTCCAGCTTTGTGTGAGAAAGAGATATCCTCTGACACTTCCCTTGGGGGTGAAACAGGATATGACCTCACAGTACACTGAGGCTGTGGCTTTGAGTGGCAGGAGACCCGCTACCCCATGGTGGCAGTGGTGAGCAAGGCAAGGCAAAGCCTTTCACTGAAGGAACCGTACGAGGGAGCAAGCATTACTGTTAGCAAACGTACTGGGCTGTGTTAACAGTGAGCTGCCAGATCTGATCAAGTGGGCGGGGCTGGTGTGACATCAGGGGGCAGAGACTCCAGAGTGGGCGGGGCATGTGAGGGCACAGAGGGCAGAGTAACTTCCAACCAATAGGAGTGGAGAGACTACGATATGACCTGCGAAATATAACAGAAGCAGTGAAGCCTGTAGTTTTTGGGCAAAAGAGGCAAACAAATGCATGGGCAGAAGACTCTGAAATATCAAATAACAGCTTGGCAGGCCGCTGGCCCAAAAAAAAAAAAAAAAACCAAAATGAATTGAATCGTGTCGAATCGTAGACCATATCTACCCAGAATGCACCTGCAGCTTGCAATGTGCTGTCATACAGGTCAGTGGTTCCTTCTTACATTTGCCACGTTATCAGCATGACCCGCAAAGAGAAGAGAAAGCAAAAATACACACATTGTCTTCAGAGCTGATAATATGTAATACGCTGGCATAGCTTCAGTCCTCATCAGGGTCCCGAACGGGGGGGGGGGGGGGGGAGGAAATATCCGTCTATCCAGGCGAGTTTGTCCTCAACCACAGTGGACTCAATTCGGAATAATCTGTCCAATTGCTACATTCGGGGTGATTAGCCGGAAATTTATAAAGCAGCGTTGGAACATGAGCAGGCCCTTCATTTCTCCACGTTCTCTGGACAGAACAAAAGAGGCCCCGTCTCTGGTGGCTAGGCAGGACGTGATTGGATGATATACTCCGCTCCGCTCCGCGGTGCGGAAACAAAAATAAATAAACTCAATTCAGCTCTTTGCGTTTCTAATTAAACGCAGCGCTTGCGTGCGGTCAGAAAAGGCTCACGTGTAAATCCCGAAGGTTATTTTCCTTGATGATTTAGCTCTAATAGAAAAGTCAATTACTGTTTCACCCACAAACTCTACAGAGGCAAAGCTTAATCAAATTATGTTTAAATATGAAATATTTCTACAACAAAGATTTTTTTTCTGTATGCCAGTTATGAACTCAATTCTTAATTTTTTCAATTTATTAGTAAAGTGATGGAAATAAGAATTAATTTCTAATTGAAATGTTTAATGCACATGCAGATAATACCAACATTTTTATTGTTTGAGAGGATCTTGTCAGTAACCAAGCACAATATAGTAAATAACCTAATAGTAACTTGGTTTCATAAATCTTAAATGCATAGTGAAATGTTTTTTTTTTGACAGATTTATTATTAAAATATACTTATATACTAATTTGCAATCAGTAGCAGATAAAAAATTTCCAAGTAATCTGTCCAACACTGTTAGTAATTTTTATTTTCATTTACTTTTTGCAAGTTTACTGTCAATGACTACCATTGTTGAATGAAGTTGCTGAAAAAGGAAATTAATTTCCTCACTGTCTTGAATGCACCGATTTTAGGTGGTATTTTGTTGCATGAAATACAAAAACATAACAGTTTGTTTGGAACAGCAATACTTGTTAATAAGTAAAAGCGCAGGAAACAGGGAACACAATTATTCAGACCAGATCTGGATTGATAAAATACAAATATAAGTTCTCCTTTTTTTTTTTCTCCCAGAAACAATATTAAATTTATTTTACAGTGAAAATGTCCTCAGTGGCTTCTTATCAGATATAAATTCCCCCCAAAAAAGCTAAATGTCACGAGGACATGTTTTATAAGAACAATAAACCAACTGAAAAACTTGGACCAGCCAAAACGCCTGTCATATTAGAGGTCAAAATATTCTCCATCAGTGTTCTGGCACGTCTACTGGGAACATAAGAGCTATGGAAAAGAATGAGTCTTATTTTACTGCACGTAAAGGAGGATGAAATGTTTTCCCATTTTCATTTGTATATTTTTTTTTATTTTTGCATTTTGCATTTTGCTCAATTCAGCATTTTTTTTTCCAGTTCACATTAAAATGTCCGCTGTCGTTTCCTGCCAGTGAAGTGCACTGAGCCTGCAGAGAAAAAAGGTCAAAGCAATTTATATCTCACGTTTGAAGCTGAAGCGCCTTGTCACCACCTCAGGGTGTGCGACAACCCCCCCCCCCAGTGCCCCCCCACCCTCGCCCTTGTTTTCGCCCCCTAACTCTACTCCCCTTCTCTCCCCCCCCCCCCCCCCCCCCCCCCGATCTCCCATCTAGTGTCGGGGTGAGAGAGTGGCGCAGGTGCGTTTTTTTGAAGGTAAGTCACCTGAGATGAAAACGAATGAATGAAAATGAGCTTCAGGTTCTCCGGGAGGTGCCACAAACAAATCATTTTTTGCAAAAGATGTCACAACACACATATTATGGACTGGGGTAACTGCGACCCCCACCAACAATAGAGCAGCTTTGCTTTTACTGTGTGCAAATATGTCTCTCGCAAAATAAATTCAAAAACTCATAATAATAATTTGACTTCAAATGATTTTATTGCAGTTTCTGCTTTTCTGCCTTGGTTTAGAGGTCCCATCGCAAGGCTGTCTAGAGCCGAAGGGCACCTGGTTGCTCCAGGTGTAAATTATTCATCGTTCATTATGATTTTTCATCAATGGAAGCCTGAGAGGACACGAGGGGCTTAGTTCAGCTCTGGAAATGTGTAGTTCGTAATTTCCAAAATGGAAGGTTCAAGCAAGTCCCATCCTTTGTGCAACTTTCCCAGAGTTACAGCCAAATGAAGTTGTACTTGTAAAATAGTCGTGGTGCTCTCTTAGAAATAAATGTGCTTCTTTGCAAGGACATCCTTTGAGAGCGCCTTGGTCAGATTGGTTTAATGGCAACCCCTCACCTAAAAAAAGAGTTAAAACCAGCATTCTGCCCAAATTCTGGGCATTTTCCACTTTAGCCTAAATAGAAATCATTTGACAAAGCATCCAATTATAATAATGTTGCCTGAGAGAAGGGCATTAAGTGCTCAAAGACCTTAGATAAGGAGATCTTCTCTTTTTGCACTGCATTGCATTGATTTTGCGGATGCTGCTAGCTGGCCCAACTTAACACCGCGGTAATGATGCTCTGCTCTCTCTTCCGTGCTGTTCAGGAAAGCAGGGTGGCAGAAAGGACCAGCCAATCAAACCTCCAAGCACACGTCACTGTGGCGACCAGGCTGTCATGGTGAGGTGACACATCGCCCTGACAACCGGGCTGTCTAGAACGGAGGTCTTATGGCCGCGATGGACAGGAAGTCGGCACAAGGGGAGGGGGCCGTCACCGAGGAGACATGTACGCAGTCTCCTAGAAGGCGTGGGCATAACGGGTGGGGGGGGGGGGGGCATAAAGCCGACCGACACAGAGGGATTAGCTGCGTTAGCCGCACGGGCGGGCAGTCCGAACGACAGAACGAAAAACTTAAATAAAGAGAAAGAGAGGGAGACAGACGGAGGGTCAGGAGCCCAGCGCATGTACGCATGTAATGGATGGAATAGTCAGAATGCCGGGGGGGTTATTTATCACGCGTATCTGTCTCCCTCTGTAACTGCCCCCCCCCCTCCACCCTGACCCCCCACCAGAGGAAACGAAGTGTGATGGCGAGGAAAATACCCGTTGGGGATGAGAGAAGTCCACCGCCGCAATACATGGCTGTGGCGGGATCTGTGGGATGATAAACGAGATGTCCGGCCCGAGAGAGGGGCCAAACAACCTTCACACGGCATTCTGGGAAGAGATATCTGGGGGGGGGGGGTTTGCGTGTCATATCTGGCTCTCCCCAGAGGTGCTCTGAAGAAGGGATGAGCGAGTGGTGGGGGGTGTGTGTGTGTGTGTGTGTGTGGGGGGGGGGTCAGGGCGATGTGGGGCACAGCCACACGATGGGGGAGGGGGGGGGCGAGCAGTGGGGTGTCGCGGGCGGTGTGACAGTTACAGATGAGGATCTGGCTCCCCGTCTCCCCGACAGCCAGCCAACCGTTTCCATGGCACATCGGAACGCCGACGGTCCTCGGAACGTCACCGGGAATCCACGCTCCGGTAACTGGGAAAACCGCTTTCCGGAACCCACTCCCAAAACAGCTGCTTAGTCTACAGCCATTGCGTCTTGTGTTTAATTGCAAATGGCTGTTTTTATTTATTCATTTTCATTATTTTACTTTCACCGAGAGGCTCCAATGGAGCAAATAAAATTAACGATGTTTCTTTCTAAGATTACTCCACATGCGTATCCAGTTTCTGCATAACATTGCATTTATAAGTGTTTAAGTATGATTTCTTTGGTCTCAACACACATAGGAGAAAAAAAAAGAAGCTTTTTGACTTCTTAAAATCCAGGAACAACAGTACATTTTCTGTGCACGTTCTGAAAAGAGAAAACAAAATCGGAAACGTGTTTCAAAGTGAACCCCAGGGAACGTGTTTGCATACACCGAGCGCGCACCAAATAAATGACCCTTGCAAGATGAAATATTGTGCTCCTCCAGCGCACCCCTTGGGTTTTTGTATTTCTCACCAAACACCCCTTGGTGCCTTAAAAAATGGCCTTATACATCACCGGACAAATGTATTCTGTTCTGTTTATTTCTCCTTTTTTTGCATATCTTTTCTGCATTCATGAAAATATCTATCAAATCATATAGAGGAGAATGTGTTCTACATTTGATAAGTAAACACACTTTCCCTTTCATGGGATTCACATTCACATTCATGGCCTCCTCCGCATTTACCCCTAGTCTGGGCACTTCCTCCACATTTACCCCCAGTCTGGGCACATTTACCCGTTAAGGGCGTGTCGCGCGGCTGGGACAGCAGCCCTGCCCTGTTTGGCGGGAGGTTCTGGGCCGCGGGAGACTCGCGGGAAGGCTGCTCCGGCTGAGGTAAAAAGGCGGGAAAAGTGTAAAAAAAAAAAAAAAGAAAAAAAAAAAAAAAGAAAAAAAAAAGCGAGGGACCGTTCCGCGCGTGGCAAGGACGGGAGAAGGACACGGGAACGAGCGCCGGGAGGTTTGGGGAAGCTGACGGGCGGTCGGGGCTTTTTTGGCGGACGTGATTTATGATAGGCCCGTCTTTGGGCAGCGGAGCAAGGAGAGTGGGGTGGGGTGGGGGGTATATTGTGCGTGGGAGGCATAGGTGTTTAAAAGAAGTATTTTTCACACAGAGAACAAAAACACTCCTTGGTTTGTTTTTTTTTTTTGTTTTTTAAATGAGAAAGAAATGTAGACCGTAATGCAACAGACCTTCCATGCAGAAAATACTCATTAAACATGCTTATAATCTATATAATAATGTTTTCTGTTGGAAGGTAATACTGATTCAAAACAAGTACAACATTTAATGACCAAATCTGAGTTGTTCTATGAGAATAGTTTTGCTTGTTGTGGAATGCGTCTGGCTAAAAAGTCTGTCTTGAAGCCATTATAAACTTGCATTTATAATGGCCAATGCAACATTTTTCCTCTGTGAATATTCAGACTTTTCTTCGCTTAAATTTTATTCTGAAATAATTTCATATTTTTGATGTTTCCCTTGATGCAGTTTGAAGTTGGGTTTATGCACTGTTTGTGTCTGCTGCTTTAAATTAGCCTCCTTTTTCAGTCTGGCTTTGGTTTATAGACGGTTAAGTGATGATGCCCTATTTGACACGGTTTTCTGTGCTGAGGCCAGTTCAGACCTATTGCTCTGGATTCAGATTAAGAGGACAGATTCTGCTCAGTTCCCCAATTTTCCACACACCAAGAGCGATCAAAGCACCAGAACCCCTTTAGACCAACGGAAAGAAATCACTCCCGTAGTTGGTGACCTTTGGTGAAGTTTCAGGTAATCTCAGGTAGCTCAGTGACCATAGTGACTGTACTGGACCAGTCAGCACACAAGCTGTAAAAGTGGTGCAGCTGATTGACATACTGATGTGCTGGAGCAGAGTGGTAGGCACTGTGTATTATGCCAATGTACCGTGAAATAAATATTCAGTAAATTAATATTCAGTAAATTAAAAAAGAATTTGCTCACAAATCACTACTACTGGCATGATCTGCTTTCAAGCACACACACACACACACACACAAACACACACACTTGCCGTGTCCATTAGCCTTCATGTTCTGCTCTGACTCCTGTCTTTCTCCAGTTCAGAGATAAATAACGATTTCACACAAGGCCCAGTTATCTAAATGATCGGAACACGCTGTCTGTGGACAGTGCAAATGAGCATCACATGAGCACTGAGACTGCTCCTTTCCGTTTGAATGCTGTAGACTCACAGGCTTCCTTCGCCAGTCAGTGCTCGTTACAGAAACTCGCTTCTGAATCCCTGGAGTCGACATGAGCCCAGCACCATACATTCATCAAAGGAAGATTTACTCTCTTCCACAAACACGAGGAAAGCAACATTTACAGCGTGAGCACTGGTTAGGATCAAGCAGAGGCAATGTGAGCTTCGTGCCACACTGAGACACGAAAGGAAGGAAAAAAGTAAACTTATTTATTCACACTGCAACCCTCCTGACAGGCTGCAAAATAAAATATGAAACGACTGTCTTCCAGAATTAGTAAATCTTCAAAGGGGACGGCTTTGCTGCGTCAAAAAGATAAGAAATTTCGAAATTAGCTCTAACTTTTGCGTGTAAATCTCACTCTTCCTCTCTCGCCCCCTCTCCCTCTCTTTCTCTCTCTCAAGAGAACAAAAAACAAAAAAAAAAAAAAAGAAAACATTAGACCTGGGTGTTTCAATCCCAGGATAATACTGTGCATCAAGCCCTGCCAACTGTGTCGGGGTGTAGAGAAACAGATGCGATTATTGCTCTGGGATAATGAGCACATATTGATGGACGAGGTGTCACACAGGAAGTCTCTCCAACTAACTTATCAGCAGATGGAAGTGAGAAGTTATTTAACAGGTTCAAGAAAATAATGAGGAACAATGAAAAAAAATGAAACACACACTGGTAACAGTAACAATTTTCTGAGAAAAACGTGGGTCAGAATTGTTGGTCTTCTTTGATCATCCCTCAAGGTTTTGGTGAACTCATACGAGGAAATCCACCAATTGACTGGTTGACCTACCAGCCACTTTATTAATCAATATCAACCAATCAGATCTTGCTTAAGACAGAGCCCTCCCCAATGGAATTCCAGTGAACCAATCAATCAACAGAGAACGGATCTGTGAGGGAGTGGGGGTTTTGGGAGACCAACCGCAACTGAACAGGGGTTCTTTAAGCTATTCGCCAGAGGTAGAATAACCACTAAGTCTCAAGAGACAAAAGGACAGGGGAAAAAAAGAACGGGAAAAAAAAAAAAAAAAAACAATACTCCTAAGGGAGAGTATCCCAAAGAAAAGCTCTGAACAACCCATGTACTGGGTAACAAACAAAAGCTTAAGAAGTATGAGTATATCAACAAAAACAACAATCTGAAAAAATTGGAGAACGTGAGAACTTTAAGAAGCCCTTGCACAGAGGACTGTCAAAAGAATCACTAGAGAGGGTAGTAGAAATGAGCGAGGACAGTAGTGCTAACTTTGTAGCCCACAATCCAATAACCTCTAAGTTCAGTTCCGCAGTAACTCTTCACGTAAAACAAAGGACGCAGAAGAGGAACTGATCTAGTACTGAACAAACACTAAACCTCTTACCAAACAGACCAAGTTACCGGCTTTCGTGTAACGCAAGTGACACTGAAGCAAAGCTTATCGGCTTGCTAAGGGTTTAAATAGAGGACCAACAGGTGCAAATGGTTAAAGGGGATTTGCATGCGTATAATTCAATCAAGGACAAGAAGAAAACTAAATGGCCGTAATAACTGAAGAAAAGGCGCAGCAAAAAACCAATGGCCATAATAACTGAAGAAAAGGCGCAGATAGAAAAGAAATGGTGGTATCAGCCAAAACCATGACAGTATCAAGGAAAACACATGTGAGATAATATCAAGCAGCTTGTACCAACAATAAATAAATTGTAATGGGCCCAATTTGTGAACCCTGAGCAGCAAATTTCGGTGATGAAACCCCTCTCTCTCTCTCTGGAGACGTGCAGTGTGAACCTGGGCTGCTGCTGGATGTTGGATGCGCAGCAGATGCTGACAATGCAGAACCGTGAACGGAGAAAAAGCAGAGAGCATCTCCTAACCTCTCGACTAGCTGTGTCCCCAGCCCCACGCAAATAAAGCGATGGCACCTCTCAGTGCGTTCACAAGAATAAACCGACTTCATCTGACTTGATTCAGTCTTTGTTTTTTCATTTCTATTCTATTTGTTCCTTGATCCCTCGCGCAATGATGCAAAGTCGCCTTCCGCGTAAACACGCGCACGATAACATTTAATCCGTCAAACAGACGCCCACGACCGGCAACTTCTGTATTCTTTGCGAGGAGACAGTAGAAGAAGACGGCAGGCGAAGGAAACTAAAAAAAGATTATTTTAATCTTTTACACTGCCATTAAAAATGTTTTTTATTTGGGAAAAATCACATCAGAGGGGCTCCTCCTACACCTCCACCCCCCCCCCCCCCCCCCCGCGCACCAGCGGCCCCAGCTCAGCTCAGCGCTGATGCGCGTGGACACTTCGCACCTCCTCTACACGCTGCTCTTAAGCCGGATGCATTATTCATCGCCCCGGGAGGAAGGGGGGGCGGGGGGGGCGGTGGGGGTGTGGGGGGGGAGGGGGGGTGAAGGAGGTCAGCGCGCAGTCAGGTTCGGCCCGTCGTCCCACGCGACGGGTCTTCATCGAAAGCTGCGCTCCTGACGGACTGTAATGGACTTCCTGCGTGATGGAGAGGGAGGCTTTGGGGAGAGAGGAGAGGGAGGCTTTGGGGAAGGGGAGAGGGAGAGGAGAGGGGGGAGAGGGGGAGGGGGAGAGGGGAGAAGGAGAGGAGCAAAAAGGGGAGAGTAGAGGAGAGGAGAGGGGAGGACGGGAGAGCAGAGGAGAAGAGAGGAGAGGGAGAGAGGAGAGGAGAGTAGAAAAGGAGAGGAGAGGAGAGAACGGTGGGTGAGAAATGGCGGCCGGTGAGACATCAGTCAGCCACTCGAACCCTGGGCTTTAGTGATGGGGGGATGGAGGGAGAGAGAGAGAGAAAGAGAGAGAGATGGGACGCTTCACTGATCTCTTCCCATTTCCCACCCCTAAATTTACAAACCGGTCCCCCTGATCCCTGCAGTACTCGCTGATGTTGTGTTTATTTATTTATTTATTTATTTATTTATTTATTTTGGCTCTGGGACAGACGAGACTGGCTCTCTGCCCACAAAATTAACTGTAACTAAAAACCCCTGCCTCCGTTGGACCGCCACCCCCGCCGCTGGACCGCCACCCCTGCCTCTGCTGGACCGCCACCCCCACTGCTGGACCGCCACCCCTGCCTCCGCTGGACCGCCACCCCCACTGCTGGACCGCCACCCCTGCCTCCGCTGGACCGCCACCCCTGCCTCCGCTGGACCACCCCTGGACCGCTAGTTCCTGGAGCTCTTCTGCTCCGGCCCCAGCCTTACCGCTGGAGGTTATGAGGCAGAAGCCATCACAGTAATAATGTGCTCCCAAGTCTAGGCAGGTCCCCCCCCTGCCCTCCCCACCCCCCCATCTCTCTCTCGCTTTTTCCCCACTCTCTTTTTCCTCTCCCCTCCTTTATTTCTGTCCCATTCTTTCTGGTTTTATTTATTTCTGAGGATTTTTAATTTTTAATTTTTTTTTTTAAACCAGGGGTTCTGTGCTTTTGTTTCTGTATACAAATGAGTCGATTATTTTTTTTACACAATTAGCGACTGATTACGTGGGGCAGGTGTGTCTGGGCGGGCGAGTTAAATGGCTGCTCTTGACTGATTGCCGTAAGACTGCCGGAGTCGTCCTTGCCCCAGGCATGCGATTTATTTTTCTCTCCGTTCCCTCTTTTTTAATTAAGCCCGAGGATGGAGCGGAACATTTGAGTCGTCTGGTACGGGACGGAGGAGAGGAACGGAGACGGAGGAGAGGAACGGAGAATTTGCTCTCCCTCAGAATGGAGAAGAGGAACAGGGAATTCGCTCTGAAGAAGCTTTTTTTGGGCCGTCTATGTGGTGTTCTGCAAGTCTGGCCAGCTCTGTTCCTCTTGCTGGTCCAGTAGAGTTTGAGTTTGAAATTCTGATGGAATCTTAAAACTACAACAAATAATAATTATTGGTATTCATAAATGTTAATGTTCATGAGTTGTTTTCAGTTAGTTTCAGAAATTGACAACAAGAAAACCCTTTGCTAACCAGGATACTTACTACAATATAAGTTTATTCATTATAAATAATGAGGTCTTAAATACTTGGATATAATCTTATAGCAGATAGATGTTTGGAAATGACTACAAAGATGGAAAAACGTCAGTTGTGCTCCAATTTGGGAAAATAATTGAGCCATTCAAAGTCAATATGATCGACTGGCCAAAGAAATACCACTAAAGGATCGCATGCCACCTTGTATGATGGCTCTCATTGGAGAGCAGAAAAATTGACTATGCTTCAGCCATCCATAAATTGCCAGGGATAGATGTGTGTGCGTGTGTGTGGGGGGGGGGGGGGGGGGGGGAGGTGGGAGGAGGTGCCAGACAATAGCCGAAAATGAGAAGTGGAGAGTTTTGACGGATGATGGGCAGGCCCCCCCAGCCCCCCCGGCCGGGGGGATCCGGAACGCTGCAGAATTCCGGGTCGCGCTCCCGACGCCTCCGGCGTTCACTTGGAGCGCTCTCTCTCTCCTCTGCTCCTTCGATCGCCCCGCTAATGGGTCTTTATGAGAGCGCCGGGGGGGGGGGGGGGGGGGGCCTGTGCGACTTCCTGCGCACCCATATTCCCCCTTCAATTAGACGGGGGGGGGGGGAGGGGGCTCCACGGCTGTCGCAGCTGATGCGCGAAAGATGGTTTTTTAAAATTTATTTTATTTATTTAAAATAGCGTGATAGCTGCAGGGCACAGAGATGAGAGCTCATTAATGATAATGGCGGCGATAACGAGAGACCCCCCCCCACGCCAACTCGTCCGTCCCGACCCGATTATCATCAAAAATAATAACAAGAGCTGGAATAACTCAGCGGGGGGGCGAGGGCCTCCATTAAAGCACTCTTGGACTAGGCTATTATTATTGAACCAATTAATACCGCACCGTGCGCTTTGAGTTGCGTTCGTTTCAGCGTATCGTACCCAGTGGACCGTTTCGTCGCGCTCACTCCTGGCCGTTTGTAAACGATTCGGAAAAATACCGTCTTGGACGTGTAAGCGACTGCGGGCTGGATGGTCGTTCCCGTGAACTGAGCTGTCCTGTGATGTCACCCATCCAGCGTTCAGTAACACTGCCAAGCCAAGCCAGAGGAACAGGAGCTCAGCCACAGTCACGTGCAGTTTATCTATATGAAGCGCAGACTGTCAGCTTTAATTTGAGGTATTTACATCAGGCGATCCGAGTAGGAATCACAGCCCTTTTAATACATATTCCCCCCAGTTTAGGGGACCATTTTTATATTCACATGCCAGTCCCTGTGATTTAAAATCTTGTATGTAACTGGAAGCAATATAAAATGTAAACTAGCAATAGTAATTCTTTTCAGGTATTGAATGATCAGGTGGAACTTTTTTTCAAAAGAGATTTACCAAACGGTACTACACTGGTTGTCTGTGATAGTCACCCTTTTTATATAACATTTAATAACGTCTGATAACCACATTCTAAGAATGATTTCTTTCATTCATAGTTAATTCTGGTTCTGTCCAGTTCCATCTCACTGCTTTATGTTAACACAGCACATGATATAGGTGTAAATTTAGCCTGTCATTTATAAGGCATGGGCATTGAGTGCTTTGAGATGTACAGTAAAGAAGAAAGAGTAGTTTCGACGAAGACTCTTTTATATGCGGAAATACAATTTATAGACATTCAGACGCAGGTGTCAGCTATATAATGAAATATAAAAGAGGTCCTTGTGGATCATGTTGTCAAGCAGTAGGCAGTCCATAGCGGTCCTCTTATAAAACGTTCCTTTATGGTTCACCTGAAATTAAAATATTGGAAGAACTGGTTCCACAAGGCACTGAAGCAGCCAAACTGCAGCATTTTTCCTCACATAACCATGCACTTCATATTCCAGGCAGCATATTCTTGGGGGGGTATGAGTTCTTCTGTGCCTTTTACATCGCATACAAAGTTGAACAATTCCCAGTCAGTCTCGGATAAAAATGTCTAAAAGATATCAGCTGGGGATGTATCACCAAATAGGTTTGGATTTTGCTGCTCAGGTGTCCCCGCCTCCTTGTATGTCCCCCTAAAAGATTTCCTACGGAAAAATCCCTCGAAGCAATCCAGGAGATATTTTAAACTACATATAAACGGCAGTAGTACAGCTAAGCATTAGTAATTGTAATAATAGTGCTAATGTAATGATCGCTTACAGGGGGAGGTCAGAAAGGGTACAGAACAAACACACAGGAAGTCAGGTTTATGTGAAACTCTGTGTTTCACTGTAGACTCCAGCTGTTTTTTTTCAAACTGGAGATGCAAATCCTCTCTTTCCCCTCTCACTGACCCCCCACCGTGACAAATCACCCTATTTTGTGAGATCCCCACAAACCAAACAAAGAAACAAAAGCAAAAGCAAGAATTGTGTGTACATAGGTACCAAGATACTGCTACCATCACCCCCCCCCCCACACACCCCCAGAGCCACCACCAAATGTCTCCCCCTCCATCAGACTCCACTGCTTGTCCCACCCAGCAGGTGTTTCAGGGGGAAAGGTAGAGGTGCTTCACAGTTCCTGTCAGAGAGGCTTCTCTTAATCTTCTCTGTGCCAGCGTCTGTGCCAGCGTCCCCAGCTCTCTGTATAATTGCCCTTTTACTCATTTCTACTGGACCGGGCGGTTTCTGCTCCTCTGTTCTCCAGCTCTCTCATATAGTTGGCTTTTTTTTTTTTTTGTACTCTTGTTGACAGTGAAATGCCCATATACCCCCCTCCACGCAATCTAATTACCCCCTAAGACTTCACTGGCCCTTATTTAAATGGCTTTCAGGCTAAGAACTGCCTGCCCCCCCCCCCCCCCCCCCTCACCATTCAGCGTCCGCTGATTCCGTCCCCCACAGAGGACAGCAGGACTGGATGCTAAGTGTTATCGCTCTGCTTCATTCCACTCGCCACCAGCGGGGGGGGGGGGGGGGCGGCCTAATCGCCCGTCGGCTCGCCGCGTCGCCCGCCATCGCCGTCTGGGGCTAGCAGATAGCCACGCGCGCGCGTCGCGCCCAAAGACTGCGAGAGGGCTCGCCTCTCCTCGCCATGGCCTGACGCCCGGGCGCGGAGTCAGCACCCGCCCCTCGCTTCACAAGCAGGGGGGAGGGACAGAGAGAGATGGAGAGACAGAGAGAGGGAGAGAGAGATGGATAGAGAGGGAGAGAGAGATGGAGATAGAGAGAGAGAGAGAGGGAGAGAGAGAGAGATGGAGAGAGAGAGAGAGGGAGAGACAGAGAGAGGGAGAGAGAGATGGATAGAGAGGGAGAGAGAGATGGAGATAGAGAGAGAGAGAGAGGGAGAGAGAGAGAGAGAGATGGAGAGAGAGAGAGAGAGAGAGGGAGAGAGAGATGGAGAGAGAGGGAGAGAGAGATGAAGATGGAACTGAAGGCAGGCTTTAAGCTGCGGGTTCCGGCCTTTAATTCGCCCCATGCCACGATCAAAGCCATTATCTGCTTTTTCAAAGACGGCCCTCTTAATTGAGTGGACTGCTGCTATCTTTGCTGGCTGGCAGAGTACGCCTTTTCCTGGGGAAGAGATAGCGGGTGTTTTCACAGGCAAAGGGGGTTTTGCTTTATATGGAAATGGGATGAGTGCAGTGGGGGGGCGGGGGGGGGAGGGTGAAAGGGAGACAAAAGTTGAGGGAGTTCAAGCTGAGCGTAAACTTCAAAGTGCACAGAAATGTCACATTGATTTCTCGTCAAACTCCCCAGTTTTACTTTTTTTTCCCTCCTCATCCCATTCCTCTTTTTATTCTTATCACTCTTTCATCCCCACTTCCCCAAGGAGCACGAGCATCCCTCGTTTCTTTTTTTTTTTTTTTTCCGGAAGAGCCCGTGTCGTCCGTTAATGTGTTTGTTGTGTGTCTGTGACAGCTTTCCTCTTTTATGGGAACGGGCGCCTTCGCTCGCCGATCCCGCTGTAAACGTTGCTGAGCTGCGCGTTACGAGGCACTTTGTCTAGGCTCACCTTCGAAAATCTGCAGAAGCTATGACGTCACTGCGGAAGCTATGACGTCACTGCGGAAGCTATGACGTCACTGCGGAAGCTATGATGTCACCCTTGGTCTCGTGGGAGCGATAGGTTCATGAGGATAGTGAGAAACTCAAGCAGCTCAAACTTTTTTTTTTTTTGTCATTTTTTGTTGTTGTGTGCAAACAAAAGGACTTTAACTGCGGGGGATTCTTGGGTGAAATCGTCAGTTTATCTCTGGTCGAAGAGGGATTGAAGCCACAATCACAGTGACTGCAAAGCTTAACTCCAAACTCCAAAGAGATAACAAGCTTCTCGCAGAACACATAGAGGACCAAAGCACTCCTCACTACTGCCTCCAGGTGATGATGTCACAGTGAGGACTGGACTCATTCCAGGTATATCTAATCTGTCCTCACTCTCCTTCAAGTGAGTTTGATGGAAAGCTGCGGTATGTATGGTATAAACGAAGGGGGGAGAATAATCGTTATTTGTTTTTTCCCAAGGGTATTACGAGAGCTGAGTGCAACTCCTGCATCTAGAAGTTTTGCGGGTGTGCATATTTCAACCAAAGCGCCTTCAGACAAAATGAAGTGAAACTGCACAGTCATACAGTAAATGTTCCAACATTGGTTTGTTTGGAGGGTTTGTTTTATTTTTCCAAGATAAACTGTCAAATTGGCAGAGGACACAATTTGGTCATAAACATAACATTTTATTTCTGACAATGAATTACCAACGGTAAAGAGTAAGACTTGGTGACATTCAAAAATTATTATTTTTTTAATTTTGGGGTGGGGGGGGGCTGTGGGAGGGTCTGCAGGTGCTGAGACAGCAGATTGTATTCAGCCTATTAACATTCCAGGATGCAAGATGGTGGGCACATATGCAAAAGACGAGCTAATGACATCATTAGTGAAGGACCGCCCAAGCCAGTTAGCGGACATGCACGATAATGATATAAAGATGTACTACTCAAACACAGCACAGCCTGATTGAATTTGTACAGCGTGAAACCAAACAAGCGATGATAAACAAGATCGAATGCTAACGACAAACACACTCCGTTTCCGACTACAGTGAACAAAGTGGGCGTGAAAAAACCTTAGAGAACATTTAGAGCTGAACCGGGCCATGTAAGGGATGGAAACTGGTAATGGCTGACTTGTTAACAGGCAGTCCCCCGGACATACTACCACCTTTGTGAGGACCCCAGTGTGAGAGCGGGAGTGTTTGCCTCATTGTGAGGACCACTGTGGAAGTCACACACGGCAGGTGCAGAAGCTGAGCCAGGAGGTGTCTGATCCATTAATCAGCTGGATCCATAAAAAATGGCCACCGCGTCCAAAGACCCTTCTGGAGTAATTCATCTCCTCGCAGTATTTCCATCTCCTCGCGGTGACACCTTCAGTATTTTTTAATCTTGATAATAGCACTGACTGGCGATAAAAACATCTCCCTCCCATTCCTCACTTTTCTTTACTGCGTGTTCCTGACACTCCGGCCCCCGCAGATCTTCAACCCAATTAAAAAAGACAATGTGGTTTTAATTTATGGTTAAATAAAGCCCGGAGCCCGGATCCCGTAGCTTCTCTTTACCCAGTCCTGCATGGGCAAAAAAATCCTCCTGAGTGTCTGGATTAGATCAACGTTTGTCCTCAACTTTGACACGCCAGCGTTAGTTATCTCCTTCACAAGGTTTTGCAGGTTCAGCCATTCACAAAATTAACTTGGCAGGCTGCGGCTAAGAAGGAGGAACAATACTTGCATTTTACTTGTAAGTCAAAATTGAAAAGTGCTGTTGATGGAACCCGGGCTGGTGTCCTGTCATCAAGAGGAAATTGCACATACTGAATATGATTTTTTTTTTCCCTCTCAGTATCAAGTTCACCTGATTGTTATTATTTTGAGGATTTGCGGCCAGCGATCCCCAGCGGCATACTTTTTGAAGTCATTATATCGTGACACAGAAACAACATAAATAATTAATGCCTGAAACCCAGGTGAAATTCAAAATATTGTCTCACTCAAATGCGTCTGTTTGCCTCCGAATCCATCTGTTCCCCCTCGTCACAGATGCTCTTTGTTTGCACTGGTTTACTCTGGCAGGGAAATATTTACTGCGGTTATCGAGACCATCCCCATATCTCAACAGAAGTGGGGGGATGGGATGGTGGGGTGGAGTGGGTGGGGGGGGGGGGTTGATGGGGAGGGGTGGAGTGGATGAGAGATTTATTGGCCGCATTTCTACAGCTATCGGGTTAAAAGCGAATAACTCACCGTTTGTACTCCTTCCACGCTGAACAGTGAACACAGGAGAGGGCCGTACAAGGCCTTCAGAAGTGCATCGTGTCTGAGAATCTGCGGCCGGGTGGCAGTGTCATCAAAGGTTCTTTCCCCTGGAGGAAGGAAAAGCAGTGGTCAGAGTTACACTGGTAAGAGACCATGGAAATGTTACTTTAAGCTGAAATGTGAGAAGGAAAGAGCGGTGTACTCCCATAAATTCAACCTTTCGGCGGTGTTGTGTGTCGATATTAAAGCGTCTTGGCATCTTCAGTCCCTCTCTCTCTTCCCGCTCTTGCAGGGGCCTTCTGAAGATTCTCATCCTGACCACTCAGTGTAGCCAAACGATGAACGCCTCACACACACACACACACACACACACACACTGGGGACATTTGTTATTTAAGTTTAACGTCATTTCATCTGTCTCCAGAGTTGAATCTTTGAACGCTCTACCCCTTCCGTCCAATGTCAAGCTCAAGGGCTTTTTTCTTTTCTTTTTTTTTGGTCTTGTTGTCGGGAATTTCATATCCAGGATGTGTTCTGTGAGATTTTTTTTCTTTTTCTTTCTTTTTTATTTTATTTTAACAACAATCCCTCACCTGAGCTTGTGATAGATTGCGGAGATTAATACACTGTAACACATACAGCACAGACTTCAGAAGAATCAAACGGTGAGGGAATCTAGTTCCCTCGTGGGGCCACAGGGCAGTTTCTCGCAGATTACAATACCCACAGATGAACTCCTCAGAGACGTAGCCGAGGGGAACTGCTGGAGATACGTGTAAAATATGTGGAAGTCGATCATGGGGGAACTCAGAAGCCACAAAGAAACGGGAATACGGGCGAAAAATTGCCGGGAAAGCATTACTATCCGGAGTCATCCTCCTTCAACCGAATGGGAATGTGAGGGGAATCTGGAGATATATGGTGTTAGCTGAGTTGGCCCCATAAAATTATGGGATGCTGCAGCGTTAGAAAAAGCTTTAGTTCAGTTTAGCCAATGAATAATTGATCTCGTAAAAACCATTAATGTGATGAAAGTTATCATTCCGGTAAACGTATTGTCAATATGAAATTTGGTTCATGAACATCCCAGATAGCAAGCGACTCCGGGCCAGATCTGTTTCTGGCCCAGAGTCAGCACAGCCGGCCTGGATTCGCTTGCTGTCGGGGATGTGACTAAACCCTAATATGTTGATGCAAGGAAAAAAGTGGTGATTTATTTGTGTCTGATTTACCCATGTAAGACAGTAGGAATCTGCAAAATTCCCACCCACAAGGAAAATACATGTATCTTATTTTGCATGAGAAAAAAATTAGAGTTTCAATACAAAACGTTATTTGGTCTGAAAGAGGACTGACTTCTCCTGTACTTGTGCCCCTTGTAAATTCAATGATTCCCATGTACGCCCAGGTGCCCAGGTTAATGCAAAATGTTTTTTGTTTACCTCTATTTGAGCCAAAGCAGAACTTGCTGTGTTGTCCCCGTAAACGCTAAATGGATTTTTTTATTATTATGACAGTTAGTATGCGCAATAAAGAATTTCCTTCCATTTTATTTTGACAATTGCAAACATGCACCCCACTTTCTAGCAGTAATTATGCAATGAATTCTGTGCATTGCTCCTTATTCATTTTATGAAGCGGTTTGGACTAAATTCGTTCGCCTCTTTTGCATTCAGCGAGAAGAAACCTCTGCCAGGACGTACCGGTGCTTTGAAATGCGGTGTTTGTTCACAGTTATATCAATTCAGTGCAGGTGCTGGATAGATTGAACGGATGAGCTCGTAAATGGCACAGGTGAGCAGTTTAACACATCCGTTTAACGGAAACACCAGCTTCCGAACCTTTTCCGGAACGTTCTCCGAGCCGACGCCGGAGACTGAGCGGAGCGTCGGCGTGAAAGCAGCTGTTTTTACCGAAATGCAACCCTGCCTGGAGCTGATGGATAAGCCCCCCGTCGCCGTAAATGATCCCTTCATTAAGCGAGGCTCCCCAAAAGAGTTCATTTAGTGCCCCCGTCACCCCCTCGAGCACTCCAGGCCAATTCCGCTGGCCACTCATGAAACATGTCACCAAAATGGCCACTCTATTAAGTTTTAGGGCAGAGAATCCTCTGGGGGGAAATAGGCCCATGGTTACAGATTTGATGTGTTGTCATCGCCACAATGGCACGTTTAGAAACATTTCTCATTTAAAGCCATTCATTTTATTTAACAGGCGCCGGGTATGGATTTTGTTGATGGTTAACCTCTTAGCGCAAAGCCCCTAGTGGTCCGCACGCCGGCCTGCCGAGATTACTAAACTCTGACATTCGGTGCTACTGCGACCAAAGTGTGAGTTAAACACAGAAACGCGTTGTTTTAGTTTCATAAGTAGACGATACACGACAACTATTCCGAATACGAAGTTTCGCAGTACTACCATATTCGCTCTGGTCGTTCATTTAACAAGCACCCCCTCCCTGCAGTCTCATACAGAAATCACCCCCCACCCTTGACATAATTGACAATATTGTCTATCTTGGCATTCATAAAAATATTATTTCACCACTAAAAAATCGTATTCCGTCATAGCAACAAGATAAACCCGACAATAGCCCGAAGATATGCCTATACAGCAGTGAAAACGCTGCCCACTGAATAACGAAATAAACAAGAAAAAGTTTTTTAAAATGATACCATGTCATTCTACAGTCAATATCTGGGACTAAATATTGAATAAACATACAACCTTACCATTGGTTTTACGCATAGGGATGTCTCTTTTGAGACTGAGTGGTCATATATTGTCTTGGACAATCCGTTTGGGAAATATACGCGCATGTGTGATGCCTGGGTACCTTCCAAAATAGCTGTGCTTAATACCACGCCTGTTGTTTACGGCGTCGTCGCCCTTTTTAGTACAATCTGGCTTGATTGACAATTAATTTATTCAGTTGGTGAGTGTATAAGCTTTCTAACGATGTATAACATGTCTAATTTTGCTTTTGGAATAGCGTTTTATAGGTCAGCCTAACCGAAAATTTTCTTGTCATCGCATTCAATTACGCATTCACCTGGTAGCAGTAAAACAAAGACGCTGCTAACGAAACCTTGTCAACGATTTTTCGAAATTTCTTGGAAAATACTATTATTATTGAGGACTTCTGAGCATAGCTAAGCCATATGTTTGCTGATAGACCTAGCTGACATAGTTTTCTGGTGTAAGACAGGAGCGGATTGATTTCCTGTCTCTGTCTCCATCTACTGAAAACCGATTAAGATTTCATCATTTCTATGTAAGTATTACTGCTCAAAATACTTACTTTAAATTGGTTAGTGGTATTATATAATGTGGATATTTCACACTGTAATGTAAGCGTTAGTTAGTAGTTGTAATAGTTTTTGTGAAGCGTGCAGCAGTGATGACGTGAGGGTTGGAGCATTGCCAAAACGTGGTGGACGGTTGAAAATTGTTTTCATGATGTCGTCCCATCCCCATACAACAAAACATACCAGAGTACAAAGTATAGAAATACATACAAGAGTAAATTACACATTTAGGTACTGTACCGCATTGTGTGACAATATTTTTCCATTATTTTTTAACCTGATAGGATTGTTCCATCTTAAAAGGGGCTAATTTATATGCTTTATAATGGACAAAAAGCATTTTATTTAATTTTGGAGAGATTTTGAATATGTTTCTGGACCCCTAGATATTTTAGACCACTGTACTGACTGAAAGCTTGTAATTCCGACTTGAAAATGATGCAACAATGATTTTCTTGAGTCAAAACAGTTGATTTGTAGCGAAATACGTGAATATGTTGTGATTCACAGCAATGCATAATTTAGACATTTTGGATAGATTTGGAGACGCTGGGTACACTGCTTAGTTTTTGCTTCATACATCTATAGTAGTTCTACATATCCACCCTTAGATTTTATGAACTTGTGGTGAAGAAGTTTTTGATCCAGCACATGTATAGTTTAACCAGCTGTATATATGCAATCTCTCAGTATTTCATTGTAAACTAAAAAAGTGCAAATTAATTTTAGATTTTTTGTCTAGACAATTGCATTTGTGGCACTTAATTTTTTCCAAAATTATTAATATAAACTAATCTGCGTTAGTATTGTAAATTGTACACATGTCTTGCTTCATTTAAGCCATTTTTTCAAGTCTCTGTGATGTTCACATCTGCAGTTATAAAGCTTTAAATAGGGTACCCCCTAAATGGGCAAGGATTGGCAAGATTTGGCATGTGTGCTAAGGAGTTAAGGAAGAATTGAGAGAGGAGCTTTCCATGAAACAAGTCATATTAGCCTTTCACAGACCAATATGGGAGTATAGCTAGCCTTAATTAGCATGCCAGCAGGTCCTCTGCTTATGTAACGCCATCCCATGATGGGATCGGACGCCAAGCTAAGGAAGGCACTTACAGGCACGAAAAAAGTCTGCTAACGTTCCTCTAACTATCACATGCATTATGCAAGGCGTCTCAGGAATTTCAATAACCTCAGCTGCACATGGGTGCAAATCCACCCCCGGGGCGAAAACCGCAATGTATTAAATCTAATACAGCTAAAACATAAATTATTTAGGTTATACTCTGAATTTTTATTTTGGAACATTATGGCTTAATCAAGCCGTGATCTCATTTTCATCGTCTGTTGGGCAAAGACGCCCGAGATGTATGGAAACAAGCCGGCACACAACCAGCTTGAACGCAAAACAACAATTATAGCAATTTTAAGATGCCCGTATGATATCTCATACAGTCTGGGGTTAAGAAAAAAAACCTGTAACATATCCGGTTGTACAAGACCTGGACTGCATACCCTTGAGCTAGTTTCCCTCCAATTCTTTGGAAAAGCAGCATCTACAGTACATCAAGTAACTCCTTTAACAGCCAGCAAGTGTCCTAATTTTTCCTCAGAGATTTTAGCTATGTAACTGTGCACATTATAATATTGGCACAATATCTTCGACAAAGGCTTCGGCAATAGAATCTTGCCGTATATATTTTCAAAAAGCATTTGTATTTTTTGGCATTTGTTTTGTTTTTTGTCACATGAATTATGCAGATCGCCCGCCTGCGTTAGGAATGAGGAAACACGCTTCTCTTCGCAGATCAGTTATACGGAGTAATTATTCTTTAATGTACAAAAAAAGAAACAACAAAACGAAAGGGTGAATTAGCGAGTGGAGAGAGACATTAAGCACCTGGAGGTGGCAGCCGGCCCCCTCGGAGCTGGTAGGCTCACAGCAGGTTTCCCGCCATTTTTCTCTTCCCCCGTGACGAGCAGCCGACAGCTGGGAGAGCGGTAAGTGGCCGTTCGCCGCGCCTAACGCGTGCGTGAGAACGCTAAAGCTTCGCGCTGTGGCTAATTATCGGGAGTCACGCTGAACCGCCCAACTCGTATCCAAACGAAAGGCGAATCACCGTGAGCGTATGTCACGTTCGGGAGTTCTGAAGAGACGCGGCGGCTCCGTTTTGATGAGCTGATTTGGCCGAATCTCAGAGACCAAAAAAAAAAAAAGAAAAAATTAGTTAATATCACTCATAATGATATAATAAGCTTGTTGCTTTAGCTGGAGGGGACTTATCATATGATTAATCAGACGGAATGAGAAACCATTCAGAACTGGGGACGCAGCGTCTGCAGCAGGTGGCAAACAACTGGCCTTCCGCTCAGTGAAGAGGCAAAAATCCGGAAGCATCCATTATTTATCCGTGGCTAATCAATCCCTCATTTTGATCAATTGCAGTGTGCGCGGGACTCGTGAAATGAAGTCAAGAAAGACAGACTGGTGTATCAATTACGTTCCTTTCACAGTTCGTCATTAGCTCAACATCTGCGCCGAATTGAGAGAAGAAATCTTCCTTTCTGTTTCTCCGCCTGGACGGGTGTGATGAAAACGCTCATGTCCTCCAGGGCTGAAACGACACACGTCGCGATGAGACTGATGTTACCGAAAAGACACTTTCGTTGAACTTTGCTCAAACTTTGCTTGAACGGGCCCCCATAAGCTCCTCTCTCCTCTGTGTGTTTTGTCTTCTCTCTCTCTCTCTCGATCTCGCTCAACCGTCAGTCCCGAGAAAGAAAAAAAAGAAGCCTCTTGTTTTGCCAGACAATGAAATCGCTTGAGGGAAATCGATGGCAGATTAAATTATTCTGATGCACACAGATGTTTGTGCAACTGAAGCTGAGAGGCAATCAGACCGACCGGGAGCGAAGAAAGAGGAACCGCACAGCCTGTGTTTTGCCGCCATTTTCATCAGCGTAATGAGGACGGTGGAGCCTGTGCTGAAACAGGATCGTGGTTTCATAGCCCAGACATCAATATCTGACATTCTCCCAGGTTCAGCGAGACATCGATATCTGACATTTGGTAGCTGTGTCACGTGTCCATATTAGCTGCTGTCAAAAAATAAATAAATAAAATAAAATGAAGAACTGAAAAACGCAGAAATCTCAGAGCTTGAATGCAACGATGCAACGAAATATCTCAATCTGGAAAGACATCAAACGTTGACATTTAGGCAATGACACCAGGTTGGCTTTAGAGGTCGAGAAAGATAAGTGGAGCTGAGCCTAAACATTCGTGACTGGCGATGGTGTTCGGAATCTATTTATAGATTAACATCGTGACAGATGCCGCTTGTTTCAGAACGCATCGCAATCCAAATGCCATGCCAGTCTGACCTTGGAGTGAATCATCTAATCAAGGGCTGTTTGCTATAATATGGTGGGATAGGCTCCAGCATCCCCCCGCGACCCTGACCAGGATAAGCGGGTATAGATAATGGATGGATGGATAGGGGTTTCCTGTACTTTCTCACAATCTCATTGCAGTTTTCTGGAAGAGTGGCAAGTTTTGGAACCAACAACAAAAAGTGTATTTCTTTACCAGAGGGTGGTTAGTTTATGTTGTGTTGTCTGTGGTATGCATGCTCAATCTGATTGGCTGTTGTGTTTTGAAACTGTATTTGTTCTTGTCTCTGAAACCACAGCATCACAGTTCTTTCCCGCAGATCCTTTCAGATCGAGGCTGTGATTCGCCTTCCAAGCCAGTGGAGGCGGGCGACGTACCAGAGTGCTTCCTATTGGCTGTGGTGCTGTTCGATGAACCTCACTTTCTCGGGTGAAGAGCTCAGCTGGAGGGTTAAAGCACGCGATGCCTTTCACGCCCAAGTGCCTCAGACAACAACAAGGCCCCCGTCAGACAAGAATGATTTATAATGATTTAATAAAATCGCACTAGTTTTTTTTTTTATTGCGTTCATTTATTTTTAAAATAATCTTCCTCCGGATTCGTTCTGGGGCCGATTTTCGAGTCGTCGGTTCTGCCGACTCGATTTACGGTGGTCTTCGTGCAGGAGCCACACGCACACAGAGCAATGAAGCCGAAGACAGAACCGTCCGCTGATCTGCTCGCCGCCAAGCCAGCGATTACTCTCCACGTTGTGGGCCACACGCGACAGCTACGCCCAATCGGAGGAGTCGCAAATCTCGCCCTGGTGACGGACGGCAGCCCACGAGCACCTGTCATGTTGTGGGGGAGGAACCTGCACATCCGGAAGCTCGGGAACCCTGTCCGATTTTAAATCCACCTCGCGCTACAGTCTCCTCCTGGTCCTTCTCAACCTGCGATTAGCGAAATGCTGTTTGAACTGAACTCTATCAAGTGCAATAAGGTTGCAAAACCAACGGAACTGGAAAGATCATGAGGGCCTGTACTGATTTTCTGGATCCAAGGAGCATTCTCTAAAAAACAAAACAAAATTAGCAATTTTCGTTAAAATTACTGTACACCATGCTCCAATGCATCAGCACAAAAGCAATTTAAAGTTCTCCAGATGCTGACAATAAGCAGTTGGAAAACGAACTCTGAGGAGTTCAGTCGGGGGTACTGTTAAAATTAATTCAATGGCTCTTACAAGGCTAATTAATAAATTCCGAGTATGTCCAACAAATTAATTTCCCTGCATTTTATATTTTCTCATGGAGTGTTCTCGGATGACTTGTAAGTACCACAGCTGCCTACGGTGTTGGTGCAGATTAATATGTGGTCTCTCTTTCAGAGACAGGACGCCGTTTCTGTCGTTACCAGCCGTTCCTTCTCTTAACACAGGAGGGAACATAAAGAAACGGAGCGTACCGAAGGCTGTGCAGCCTAACGTTATCGTAATTATCAGACAGGCCATCCACAGTCTCACCCCCCCCGTCTCCCTCTCCTGCTGCCACTCACAGCATGATAAATTACTCCACGCTTCTTGAATTCCCCCCCCCCCCCCCCAGTCAGCCAGCACTGCCCTGTACATAATTGAGAAAGCTTGAGAAAATGTAATTTCTCACTCCAATGTCCCCTCCATCCGTGATTTTTTTTATAATTTTTTTTTTTTGCTTTCACCTTTTTTTTTAACGAGTAATTCCTATTAAACGCGGGTGCGAATTTGCATATGCTCACCTTCAGGAGGCGGCGGGAAGGTGGTCCTGGTCCCGGAGCGTTTCGGCCGTACCTCCCGGCCTGGCTCCAGCCCCAGCTCCGCTCCGCTCAGACAGTTTAATTGCCACACATCACGGGGGTAATGATTTTATGAAGCGTTTACTGCCACATCTTTGTGCTGGCTCTCTTAGCAACTGCCACCCCCCCCCCCCCCCCCCCCCCCCATCCGCCACCCCCCCCAGATGATGAATTAGTTGGAGATGTGGGGAAGACATCGTTACTTTAACAAGCGCAGTAAAACACTCCCCTTTTCTCTCTCCTTTCCCCCTCTTTTTTTGGTAAAAGCATTTCCATCCATCATACACAGTGTGCGATTTTAACAAAGATCTTACACCACAGCGATCTGCTCATTATTGAGGTTAATTGGAACATTAGCGCAGAGAATTACTGCTCGCTATTTTAGAAAAGTTTTTCTTTTTTTTTTTTTGGGCTGGTGACAAAAGGGGTGGCAATCTCTGGCACAGACACGCACACACTCACGCGCACACACACAAACGCGCACGCAGGCACAAAATTAATGTGTCTGACATGACTGTCACTGGTCTGACAAGGTGTTCATTAGAATGCACAATCACATCATGATAACAACAGTCCGCTCAATCATCTTTATGAAATGAATATTTAACCATTCTCCGGGACTCCTGACTTGTAGGCGTGCCTTTTGTGCGATGTGTGGAACATTCCAGAATTGTGGCTATTATTCAATCAACATTTATCCTTCATTTGACTTAAAAACGAGATCATTATACATCACGCGTTCCGAAAAAAATACTTCCGCAAAGGATGCACTCGTGTTTCCTTGCTCAAGAATTCTTTGGGAGCCTCCTAGCTCCTTGAAGGAGTATTTAACGGGTTGTAATGTCCTCAAAGATGGCGCACCTCGATCGATTTCCGGGTCAGTCAAGGACACAAAGGAGACAAAGGACGAATAAAATAAACGATTGGAATGCACCCACGTTGACACCGTGTGATTCCAGATGTGCTTTTTGACCCATTTGGCCTTCCATACTAGGAAAGGAGGCAAAGCAAGGAGGTAAAAAAAACCTCCTGGTTATATTTAGATTAGTGATGAATATTTTTCTGTGTGAGATTCTGGAGCTTCTCTACAAGCCTCTGTTTTTTTTTAAAAATGTATACAGTGGGTAGGTCATTTTTTAAACTGCAAATAAGGTGTCATTATGAATTTCAACATTTAGAAATTTACTGTAGGGAAAAACAAATGGAAATAACTAATTGCAGTCCTGAAGGCATTAATTATAACACTATGCTGAATTTATTTATACTGTGTGACTGTCGTGTTTAAGATCGCATGTCTGTGGGTTTTTACTCTGTTTAAATGAGTCCTTGGGTGTAGGATTCAGCCAGATGTTGCAGAACCAGCACGTGCTGGATCCAGCTTAGCTTCTGGTTGCCATGGCCCCCGACTGGTCACGTTTGAAGTTGTATTAGGGGGTCAGTATGACCAGGACACTGTCCTGTGAGCCAAAAATAAAAAATAATAAAAAAGACAGAATACATTAGAAAGCCAATGGGGTACTGAGGACTGGAGCCAGGGACACAGCAGGTTTGGCGAATAGCTGTTTGAAGCTCACAGACGAGTATTTTTTTTTTTTAGGCTGTTCTCCTCTTCCAGTCAGTTCTTTATAACTACACAGCTGATGAAGAGCCTAATATGTTTCACTGGATAGTACAGGGCAGGCCCCATTTTTATCCCATACCTTCTCCCGTAATGTGGTATACTTTGGTGAAGTGCATAATGTCAGTAGCGTCTTTAGAATACGCTGCTATCGGTAGTTATAGTTGACTATAGCCTGTCTGTGGAGATAGTGTGGTGAATTGTTTTGCCTGGCAGGTCACTCTGTTGTGCATGGCAGGTCACTGTGATTAAGTGATTGCATGACGAAGTGTTGACACCTGTTGACCGTTGCAGTTTCTGTCTGGGGAACTTTTAAAAAGCAGGGCTGGGAAGTTGCAGGGGTGGTGGCAGCAGCTTCACGCCACTTTAAAATAGGTGTGTTTGAGCATCCCCAGCATTCATTTGAAAGGACGCTGCCACAGATGGGTGAGTAGGACTGGCTAATGTGCCGGTGCAGTCCACTCACCAGTGGGGTTGGTACGTGGCTGGCAAGAGTATACGCTGAATTAATACATTAACCAGTATGTGCGATTAATGTCAAAACGCTGATGAGGGGATGATGTGCAGGACTTTTACAAATGCTACTCCACCGATTCCCGTGTTTAATTAAGCAAACGCTATCCAGCCGCTGGTTTACAGCGTCGCCGAGCTTGATTCCAACCGCTAATGTCCCCGCCAGCGGCCGTCCTCTCTCAAGCCTTCCCCGAACCTCCCATTAAGCATTTAAACTCGGTCCGGGGGGACGTTTCGTAGAACGCGCGCGCGCCCCCGTTACACGAAGCCGTTCTGCCGATCTGCCGATCGAAAGCGGCTGCGTTTTCCCCTCCTCTTCCTCCCGCGTCGACACACACGTTATTGCCCATTTGCGTGCCTCCCTCGCGACGCGTCGAGGCCTGTCTCCGTACGCGTGGGGAAATTGCTGTTGTGATCGCGGTGCGATTGGGCTGTCGCCGTGGTGATGCGGAGCAGTGGCGCGTGAAGCCATTTTCCCTCTCTCCCGCTACACCGCGCGGTGCTCCCTCTTCTCCTCGACGCGCCCCTCCCCTTTGTTGCTCGGGAACGGGATAGTCAGAACACATTAATATTAGGGCCTGCCTCCCCCCACAGCGGGCCAGGTAAACAGGGGCACTCTAAACGCACTGAGGTGTCTCTGCGACGCGAGTGATGCAGCATAATCATAAGCAAGAAACGGACAGAACCGACGGCGTGTTTTCTGCTTGTGGCGAAATGTTATTTTCCCACAATATACCGGGGAGAATACCTGTGAGAATCAGCAATAATATCAAAATAATATTTTAATCAGAGGCTTTAAAACTTGGATCTGGGGAGCAGGATTATTTGGAAGACTGCGTCTACATCCTGAACCGCACGTTTCCTTCTCTGTTTATGCATTCCGTACACCAGATCACTGCGGTCCCACAGCTCACAAGGCTCAGTTAGATATTAATTTATTTATTCATTCAGTTATTCACAAGACCTTGGCTTGTACTCAGTCAAAATGCGCCCCTTAAACACAAAGTGTTTTTTACTACTTTTTTTTCTCCACATACAAAATTGAATTCAGCAGCAACCAAAAGACTAACCCTACAGACAATGTTTGTGTGAAACTGCAAACTGCAGCTCATGAAGGCCTCTCATGCAGCCGGCGGCCATTTTTAACTCCGCGTCGCACTGCAACTACACGACGGAGCTAAGAATGGATACGAAGAGGTCTCCCTCAGTGACAACCACTCCAGGTGGCCTTTCCCCGTTCTGGGAAAAAGAGTAGCATTTCCGCCCCCGCCGTGGAAAAGGCGCTCGCTGAGCCGAGGCACCGGACCCCATCGCTTTATTATGCACATGAACTGCAGCTGCGGCGTCAGGTATGGCCGGCTACAATTACGCCGAGCTCGAGACTACTTAGCCACCGCTTTTCAAACTAAAGCGGGTGTGACTCACCCTCTGCCTCCCGACGGATTTCTGAATTAAACTCGTGTGGGAGGAATACAGCGCTAGCTGCGTGGACGAGGGCCAGGCTGAATTAGAAAAGGGGCCCTCAGAGAGAGAAATCTGAGAACTTGCCTGATCAATCTTAATCATATAAACCAGTGTTACTGTACAGGGAAACGACGTTAGCCTTGTGCAGACAGCCGAATTTAAAAAAGACACTGGAAGACTGTTATGGGGATAACTGGCCCATTTGAACTTTGACCCCTTCTATTAACACCATAGACATGCATATTTAACTAGACAGGGAATACACACCCTCAGCTAACCTAAGCACTGCTGCTCATGTTCTCTGGAAAACATTATTATTAAAGTGAACGGGGAATATCAGAGGCCCCTCCTACCCTCTCCAGTTCCTATGGACGTCCATCAGATACTCTAACCGGGCTGTATACACTGTCCGTTTGGAAACCACAAACTGTCAAATGATTTGAGAAGCAGACAGTCCGGTCGGACCCACAAAACCAGCTTTCAGCGTCTTGAAGCTCGTCTGGATCCCAGAATCAGTCAACCTGAATGTCCTCTGGACCGCAGCATTAACCCGCGGTAATGCATAATGGCCGTCTGAAAGTTTTGATTGGCAGCTTAATGTTTTCCTTCTCAAAGCCGGCATCAAACGGGTTCTTTTGTATGTGCCTGATCTCCATCGACGGATCCTTTAAATTTCCACCTATAAATTCTAGCCTTTTTCATGACACTTGGCTAAATTGTCTCAGACAAACATCTACCTTTTATATGACAATATCATGTTATGGAATATCATTCATGCACAGGCAAATAAAATAGCCTTTGTTACCTTAGACTGTAATATGTGTGGGTCATGTATCAGATATAAAATCATGGGACCTGCTGTCATTAATGATGTCTTTCTTTTTCTCTCATTCATTCTAAATTTGGCTGCAGTTTTTAGTTGACACCCCTGACTGTGATTAATGGTACAGGGAGAGAATAGGGTTGTTCAGGCTTGAATTTATTTAAAGAAACGTGGACACTTTCCAACATCAACTACGCATTTATTCTCAGTATCTTTATCATGGGGCATCCGACTGCATCCCTCTGCAACTTCTAAAATAAAAAAAGATTATTTTAATTATTTAATTTTTTAATTACTGTTTATTGTCCTCTTACATTGAATTGTAAATATTTTATTGTAGAAAAAAGTCCTATCCTTGCTTCATTTTTATTTTAGATGAGCCAAAAGTGAAATTCTGTTGCCTCTCATTAGATGCCATTGCATCTAATTAAGACATAATACTGTATCTTTGTCTATCTATATGTGTGTAAGTGTGTGTATGTGTGTGTGTGTGTGCCTGTAGGTGTATGTGTGTGTTTGTGTGTGTGCATGTATACACGGTGTGTGTGTGTGTGTGCGTGTAGGTGTACGTGTGTGTGTACGCAGTGTGTGGAATGTGTGTGTGTGTGTGTGTGTGTGTGTGTGTGTACCACACTGAAGCTGTAGTAATTCCAAGCTGAAACGCTGCAAAGTGACAGGTGATATGTGATTGCTTAATATTTTTCACTCCCCCTCCCTGCATAATGATTGTGTGTCCTCAAATCCCATTCCTGAGACTTGAAAGCTGAATAAAAATGGATCAGTGAACAGACGGGGGAAAAACAAATAGAAGCTGCTGATGCTTGACACTGATGGCATATCTGGTCAGGCATGTGACAGTGGAGGATGCATTTGCAGTTTTAACTTTAAGTGCAGTTCATCTAAATGCAGTCATCACTGGTCCACAAACAGCGGTCACACTAATCTAGACATAAATCTACATTTCAGTTTTAATCCACACGACTGCATACAGATAGGCATGGGTGCCCACAAACACCTACATGTATACTGTGCATCTCTGCATTATAGGCAAAAGCTTATCCACGTGTTTATCTACTTCATACACACAACACATTGGTCTGGGAATGTTGTTTGCCCTGTCTGGCACAGTTGCTCCGATGTTTCTCCCATATTATAAGTCACTCTGGATAAAAAAAACAAGAAATTAACCGATTACTATAGCGATGATTCTGAATCTGAGCATGAGCAGCGGCTAACGTTTCTTCCGGCAGTTCTGATGGACTCCGATTGACAACCTGTCACAATTTGTTTCTCCAATTCCTGGCTGCTTTCACCATCCATCCTTCCATTTTAAATGAGTGAACACTCTTCAAAGGAAGAAAAAAAAAGACTGGTCACAAGAAATATTTTTTTGTGCATTAAGAAATATATATTTTTAGTTCCTGGTCTATTGAGTCTTTTAAAGCCTCAACAGTTTTCAGATGCCCTTTTTCAGATGCCATCTCTTTAACAGCGTGAAGAGGAGTTCATGCCATTAAAAACATTTATGTCTGTGGAATTACTGAGCATTTGTTAGCATTACTCAGCAACACATTGGTCGTGATTCATCAACATTTGTCCTCATTTTTAAAAAAATTTCACTGCTAGCATATTTTTTCATTAATTTCGGTATGTGAACCCAAAGTAGAGCCAAAGATGTAATGGTCTGTTGGAAGCATTCATACCATTAAAGAGAAAGACGAAATACCACAATTTATGAAAAAAGGTATGATTTTGGAAGAAATACTTGCACACCAAGTATCTCGTGTGACTTGTTAATAGCCATGCGTCCTAAATATCCCTCCGTGAGTTATGCTGATTGCGTTGCCTGACAGCAGCAGGATGTTGGCTTTGCTGAATGATGCGTGTCTTTCTAACTATTTCCCCTCAGTCTTGGAGGAGTTAAACCCTGAATCAGATTCAGACGTGACTCTGAGAAACATGCCATCGCCCAGGACACACGCTGTAATTCGTACAGCACGTCTCCTACGTTAGACCTTCCACCACGAAAACTGCAGAGGATAAATAGCGGCTTAAAATCAGGATTGTGGCCGCAGTGGGTCGCGGTGTAGGGCCGCACCCTGGGGACAGGAAGTGAACTTGCGGTGGGAAGGTGGGCTGGCTCACGCTCCGGGCGCAATGACGGCCAGGGCTGGCGGTTACGGAGCCAGCTGGCTGGCGGCCTCCAGGATCGCTTTGCTACCCTCGACGGGGAAGCGCAGTGCGGGGAGCTTGACGGGAACAGCGCGTGGATCCTGGGTGACTGCTGGTGTCACGCTTCTGAAATTTCAAGCCTTTCGAGAACTTCGAGACAGCAGCAACGTGACAGTCCTCCATGCTTATCTGCTTTGACTTGAAATCTTACACAATGTTTTTTTTTGTGTGTGTGTGTGTGTGACCGTGAAATTCATCAGTAACATTTCAACCTGGAGTTTTTGCACAGAAAAATACCCGCGGCAACGCTGAAGGGACCGAAAGCTAGTCGAAGAATGCATACGCGAAGGCCGCGGGCTTACCGTGTGATTCAATACACTTCACCTTTTCTCTTTTCTCACATTTTTCCCATCTTCCATCAGAAAACATGCTCAGCTACCGACCCTACCTGCCACCACCATCATATGACTCATTCATGCCCTCTTGTTGTTCCTCATCATTCCTTGTGTATTCTTTTATTGTACATCCAGGCCTTGGCTCATTGTATTTTATTTTTCTTTCTTCTCTTTTCTTCATTTTTCATCCCTTCTTCATCATTTTCTTCTGGTGTCCTGGTTTGTCTCTCTCCAGCTAAAGAGTTCAGGTTAGGTGTCAGGTGTCACCTGCTCCACAGAGAATTCTGCTGTTTCCATGTTTTTTTCATTTAAATCCTGGTACTTCAGTATATGTCCAATCCACAAGAAATAGCTTGATTAGCTTCACCGATCAATAGACTACTGAGAAACAAAATGATCCGGGACCAAATGTACTTGCATTTCTTCAGAGACCGAAACCTAGCCCAAGTAGCTTTTTTGCCACTGGATTACCTGACAGGAAGTCAATGTGTCCTCATTTCCTAAATATTTGGTGACAATTTGTCAATTTGAGGCTGTCAGCTTCTTTAAACAGTGAGAGAGTGAAGTATTTCCCTTAAGGACATCTGTAACAGACTTCATCAATTATAAAATATTAATGCTGTCCAATAATTGGCTCTGTTTATTCAATAGCTCAATTACCCTTTACCTCAGATGGAATCGTAGAGTGGTAAATCTGGGATTTGGAAACAGAAAAGGTGGTCGTTTTATTGGGAGCATAGAGGCACGTCCTTTACATATCATATCAAATAGTTTTCTTCTTGAGTATTTCTTTGAATGTTTATCCATCAAATTCTTCAGAAAGCACAAAAGCGCACACACACACACACAAGTATAGGAGCATTATTTTGAAAATCAGATGCAGCATGAACATCCACCTCTACCATATTGGGTTGTTAACTTTTCTGTTAACACAGAACTATTGTTATATAAAAAGATATTTAAGCTATTTAATATATTTATGTATTTCGCCCATTTCAGTCATGAATTCTGCAGGTCCTCTAAATTTGCTGTTGGCTTCATTGTGGTTCCATGGCCATTTTGTCCTTTTCCAGCTGCTCCCAGTTTTGAGGGACAGCCGGGTCGTGGCAGTGTCTGGTTGCCATGACTCACCAGCCTTCTTCTTAATGATCACCTTTTTCTGGGCTCAAAGGGGTTTGTTCAGTGACTTCATCATCATCATCATCATCATCATAACCTTGGAAATATTTAACACTAGATCTATGTCTTTCAACAACATTTCAACAACAAGTTGTTTGGAAGAATGCATCATCATCATCATCATATTGTTATTATTATTATTATTATTATTATTAATAATATTAATATGAACTACTCAAATTATTGAATCGAATAAACTGAACCCCTATGTGTCAGAAAACCAAAATACCCTGTGGAAAAAAAATCTATTTCACAAATTTAATTTCTGAAAGCTTAGATATCTGCCGTTGAAATCTGAGCAGGGAGATGAAAATTTTCCTGTATTAATAGGGGTTGACAAGTATATCAATACGTATCAATGTCAATCTGTGTAATATTGCACTGTTATGTAAATGTCATTGCCAATCAGCACAAGCTTGCAATCCGCTTATTAAATTTGTCGTCGAGTCACACCGTGCAAAACTCGAGCGATGATTGAAAGTCCTAACCACACCGGAATTTGTCCTTGTCGAACAGAAATGCACTATAAATAGCGAAAAAGCATTATGGTAATTATTAGGAAAATGGACTTTCGTAAATTCAGCAGGACGTTATTTATGGGTTTGCTAGCATTTAGCGGCTTGACCTGGCGCAAAACGCGGCGGGCTGATCGTCTGCCATTTCGACAGGGCAAAAAAAAAAAAAAACGATGATGATGTATAAATTATCAGCAATCAGACAGCGGGGTGAAAACGTTTTCTCAGGGGTCACGTCGTAACGTCTCTCTTCCAGCCCATAACGGCGCGTTGCCCGCGGAGACCGCGGAAGTGCCCCCCCTCAGCGCGGTGTTAAAACAGCACCGGCTGCCTGGGACATAACCTTTTATCTGCGGATGATAAATGGACACACTCCCCGGTTCTGCCTCCCAGATATTGTTGCCAATTTTCCCCCTCCTTGATTTCGGAGTGGAACAGGTTCCTGGGGAACTTTTGATTCATGGCGTGCGGGGGGGTCATCTTCCCGGGCAGCTGGGGCTGCGCGGCCGCTGGAATCCCCCAGCGACTCGCCGACTGATTACTTCTCCATCTGGATTGGGTGATCTTCCCTTCATTTTTCTTTCTTTTCTTTCACTGAAGTCCTCTTAACTCTCTAAACTCTCTCCCTCTCGCTGTCTCTTTCTCTCTCTCCCTCTCTATCCCTCTCTCTCCCTCTCTGCCCCCCCTCTCTCCCCTTCTCTCTCTCTCCATCTCTCTTTCCCTCGCTCTCACTCTCTCTGCCTCTCCCCATCTCTCTATCCATCTCTCTATCCATCTCTCTCTCTCTCCCTCTCCCCCTCTCTCTCTCTCTCTCTTCCTCTCCCTCTCTCTGCTGAGATGTTTCACGACCACGCCCTGCTCTGATATCCATGTCTTGCTCAAATTGATATACGTCCTGTTGCGTCGGCCGAGCGAATGCGCTGGCACCTCCCTCAGATTTATGTCCCTTCATTCTCCATTCATGAGTGCATATTATTTTGACAGTTTAATTTACAGCCTTACACAAGCGGAGACCTTTAGATGTGCACTGCAGGTTTACGTCCTCCGTCGGCATTGAGCGTTCACAGATACCACACAGGCCGTGAAAACAACTAAATAATCCCCGCGATTTCACCGTTCGTTCTTCCATCCATCTGATTTACTCCCACACTACATGTTTCTTAAAGCAGGTAACTTTGACAGGCCACCTATGGAGCTACAGTAAAGCAATTTACATGAGGCTTAATGCATATTTTCACAGTAAAGTTTAAGTGTCGAGTAAGTCTCCATATTCAGATATAATGCTGTCATTGGGTATATTTCACAGGGCCATTTCTCCCTTGACCTTTGAAGTGGTTTTGCCTGGGAGTGACAGCAGCTCACATGAGAGGTAATATATATTGAGTTTTACCCTCCCCAAAGACTTACAAGGAGCAGACTCAATGCTAGCAGAATTATTGATTACCTCCTGGACACAGTCATATGGTAATCCACTGAAGTCATAATAATTTTAGGGTTTACTGATTACTTTTCCTCATCAATATGCTTTTCACTTCACTGGTGAACCACTGATATGCAGTTAAAAATGTCATATGATTGGGGGGAGAATAGGTTTCTTGGTAAGGTGAATTCACCTGGGTAAGGTTTATTTGCTAAGTAGCACCACTACAAGATACCAGTTGGAGCCAGTGGGTCAGAGGATAATGGATAATGCACAGACGTAAGAAAATAACTAAATTGGCATTTTAAGTTTTACCTCCCTTTCTGGAGACAAAACAAATCAGCATTTCAAGAATCATGGCCCCAAATTTGGGCTCAAAGAGGCTTGGAGCATCAGCAGCTAATGGTCTGAACGGCAGATTTGTGAAGAGCTCCCACATAAACACCACGTCCATCAGCTCAGGCTGTGCCTTCTGTGATCAGGACTGATGAAGGACATGAGACAATACCTTGGCTGATTTAAAATGAGCCTCAGCTGGGCGATGCTATGGCTTCTGCTGTTCTTGATCCTGAAAGCCTGTAGCTAGAACTGCCAAGGGAGAACCTGCTTGTCTGCTCCAACAGCACCGTACTAGGTATCATGTGCACACACACACATACACACACACACAGGCACACACACATGCACGTACACACAAAGGACACTCACATGTACACACTAACACAAACAGACACACACACATGTCTGTAGAGTCCCAGTTTTCCACTGAACAGCAGGAACATTCTTGTGATACAACTTCACCTGAGGAATTCTGGGAATAAAACAACATGACCTGCGTTCAAGTACATAATAACCTGCAAGATCCCAGAGGTATTTAAGAGACCACATGGGTTCACTGCATTTATTGGAAAGAAGAACCTCGCTTCAACACACCGTGCTCCATGTTTATGAATAAATGAGGAGGTGTTAGTAGCTTCTGAGGGAGCAGAAGACAAACCTACTCAGCCTCTCAAAATGTACACATGTCAATCAAATTTTTTTCTGCTATAAGATCCCACGAATCAATAACCTTTTCTCATACAATCAGTCAATCGTATTTTTGTTTGCAAATTATACCAACGTGTCTTTCTTTATTTTCTCAACCACAGTTGAGAAACCTTCAACCTTCAAATGACCTCTGAAGGGCCAGGATGAAGATAATATTAACATGATGTGATCTGTCAGGTGAAATGAAATACACTTGATGAACATAAACACATACTACCAGAAGGGCCTGAGGTAGCAATTATTAATCAAATAAAATAAATAATTACCAAAAGTTTGAAGGTTTTAAACATACGCCATTTTACTTTTGCGCAAAAGAGTCTTCTGAGTGCATCGAAGTGTCCTTGCACAAGACACCTGATTTCACGTCCCCCCCCCCCCCCCAATTGTTTCCAACAAGCTGGTTGGCCCCTTGTTGCTGGTACAGTATGTGCGCTATATAAATGCAGTCTATTCACCTTCCCTTACTCAGGGGCTGTTTGGTAAATTTCTTTACATTTGGAGACGTATATCACTGTATATCATACATCACTGTATATCATATATCACTATGAGACTGGTTTCAGCTTCCCTGGATTCTCAAAAATGTCAGGGGCTGTGGGGAAGAAAGGCCGATTGTTTTGATTCTTTAACGGTGACCTTCTCCACCTGTCAGGGTTTCCTCTCGCCCCGGTCCTGTGACAAAAAGACCAAAAGGGCAACGACAAAAGGGACGGGACCCTCGAGAGCCCGGTACGTAACCGGTACATCGCATGCGCACGTCCTCTCTGGCAGCGGGAGAGAGCATCGACAGCACAGAGCTCTCCGCTGCCAAAAGCAAATTCCCTCCTGCACAAAATCAGCCCTCGTCGTACCTTAACCAATCAGGTACAGTTTGGCTGGCGTTTACATCTCACGTTGCCCTCTAGAGATTAAATTAGAAATTAAATATTTTAAAATAAAAGTAGAAAAAAAAGTGGTTAAAAATTGGTGTACAGAGTACCATGGCAACATGGTAATTGAAGTTAACCCTTTGTTGTATTTCATACATCCTGTGATAGCTTAACTACGTGTGTTACAATGAAGTTAGGAAAGTCTCGCGGTTTACTTGTACTGCTGTCATCTTCTTACTTGGAAATGTTTTAAGTTGACAGTAAAATAACGGTGATTGATATTAAATCGTTTTTCAAAAGAGGTGTCATATTCAGCAACTAAACAGGCCTATGTATTTAACTCATGAATTGCAGCATACAGCCTTTTTCGACTTGTCAGATGAGCTACTGCATTATGCGCGACCTTCTTCTCATAAATAGAACCCTAATTCACAATAGAAATGCACCTACAATAGGAGTAGACATACAGTATATAAATTCCTATGCACAGTGGACCTCTTTGACATGCCCAAAGAAAATGCTTTTATCTGTCCTACCATATAATTACCATAATATGTAGCAATAATATATTACAGTGGCAATCGTATAATGTAAATGTAGCACCACATTGTTGATGTACAGTAGTTAATATATCTGTGCTGACAGAACATATTTTTGATCTACTGGTGTAACGTCAAAGTTAATTCTGTAGGTAAATCACCACCTCTCAACCAGCCCACCCCACCCCCCCATCCCCTTGATTCAGTTCTCAGAGAAAACATATTTGCATATTCATTTAAATCACAGCGACCAAGCTCTAAGAATGCACACATGAATATGTACATATTTCTCCATGCTGTATGTATAGCCACAAGAAGCTCAACCAATGATTAAGGGAGCTTTTGCACAGTAAATACCATAATGCCATATGAGTACTATGCCAATATGGAGTCCTTTCACACATTCAAAACTGTACAGTCAGTTTTATTGACTTCATATTCGTTTTAAAAAGCTTTATTCCTTGGTACTCTTATACTAGTACATTTGGCATATAATACATGATTTTAATTTCCCCATAGTTTATCAAGACAAAATTTAAAAAGTGATGTGTCATTATCATCAACTTTATTTTCAGAACTGTGTGCCATAGCAAGGGAAAAATATAGCCATATACACTTTTTAAATCATATTTTTCCCATATTCCTATTTCAAACATTTGTTGTTTCACATTTATTTCTTTTTTTCTTTTAATAAATCTTTTTAGACAGTTAAAGGTTCAATTCCATCATGCTTCAATGATAAATTTGCTTGGTATACTTTCTTTATTTAGCAAAGGTCAGTAAATTTAGTAAATTCATGTAGTAAATGTGAGATTAGTAGGAATGAGCTCATTCGGTCTGGCATAAATCATAGCTTGAATACCCCCCCCCCCCCCCCCCCCCCTTCAGTGAGCTGCAGAGGAAACCATGGGATGATGGGTTACAAGAAAAGGGCAATCATGAGAAAAATAAATATTGATTGAATATAGTCTGGAGGCGTTCATGCAAGGATACTACTATAATGGCAATGTTAAACACACACACACACACAGGACAATACAAATGTGTTATTTCTATGGCCAAAAAATAAAAATTATTGAAATATATTTATTAATTCATTTTAAAACAATGCCAAAAGAAGGACAGAAACCTCCAAAAGGGACTAAATGGCGAAACCAGCTCAGCTCCAGCGAAACCTGAGTTAAAAAAGAGAACGAAGTTGGACAAGCACCTTCAACAGCCATATACATCAGGCATTTATATCATTGCGATGTCCGGGGGAAGCAAACCACAAACACACTTCCCTTTTGTTTTTATGTTTATAATATTCTCCTCTGTGTAGAGATGCTGTGCTGTCCCCATTGACTCAGAAATGAACCGTATCCGCTGGGCCCAATGAGCCAATCACCATGCTCCGCTATGGGCCAATGAGCCAATCACGGTGCTCCGCTATGGGCCAGCATCTCTGCTGTGGCCCGCCCCATCTCCGGGCGAAATTCCATTTCACACTCCCGAGACCCGGTGGGATTGCGTCGAACATGTTTTATCCCTTTGTGGATTTTTTATAATAAATCATACTTCCTGTGGTTATATGTAAACATGCACCATAAAAAGTACTGTGCTTTACCAGTATTTTCCTGACAGAATATTGGACCTCTAAAAAACATGCATTAAAATTAAACACGTACAGGGAAAGAGCCCAGCATGAATTCAGCAATGTTTTCAAAAGAGACAGTATCTGTCAAGTCATTGTATGGGGATTCTTTTTTGCTAATTGCCCTCTATGCTAGCTCTTTCTCTATCGCTTTCTTGAAAACAAACACACACGCACACATCTGCTGGGCATTCAGGTGCTTGTCAGGGTGAGCTGAGTCTATGATTTTGACGCCATGACAACCAGATTTATAAGTGCACTCCATTATCATATTTCCGATATTTCAAATAAATCACACACACACACACACACACAAAACATCAAACAGAATAAAAACAGACTGAAATGTCTTCATTAGTAAGACATCACATTTCTCTGCAGACACAGTGAGAAAGGCAAATATTATATTCTGGGTAACATCTGCAGCCAATGGGCACCACGGTATCATGTGAAGTTTCATATCTTCAGAAAAACAGACGACGCATTATTTTTCCAAAATGGCCCACGCGCAGGAACATTGCTCACCCAGAAGACATATTTCAGACATTCAGGAACGCGGTGCATTTGGCAGTAAAGAATCGGGTCTCGTCTGATTGGTCTAAAAGTGGGGTGGAGCGCAGGGTCTGTGAAGGATGATCAAGAGGAATGTGCTTTTTCCCGCGACTGCATTAGCACGAGAGCCATTAAGGCCAACGCTGATTAATATCAAATCTGTGGCTAAAAGCCCAGGCCGGTGGCTAAAAGAAGGCTTAATTAAATCACCGTTTAACTTATGTGTCACGTGACCCGCGACGGCGGACGAACTTGTTTACGTACGTGATTGACGGCTGACCTTGAAAACAGGGAGGTTTGTTTTTGACAGGTTCCGCCAGATCAATATGTTGTTTTTCAAAATGTTGTTTCCTTTGTCTACTCTCCGGTCGATGATAGTCTCATGAACTGTCCACATAGTAACCTATAGAAGTACGCACGGGAGCAAAGTATTGTGGGATGCCAAGTGCAACATACTTGTTTTACAATGTGTTCTTGGTCACATTCCGTCAAAATATGTTTGACCACAAAATTTTGTGTCGTCCCACATTTGTGATATTTGAAATGATCGATACTGATGAAACAAATATTTTATAAATTTCATAAATACATTTTTGGTTTCTTACATCTATAAACGACAGTATGTACTGTAGCAAAATCATTTATGTAGAAGTACATACATTTATCTAAATATGCGAAAGATATCAAATTTACACACTGTAATGAAATATGGGAAAACAGCTTAATATGTCAATACATAGAAAACATGTTTTCTTTAATGTGTTTGTGGTCCTTAAAGATTTAGACAAAATATGCTGTTTCAGTGACTCATAATTACTACATTTTTTCATAACTCGGTTAAATGTCAAAATCGTAGCGCTGTTGTATTACCAGCAGTGCAACTGGTCCAGAAAAGAAACTCAACACAGTGCAGTCCAGACTCACACTCATACATGTCGAAACTTGTTTGGCCTTTCGGAAAGACTCTAACTGCTGAGCCAAACAGGGATGAGGTGGTGACCCTCAGAGTATCTAAATTTCGTTTTTTTTTTTTTTTTTTTTACAGAAGCCTTAAAAACAGTACTTACAGAATTCACTACTCCAAACTGCAGGGAAGGGGTTGTGAACTATTATCGCAACTAAAAATAATTTTAGATTTTCAGGGCCTTCATGTATCACAAAGGCTACGATCTGAACATGAGCAGAAGAGTTAGATGATTGGTATGTACGACTGGACCTCTTTTCATGCAAAATTTGGGTGAGATTTGACCTGACCTCGTTTATTTACCTCGGAATGCAGAAATTAGTGCAAAACAAAAGTGACCTCGCCACCACTAAAGGATCCGGGGTGCTTATTTTGTTTTGCCTACAAAGGAAGGATTTGTTGCCTTTTTTGCTCGTGCTCGTCTTGTGCCGTGAGAGAATGGTAATTAGTCCCGGAAAAGCTAGGGGTGCTGTCAGGTCGGCGTGTGAGCGCTTTCTGTATCCAATAATGCGCTGCTTCTCCTTGCATTGAGTGAAAGAAAGAAAGAATAACCTTGTATAACCCAGCCTCTTGCATTTTCCCTGTTTGCATATGACTTTATATGACATCATCCCAATTAAGGTGTTATGCAGACACAGAGCGTGCTGACACACTGCGTAGCCTGAGCTGTGCCAAACAGCAAACTGAGAGGCCAGGAACATGTATATGGTGGCTTATAAAAACACACACACACACACACACACACACACACACACACAAAAGACTACTGTTTTTGGTCAATGATGAAGATCAAAGCACCGTCCGACAATTCAACTGGCCCCGCTTACACTCTTAAAACGAGCAGCGGGCTCCATCCAGACCTTCAAACCGCTTTCTTGAAAGAAGCCAGGCCTGCTAGTTAATGATGTCCAGGGTGACAAAAGCCTCTCGGTTTTGTTCATGGCAAGTCCTGCAGCTTGGCCTCGCAGCCAGGATCCTGCAGTACAGAACAGCGTCTTGCATTTCAGAGAAGATTACAGCATTATACTTTTCCTTCGAGCCATGCACGTTTATTTTTTGCATATCATGCATGTGTATTAATTATTCATTTCAGTTGTTCTGGTACGTTTCTCCAGGCTGTTGGCATCCGCATCTTGTTCATGAGGGCATTTCAGTGGAAACAATGCCACACTACAACCTCGCAATTTGCGCGAACTCAAACAGTCAAATATGGCAACACGTCAGACGAAAATTTGATATAGGTAGAGCAAGTTATATGGATGGATATTGGTCTGGAATACTGGAATATGTATACCTGGGTGACATCTGTGTCAGGCAATGCTTCACAGAGCATCCTTTGCAGCAAGTCTTTCATGGGGAGATCATGTGAACTCCACTCAGAAAGGCCCGGGTCCAGAATTTTTTTTTCAGCTGTCCTGGCCTCTGTTTTAAACAGTGATTAGGTAACATGCCATTAGCAAAGGCAAAGCAACTCTTCTCATATATCAGACTTAATTGTGGGGGTAATACAGTGATTGCCACCTGATTGCCTCATTTTGGACCATTTAGACCAGGTGACTTCATAGACATCTCTTGTGCAATTATAATTTAACATGGTGTCATCTCTGGATCAAGGGAAGCCTTTTACTGCACATGTGGCCATGATCACAAGCAATGAAAAGGGAAAGCAGTTCCATATTGAACTTGCAGAAGATGATCTGGCATGTAAACAATGAACCCAGAGTGGACAACTGAACCCAGCAGAGGTTCTCTTTGCAAAGTGATGATTAAAAAGCAGATGGCCTTCTCTATCCTAAATGAAAGAATTTTTGCCTTTTCACATTCCTTACAGAAGGAAAACACAAGAGAGCCTTCTGAGTAAGTCAAGGTGTAATCTGTAGAGAAAAGAAATTTAGCTCAAACACGGGAGAATAAAAGACAAAACTTGTATCCCATCAGTAAACCACTGTGGAAATTCATGAAATGTAATTGATATCCTATAATAGAATACAATACAAATATCTACTTGCTTGCACTGATATCTCCAACAAAGTTTTGACAATAAACTCCACATCATTAAATAATACTTCTGTCCTTGCTGTAGTCACGAATGTCTTGGATTTATAACTGTTCAAGTCTGTCACATTCTGATAAAATTAGTATCGAAGTTTCACACCGAGCTCTTGTCACAGTTTTCAGACATTAATATAGCAGTTGGGTGGACATGTACCATGATTTGAAGTGGGTGTATAAAAAGTGCTATCATTTCTACATGGAGAAACCTAAGTGTATGAAAAATACCCTTAAATAAAAGCTGAGAATGTAACCACTTTAACCAACTGCCTGATTAAAAAATTAAAACTGTGGAGTCGAGACAGCCGAATAAGGAATAGGTACAAAAAAAAGAAAAAAAAGCTTTTTTGAATTTTTTGAAAATTCAGAACATACGGACAGAACTGTTCTCCCTGCATCGGGAGACGGAAGCCCAGGACATGTGCATTGATCTGCCTCCGTTTTTACTTGAAAATTTTTTTTTTTTAATCACTTCCTTAATTTACCCAAAGAGCGAAATGCATAGGGCGAGCGGGCGTCCTGTCAGTGTACAGCTCGATTTGTTTAAGGAACGCGCTTCTGTTCGCATCAGATGTGTTCACCAGCTGCCTCCTGCCCGGCGGATCCTGTCCCCCCCAAATAAAGGCTCCTGACAGCCGGGTAAAATTGCGCCCATAAATCATCTGTCTGGGCCAGTTACCTTTATCTGCCAACCTGCGCGTGCTAAGCTCCTGCCAGCTAATCAAAGGCTGACAATCACACACGTCTAAATGAAAAACCTTTTTTTATGTGTGTGTGTGTGTGTGTGCGTGTTTTGAGTATAATATCTGAGTTTTCTGGTTCTCGTTTTTTTTTTTTGCGCAGCATCGCCGCGGAAACGGGACGACGCACCGGCAGTGCGTCTTTTTCCCCCTCTCCTTCGGAAAGCGAGATTTTAATTTAAGAATAAGCGGGACGGCGTCGTCCATCTCGCCGCGCGACGTTTTTAGCGGAAGCACGGCGTTCGGCCGCGGCTCGGCTCCGGGGCAGCGTCGTCCATCACCGCCGCCCGGCGGTAAATGGCTTATGTAACGCTGTTTTGTTTCAGATGAATTGCCGTGGGAGAGGTGTCAGCGGAATCCGCGCGACGAACTACTCTACGCGCTCCTCGTGGGAGAAATTCATAAAAAAACTTTTCGACGGCTTCGTTCTCAAAACCTTTTTTTTTTTGTAGTTTTTTTTTTTGTTTGTTTTACGACCTGCCTGCATACTGCGGGCTGAAATTATTATTTTTTTAAAAAATGTGTAAAATATCTTTCTATACTGATTTGTATTTGCAACTTCTAAAATATAAAAAAATGTAATGAAAAATGGCAGAAAATTTAAGTCTTCAAAAAAAAACAAAACATTTCCCAGCATTCATTTCTGTATGAAGTTAGCTCTCTGTATAAGGGCCTTAAGCACCTCCTATTACTGCCCCTTCTAGACTGACACACCCAGTGATGGAGCACTGCTCCTTTCCCCCACTGTACCCTTCACCTCCCCGCAATACTGAATATAAATAGAGCTTAAATGAAGTCCACATCGAAAATACATCAGGAGTCCCGTTTCTCCACTCACATTTGTTTTCTCGCAAAAGACAGTGTCAGAAATCTCAGAGGCTATTATTTTCGCCACAGCCGCGGGTTTCTTCCGCAGTTGGGACAGCTGGGCCGGCTTCAGGCTTCAGTCGAACGCGTCTACCGAAAGATTCGATCGAAACATCAAACCTGGCCACTTTAAGGGGCATAATGCGGCTGGCTAAAAACTAGGCTTCTTAAGACTCAATCAGACCTGGCCTACGCTCGTAAAGGTCAGCGTCCTGCCCGAAAGTGTCAGCCTTGTGCTCATTGGGACTGACCTTATGAACATAAGGACTGAAAATCCTGGAATCAGGAAAACGTGCTCGATCTTCAGCACAGGCTGGAGGTTGGAGCTTTTTTAAAGGCCAAGTGAGCTTATATCCAAATAATCTCTGCCTGTCTCCAACTTCACAATCTCCATTTTGGCCAATATTTCGGTCATACAGTACAATGTGTCAGATTTAATAATAAAAGCTATTTTGACTGTGAACAATAGAGCTTATTATATAATACACTATTGCAAATGCATTATTCCACACAATTAATAAAATAATATTTTTTTTGTAGAAATCTATATTGTGATATGTTTAATAATAATTAAAGAGTTCAGACATTCATGTATTCTACCATTTATGAATTGTAGCTTGCACATGGTCAAAATTGTCACCCCTGGTCACATCATGTCAGTTTTAAATACCGCTCCCACATTCTACACCAATGCTTGCAGTACCTGCTACAGATTTCGGGTTGCACTTCTTCCTGTTTCCTGGATTTTAACGCCTTACGATCATCAGGCAGAGTGTTTTCAGTGTAAGGAAAAATAAACCCTGAAGGTCGGTTTTATTGTATCTGAGAAACAAGCTTGCTCTATTTGCTTATGCAAAAAGCCTTTAATGTTTTTTTTTTTTTTCATCAACACATCACCACAGGTCAAGAGGAGGACAGTGTGAGGCTTTAGAGGAAGGGAGACGGACTTCCTGAAGAGCAGTGCTCAGCGGTTTGTGTGGTATTGATCATGAACCTGACCCAAATCTGTCTTTCACCTTTCTGTTCTTCACCCCCATACCCCACCTCTCACTCCAGGTGTGTGCAGTGGTCCGGCAAGGCTCAGAGATTTTCGGTTGTTGGACAAGAGTCAGTTTTAAGGGCAAGATCAAAGACGAGCTGCTTGCTTTTGCACAGTGGAATTGTCAGTGGTCAATAATCTGAGGTGGGAGGTGTTCTTTCAGGTGCAGTGCAGAGCTGTTGTGCATGTGCAGCATTTTAATTCAGGAGTGTTTAGGGTGGAAAAAAAAAAAATGGTGTATAAGGATAAACATAAAATGGCGCCATTATGTTTGGACCATTATTCTGCTTTGCTGTTGTCGCTGTGTCAGAGCTTGCCGGGAGGCACTTGGTGTAATTATTCTCATACCTTTAACCGTCAAATATTGTCTCCTATCCTGACAGCGCAATCACAGCTGACCGAAGCAGATACAGATCTCGACATGTTCCATAGCCTGGTCATAAAAAACCAGCCGATGCTTATGATATTATAGCATCAAAACCGACGACAATGCATTGTGAAATTATGGTACAGTGGGCATATTGGACGTATTGCAATGAAAAGGGCTATCAATGCACAGATCTAGAACAGGTATAAGACTGGGTTATTGGTTATTTTTCGCAGCGGAAAAACTCATCCGCAGAGTCAAATGTAGTGTATATTATACACGGCAGAAATGCGTATCGGCTATTTACAGGAGTGAATGAAGTGTGATGTTGAGTCGTAAAACTGCAGCATCCCACTCATGCAGTGGGTGAATTAGGACATTTGCAACCATACCACCATGCACCATGCTTCTGTCTAATGGCTGAAGCTACGCAAGGCAAACTTAAGTTGCTGTTGGAAGTGGTGCAGGGAGGCCAACTTCCCTTCGGTCAAAAAGTCCTCTGTGCAGTGATGGGGACTCTGTGCTGTAGGAGATGCTGCCTTTCAGATGAGACCTTATGCCGATGTCCTGACTCACTGTGGTCATTAAAGTTCCCATTAAATCCCATGTCCTGGCTAAATTTCCAACCTGGCTCTCTCAACCTACCACCTATTCATGCCCTGGTTTAATTGGCAAAAAACAGTTCTCTCCCTGTCCACCTCAGCTGATGTGTGGTGAGCGTTCTGGCACAAAATGGCTGCCGTGCATCACCCAGGTTGGCGCTACACATTGGTGGTGGTCAAGGTGAGTGTCCACCTCATCACTGTAAAGCACTTTGAGCATCTGAAAAATGTAAATGTGATGTTTATTCATTCATTCATTCATTAATTCATTTCTGTCCTTCAGACATTTTGGCGTCGCGCTTTCAGTTCTTGTTCTCTTTGAGGCTAATCCACCCAAATGCTTTGGCTTTAGGCCATCACCGCTTGCTTGCTTTGGGCATCAGGCGAGCGGCCATTTTGAATATCTTGTATCTTTTCTGGAAGATAAAGTAGGCTCCCTGCTGAAATATATTCAAAGAATGAGAGATGCTGTGATATGAACACCAAACACTCCGGACTTGAAAGTGTTTCTGCCTTTGCAAGATTCAGCATGTCAGTTCCAATGAATATACTTTTCATACCATTTTTCTTTACCCGGTATATATGTCTCATTTTGTCCATGTGCTCGACTACCCTCAGCCTCAATTACTGTTATCTGCCCGTAAATGTACATGACTGTTGAGTGCTATGGTAGAGAATAGGTGCCTTGGAAAAAAACAGTCTAAGGGAATCTAATTTATACACACTACCATTCAGCTAATCAGTCCCTGTCCTCTGTAGGTCAACTCAAAACTCAGTAAGTACACGCACTTTCAATATTTTCTTAAGCGATTCCCACTTCCAATTACTAAATCAAGCAATTAACTTTATTTAGTGGTTTATGCAGACAATGTTAACATTGCTCATTATATATATTTGGGGTTAGGTATCTGAAGGTCATTTCAAGGTCATTGGAACAACTACAAAACACAAGTCCGCTAAGGTACAATACTCATTATGTAACAGTTATTCATAGCCATGAACACATTAAGTCCAGTTCACTCAGTAAACATGCTAGGTCAGAGAGCGATGTTGAGTCAAACTAGGTGGCACGACAACAGGCTACAATATCGAGATAACGATGCAAGTGCACTAAGTGCTGGATGGAGGTGCATGTAACATGCATTCCCCACTTTACATTATACCGCATAATTGCTCTGTATTCTGCATCAGATGCGTGCGCTGTGACTCCAGGAAGAACGGGTGATGATGACCTTTCTGTCCTTTGCTCCTGCCGTGACGAACGACTGCCAGCAAGTTCTAATGCCGCTCGCTACACCTGACCTTTCCACCGCGAAAAATCTGCAGAACTGTGTCCTGACAGCAGATCTGAACGAAAAATAAACAGCGCGGGCTTTGACCTTAGTACCCAGGAGTGGATGTTATCAGCGGATATTTTTTTATTTTTTCACTGCAACATCCCAATAAGTGTTTTCCGGCTCTCGTTCCTTGAGAATTCTGTTTTCGTTTTCAGCTGGTGGAGAGGTGTTGGCGGCGGTACTAGACGGTTCACATTAATTCAGATTTTTTCACGGACGTGGGGAAAAGTCGGAGTGGCGGTTATTCTCCCGGCACAATGCGCCGGCCTTGCTCGGCGGTTAACCCACCGAGTCCATTTCACCCTCCTGTGCCTTTCATAGGCCCCCGGGCTTAATGGCGCTGATCCGAACAATAAGACGCGTCTGAAACGAAACTTTACAATAGGTGGCTGCAAAAAAAAAAAAGAAATAAAAGAAAGGGAGAATGAGAGAGAGAGAGAAAGAGAGAGAGGGAGAGAGAGGGAAATGAATAACGACAGAAGCACGCGGAGATGATCTGCCTCGATCTCATTTCCCCCCATCAATTAAGTCCATTAAGAAATCAATAAAGCAAACATAAAAAAGACACTGCAGGTTGAGCAGGAAAAAACGAGATGCCATCTGTTTCCCTTGGACGGAGAGGACCCGGCCGTCCTCCGAATGCTTCCTCACGATTCATAAAGGAGATTTACGGCCCCGCGCTCCGCTGGCTTCGATGGGGGCGGGGGGGCGGGGGGGTTGGGAACGTCATAGTCATCGCTTCCTCTCACCCCGATGCTCAGTAAGTACGCCGTCAGTTCCTGAGAGCTCACTGCAAACAGCTTAGGCTGCAACGTGAAAACAAACAAACTGAGCACTGATAACCGCTTTGCTGTCTTTAAAATGTGTCCAGTTTGGCAACTAGTTTGTCTGGCGTAATGTTACAGAATAAAATGATGCATCTCTGCCATTGATGTAGCCTTGGGGGGGGGGGTTCACTACAGCCTACAGCACAATTAGCCACATTAAACCCCCCCCCCCACATTTCTGGCCTTATTTCTAAACACGTACTGTATCTCAGAGTACTGTTATTTATTTATTTAATTTTGGAAAGCTGCAGCATAATTAAAGGCAGCATAATAATAATAACCTGTCCATCTGACAACTGCTAGCAGCAAAAAATACCAAAATCCCTTCTTGAATTCTCAGCGGCAAAAACACCGCAAACCGCGGGCATAGTTCATAGCGTATACACGGGGGTGGTCTGCGAGTTCAAATCCAGCTCAGGATGATTCTGGCCCTGCTATAAAAGGACTGACGTCAGTGCGGGGACAGTGAAGGATGACCGGCGGTCTGAACACAAAAGGCGCTGTAGTTTCTGACCGCCTGGCTGAATTTAACCGGATATTGCTGCTGCTTTTCACAATGACACTGCTCCGTTAGAACCTGCTGCTTTTAGAGGCTCCCAACACAGTTATGGAGCAACATGCGTTTTTCAAGTAATTTCTTTTTTTTTTATCACCGGAAAGTGTGACACATTGCTATTCAACGCTCACTTTTGTGTGTGAATTACTGTTCTTTTCTGGAGCAATGTAAGATGTCCAACCAATGAATTAAGGATGAAAAACTCTTTTTAAAAAAATGATTGGTCAAAATATCAATATACAACGCATTCTCCTGGTACTGCCAAAAATACATTTTTGACTGAATGTGTGCCTCCTTAATGTTTTTCATAAATATTAAACAAAAGCAGCAGATTTTGCTTTCTCTCTCTTATACTTATAAGAGAGAGAGAAAGAGTGAGAGCGTGTGTGTGTGCGCGTGTGTGTGTGTGTGTGTGTGTGCTCGCACGTGTGTGCGCGTGTGCGTGTGTTTACTTTTGCCTAATGAACTTAATGATTCTTAATGAACCCTGTGACATCTCACTGTTTTGTATGAATGGGTTTCCTAATTGTAAACAGTGAGCTCCTTCAGCTTTCTCTATCTGAATTTTCTTTTCCAAAGGGTGCTGTGCAAACTGAGAAGCATGTCTGAATTTAAGGTACAAAATGACCTTGTGCACAGGCCACTACAGATATCCAGACTCTCCTATACCCATAGCTCCACTTAAATTGAATTATTTATAATTAAACTCACATATCTGATTTACTGATAAGAATGGCATTATTCAATAACTGAACCTTTGCAGCAATTTAATGGTGGTACTTTTTTTTTTACCCTTCTCTATTAACTATTTATTTAAATGCACTGAAATAACTGGACTGGCTGTGTGTTTAACATTCATTTTTTCCTGTAGGTGTCCTGGTTGAACAGGATGATTTTGCCTGGAGGTGGTCAGTAGGTATGGAAATCATAAATATATATGTGTCCACATAACTATCATCCATTAATTCAAATTTCTATGTGAAATCTGATAGTGTGTATAATGTGACAAAATGCAACAAATCAAATTTGCTATGAATTTCATTACCTGCCAACAGCAAAAATTAAACCCAAAATCCAGGATCACTAAATTACCTTCCCTTGGGATGTGTCTGTGTGTGCACACTTACACATGTTTGAATGAATGTGTATGAATCAGCTACTCTCATCTGAATCAAAGAAAGTCACATCTGAGGCAAGCATATTGTATGATTCTTTTGAAGACGTGTCTGTCTAAATACGTTTGACGTTGTAATTGTGACCTCCGAGCATAGTGTCAGAACATTTGTCAGAAATTAATTCCAGTCTGAAATTTTTTTTTTTGCCCTATTTAATCTCTTGACAGTAATGTACTGTAAATTCCAGCCTCATAATTGTCAAATGACAGAGGAGTTTAAAAAAAAATGTTTTTATAAAAATATTAAAGCCTGCAATTTTTTTTCTTGAACCAGTGCAATCTAAAGACGTTTGCAAGCTGTTGTCCTTTATTAAACGTTGTTAGTGCTGATAAATCAGTCCCTGACACATCTATTCTTTCCACTGAAATTCTCTCCGGGGCAGTAGAAATGTAATATGAAGACGCTCTTTGAATCTGACTTATTAAACCGGTTCTCGGTTGGAAGAGATGGATGAATGGAGAAGGAATGGCTATCCCCCCATCTCTGAATCACCCGTGTGCCCCAGAAAGATTCAGTTTAAAGCTAACCCCAGGTTCGCTCTCTATAACGAATTATCATGACTGTAGTTCTGTGCAAAGGCAGTTAAATACAGCCTGTGGACGTTTTTATTTTGTGGACAAAACTGTCCCAGACACATTTTTTGTACGTGATAAAAGATATTTTAGGAATATAGTGAAGTTTCTGATTCTGCCAATCTGCTGGTATTACAATGGCAGGTTAGCGGGCCTTTTTGGTGAGATTAATGGGTGCAGTGTAAAGGTCGCTCTGGATAAGAGCGTCTGCTAAATGTTTGTAATGTAATGTAAATTTTGGTGAGATAAAACAAGAAAATACAATTCAGGAAACTTTGAAAGCCCCATGTACGGTGACATTACCGCCTCCAGAGTTTGTGTATATGTATATTATCAAAATTTAAAAGCTACAATCTGAGATTACTCAAGGAGAGTAGCACTACATTTACATTCACATTTACATTTAAAATACTGAATAAACGGTATAAGATTAACCTGTTCATGCGTACCGCATTTGGAAGGATAACATTGCGGTAAAAGTTAGTTTTAGTTCTTGAAATTTATTTCTTGCTGTAGACCATGATCTTGCTTTCAGAGCTGGCCCTAGGGTTTTTGTGGCCCCTGTACAAGAATGTTATTGTGGCCCCCCAAGTGCTCCAACATTAATCACACCCGCCACTTAAACTTGAGTTGTGTGGCCCAGGGACGGCTGTGGCCCTGTAGGACAGCACAGACTGTTTATGGCTGTGCTTTAGACCGCAGCTATGTGTCCCATACCTGCCATTTTAAAGTCGGCAAGCTGTCAGAAACTTCTGAGAGTACCTTAAACCTTCGTCACACACAGGAAAATGAAACTGAAACTAAAACTCACACTGATTTATGATATTTTATAAAGAAGCACCAAGTGAACTTCCCATTTGATTGCCTCTGTAGAATCATTCACATTAAAAGTCTCAAAGACTTCACTGTTTAAAACTGAGCTTCTGCACTAGCAGCTGCAGCTAGCTGCCTTGGCCGCGGCATCATTAAGTTGATGCAGTCATCCCGTGCATATTAGCTCATGTCATTAGCAGCCGTATCTCCAGTGGATGTGGGTGGATAGGCTCTAACTCACCTGCAACAGGAAACAGGCTCCACCAAGCAATCAACGGCGTTATCTCCCAACCAGTCGGCCGCATTGAATGTGATGGCTTGACAATGGATTATTAATTTGAGTCGTGATTATACTGGCAGCTGCCCCACTCTAAATTTTTGTGAAACGTAATGTCTTCATCGTTTTTCCTGTATATATATCCGGAAGACATGCATATTATACATTCCAAAAATACTCTTGAAAACTTGAATTCATGAATATTAAATATTATATGAATCTTAAATATATATTTATATAATCAATGCTATTATTCTGAACATTTAAGATTTCCACAATGAACTTCCACACTGTTTTATTGTTTTGGCTCTGTGCTTCAGCAGACTGGATATGAAATAAAACAATGCATATGAGGTTAAAGTGTGAACTGGTAGCAGTAATTTGAGGGTATTTAAATTCATATCATGCAAACTTTGTAGGAATTACAGCCCTTTTTATACATAGTCCCCCCCATTTTAGGGAAACTCAAATATATGGAAAAGGTATACTCTTTCACTCTGATAAAATCAGAGGAAATGCATTTGATAACAAGTGATATGTGGTAGTTTCATATACTGTGGTTTCTTTTGCTAGGGAATTATGGGATAGCCACAGTTGTATCTTTAACCTACAAGTACAATGTATGTTCATATTACATGTAATCAACAAATGTCAACACTGGAGAATACTGCATTTTCAACGGCAATAAAATAAGGGAAGAAAATTTGAGAGGCAACGAAAGTTGCGAAAACCACTCCCCCCCCCCCCCCCCCCCCCCCCGCCCCGTTCTTGCATATAAAATGGCTTTCCATCAATCAGTCAGCATCAAAAGCTAGTTTGTGTAGGACTCTTCATAATTGGGTTGTCACGGGGTGTTTAAAAAAACACATCAAAGGAGAAATTAAAAACAACCTTCTCCCATCACTGCTGCGTTTCGAGTAAACACACTGCTCTCCGCTATGTTATTTCAGCAGAATAAACATCGTCTGAGTCCCTCCATGGTCATTAATGTATGGAAAAATGAGTCAAAAAATTGGCAGCTTTCGGCTGGGGCTGGGTCCTGTAGAAGACCTCACGTGTGATTTCCCTCAGTGATTTTCCTCATTTACTGGTAGGCCCCCACAGGTTCCCAGGTATTCAGCAATATCGCTCACCTGAAGCGGTATCTCTCTCCTGTAGCACTCTGTGGCCTTTAGGGTTAAACACAGTCACTGGCTTGCAGGAAAATACAAGGAGCACACTTATATACAGGAATTGTTGTAAAACTGCAAAGACAGCAGGCGTATGAGTCATGGCATTGTTGTTTTCAGGGAAATAAGCTTTCATCACAAAAGGAAGCAGTATCCAGTTCGTGTGCTCTTTCTCAAAAAATAAATAAATAAATAAATAAATAAATAAATAATTGAAGTCATGGGGTGATTAGCCTACTAGAGATGCTACCCTACCGACTGCCCCTAGAGGCCACTGTTTGGGCATTTTAGTTGATGCCCATTTACTAAGGATTCATTTAGAGGTGTGCTGTGAACTAGGATTCAGGTTTACCAATATGCTATGATGTGATGTATAAAACTTTTTAATTAAAGTGACTGAGGAGGGACTGCCTACCTTATCATCTCGTGGATAGGTCAGGAAATGAGATACCTCAATAATGAGGAGAAGTTTGTTCAGAAAAGGATTTTCATGAAAGCTTGTTTTGTTTCATTTCGTGAAACGGGCTTCATTTCATTAATTTAAACAGCCATTTGTCATATTTCCATAAAAACAATCAGTTTTTTTTTTTTCATTTGTTCATTTTGTGTGTCTGGCAATGTTAATGGCTGTTTGCCCTGTCTCTCTTCAGAAATATTACAAAACCCAATTACAGGTCCAAAATAACCTTACACGTGTAGTTATCCCTACATCCATCCAGGAGTTATATATTTCATTACATAACAGAAATGTATTATTTCTGTTTTGTAAAATAATAACGTGTCTTCATATCTGATGCTTGTATGGCGGTCTGCGTTGTTGTTTAGGGTGAGGTATGTGGGTAGTGCTGTCGTGCTCGGTGAGAAGATTTCACCACAGCGTATCCCTGTTCCATCGCCACGGCGACGGCGCCTGTTCCGTCGCCACGGCGACAGACCAGGCCCGAGCGCCGCACAGCCGCGCTGCGAACGGCGAATTAAGGCGACAGCCGTGGCGGGTGACTCCCCGCGGGGGCGGGGGTCGGCACCCAGGTGCCGCGACAGCCAGGCCGGTGCTGGAGGCGGGCCCACCCCCTCGCCATGGCGATGCCGGACAGCTTGTCCCACTTCCTCCGGCGGCGGGGAAGCCGGAGGACGGATCGCTGGGCGCCGACGCGGCCCCTCTGGCGCGTGGGCCGCCGCGCCGAGATCGAGCGAGCCCCCCCCCCTCCCCCCTGCGGGCGCCCCGCCACTACCCCATCTGCCCCTCCCCGGAGCTGTCGGCACGGAAACGTCAACGCGCTCGCCCGTCCCTCACCTCGAGGCGAGCTCGCGGAGGGAACCCGCCCCTCCCTCCCTCCCTCTCCTACGCGGCGACGTCGCCAAGCTCGCCCGTCTGAACGCGCCAAGAGGAATCGCCGTGACAATGAGGGGGAGCCTCCCGTCCATCTGTCCGTCCGCGCATGGAGCCTCCACTCCGATAAGCCTAACCTTCGGTTAATATGCCTTTGCATCTACGCTACAGAGCTAAATGCTGCACACTCAGGACACATTAACAGAGGGTGAGCACTCTGATGTACACTAAACAGCCTGTAATTGAGAGGGAAAATAAACGCTTGACCCAGTTAATATTTACTGTGAAGTACGTATTCGTCAGAAACACACGAAAGGGTTTTCATGAATGCACTTGAGCTTCCCCTGAATACATTTGAACTTCCTGTTGATGATGTCACTTTTATAGTAATGCGTATCTTCAGCCAGCAAGAGCTCCCTGAAACTCATAAGGGGCGACGTCAGGGAAATGTTAAACCTTTCCCCGAAATAAGGCTCTGGTTTATAAGGGGGAAAACGGCGTTCGGGAGTTAGACACGGCGCGGGATAGTGAGGTTTTATTTGCGCTCAGCAGCTTGCCGTGGAGAGAGAGAGAGAGAGAGAGAGGGAGAGAGAGAGGGAGAGAGCGAGGGAGAGAGAGAGAGAGAGAGAGAGAGAGAGAGAGAGAGAGAGGCAGAGAGAGGGAGAGAGAGGGAGAGAGAGAGAGAGAGAGAGAGAGAGAGGGAGAGAGAGAGAGAGAGGGAGAGAGAGAGAGAGAGAGGCAGAGAGAGAGGGAGAGAGGGAGAGAGGGAGAGAGAGAGAGAGAGAGGGAGAGCGAGGGAGAGGGAGAGGGAGAGGCAGAGAGAGAGAGAGGCAGAGAGAGAGGGAGAGAGAGGGAGAGGGAGAGAGGGAGAGAGGGAGAGAGGGAGAGAGGGAATTCAGCGGCTCATTTGTTTTATGGGCAGGAAGCTGCCGAGTGTGGGTCCCAGGACTCCCGGGGGCTCGCAGTTATAAAGCGCAGTCACACGTGGGCTCGCCAGCTTGTACCCGCAACGAGGGTGTTCCCAAAACGGGGCCCGGGACGCGGCGACCTTGATATAAATTAGGTCCTGGCGGACAGGCGTGGGGCGGCTGGAGGCTAGCGGAGCCGCCGCTACCTGCTGTTAGCCCTGGCGCTACACCACAGCACTGTGCCGTGTGACGCATTAGCGCCCCGGTATGCTAATTGGGCTGTTGCGTTGCTCTGCTTTAAAAACACTCAAGGCTACATGAGTAATTCATGCCGGTGGAGGATAATGGCTGACTGAGGACTAGCTCGGGCGCTGGCGCAGGTGACCTGAGAAAGTGCAACTTGACACATTAGGGCTTGTTAACTTCATCGCTCAAGGACATTCGTCTCCTGACGTCTTGCCACCCACTTCAAAATCCCCCCCCCACCATAAAAAAGACCATACATAGTAAAAGGTTCAGTGTTAATTCAACACTTAATAACAGAACACATTCCAGAGCAGGACGAAATGTTATCTGTTAAGAGCTGAATTAACACCGTGAGTTGAATTAACTTTGGGCATTTTGTTGTGTACAAACGTCTGGGTTTGAGGGAGGGGATGGTGGTGGTCGTGGGATTGAAATGAACAAATTCAGCAGTAAAAACTCCCTTTTATTCTGCTTCTGTGAGGGAAAAGCGGCGATTGGTCGGAAGTTGTGACCTTGGCGGGATTCTGGAAAGCTGGTCCGAGGGCGACCGCGGCGTTGCCGTGGCGCCGGCGAGAGGACGGAGCGGTGTGCGCGCATTATCGCGCGGCGGGAGTGATCCGCGGCGCTCACAGGAACAGGAAGTCCACGGGTCGCCGCGGTGACGGGGCGGTCAACGGAAGAGAGGGCGAGAGCCAGGACGGCGTGCCGAGGCGCCAAAACACCGCGACCCGTGCCGAGACGGTGGCGGGAGTCGCTACGGTAACAGAAACCGCACGCGCGCGCGTGTAGCGCGATTTTACACCTCAGAGAGAGAAGGACAGAAACATAACGGGAAAGATTTAAAGAAGGAGAGAGAAAGAGACGTGAGGAAAGAGAGAGAGAGAGAGAGAGGACACGCACTTCCATTTGTGTGGAAAAAAGGTAGAGTGGGTGAGATACGGAGAGAGAGAGAGACAAACGAACGGGTTGAGTGGAGGAGAGAAAGAGGACAGCTCAGTTGCTTATCTTTTCGATGAATCAGACGGAGGCTCAGATTCTAATGGCGAGATGGAGTCTGACAGCACTTTTCATTAAACCACCCCCCCCCCCAGCCCCCCCGCCCCCCCCCCCCCCCCCCCCAACCACCACCCGCCCTCCACTCGTGATGGCGAACAATTTCTTTAATTACTCATAGATTTCCTCTAAATATGGCGGCCGTTGGAATCTTTAATGACACCGGCGAGCATTAGGGGTTCCATTAAGGGGAAATTGTTTTCTCTTCACTCAGGGTGAGCGCGTCGGTATTAAGAGGAGAAATCTCGCTTGTCTCCCGCCCCTGTCATCATACTCCATCAGCCGCGCCAGCCAATCGGCGAGCAGCGTCACAAAATGGCAGCCGGGTGCATCCGAGTGCTCGTTTGCCACCGGAGTTCCTTCTGTCTCTGTCCTTCCCTCTGCAGTTTGTTTCTTTCACCCAGTGGTTCATGGGTAATGTTACATGCTGCTGTCTCAGTCCCGACTCTAGGCCTGTTTGGTGCTCTGGAGGTTTCATTAAATCCTGTTATTTCAGACATGAAACTAGGGGATGCAAACTGAGGCTACAGGAACAACATACATGATTACAATTTATTTTTTAGCAACTATTTATAGATAGTTGTGATTTGATGTGATTTTTGTTATTGATGACTGAGAATCACAAAAAGCAGAGCCAGATAAAATAAAAACTTAATTTTTTTTTTTTTTAATTTACAGGCCGCACTCACAAATGCAAAAATCAAGGGACACGAACCTAAAAGATTCTAAAAAAAAAAATCAAGTGAAGTAAGTGTAAGTTTTCAGGGCTTCCAAGCAGACTCTCGAACACAAGAATGTGGTCAGGCTAGCGGTGCGCTTAATCAGGCCAAATCAAGCAAAAAAAGGGGGAAAATACATTTCAAGCACCAGAACCCTACTGTCTGCCTTCCCGGCTGTTATGATTAAATCTGGGATGTGTCGGGCAAAGTTAGGCTTCATATTTTACAATATGGGTATTGTAGAAAATGAACTGCTTTGCAAATCTTTATAGTTCCGGAGTGTTTGTTTTGCTCTCCCAGTGCAGGGACAGATTCATTCTATAATATATTGTGATTAAATATTTTAATTAGTCATACATTTATGCTGTGTGTGGGAATTGCTGCATATGTAGTATGCTTACATGCAAATATTTGTTTAAGAAATTCAATTGGTTTTGCATGCAATACTTAATTTCTCATTTTAATCTACAATACATTGGATTAATGCTCATGAATATTTACTTACCCACGCAAAAGTGAAAAAATAACGATAAAGAGTATTCACTAATAAAGTAATTAGTCTCAAATAGGTGCCTACAGTATATTAGAAGCCTATAGAGTTTCTCCTGTGGGACTACCTCAGCTGTGATGTTGATCAGTCTTTCATAATTTCTGACAAAATTATACACTTTATGTACATTTGGTTTAACATTAATAAAAACTTGCTCTGGCTCACTATACACTGATACGGTGGTTTTATTTACACAAGACTACTTGCATTGAGATTTGCCAACGGAAACATGACCAGATGAACAATAAACCAAGCTGGTTGATTGCAAAGTGGGGAGAGAGCTTCTTTGCAACAATACATGTTATTTTGAGGACATGGTTGATTATAATAGCATGTAAGAATAAATAAAATAGAAAAAAAATACCCTTGGTATGGAGCGCACTGAGAATTTAAAAAAGCGAGATTTCTCATTGTTATTTTAATTCGCTCCCATTTTCTGATTTGTGTTTCTGCCGCACCACTTCAATCACAGATGAAACGTTGCATCATAAAACGGAATTTGCTGCTGATCATTCAGAATGCAATTACTGCAGGGTACACAATCATATGCCGTCTGGCAGTGACAGAGAATTCCGCATTTCAGATGCTTTTTCTGACAGCCACATACTTGCGGATGCAGCGCGGAGCCAAAATGGTGACACAAATCTAATCTAATAATGCGAGATTGGATTTAATCAGCTAAAGCATGTTGTCAAATTAAATATAGTTAACATCTGAGACAGATGCCACTGATGTGCTGTGCCACTAGCATTCTGCTGAAATACTCCCTTGATAGTGTAACAGATTGGATATGTTGGATATGTAAAATCTAAGAAGTATAACATATAACTGATGTAGGATACAAATATTTACACAATTATATTAAGAACTAGTGACAAGCTACCTAAAAGTTATGATAATGTTGCCATAAAGAAAATGTGCACACTGATGTCCACTTGCTTTTGTGTATATATGACTAACATTTTTCTTCTAGACAATGTATACGTAACATTATTTTCATAGACAATCACCCTGTACATTTCTGGAGTGAAACAAACATCAATGGCTGAATTAGCATAAACAATCATTTAAAAGGACACTAAATATCCTAAAATCCTTCAGATGAAGCTGACTTTATCTAATGGCTTATTTGGATAAAACACTGTTAAAACCCCCCCCCCCCCAAAAGATGAATGGTATGTTCTGTAATTGTTTCTCGAGAAATTAGATAGATTGATTTGCTGTCCTCCATTAAAGTGCATCTATTTAAACAGGCTTATTCCAGTGTAAACAGAAGTGACTGATAGTATTAGTATTGAGCTAGTTTTAGCATATATTGACCATTTAATTAGAAATCTCTGTGTTTTTTTTAACCCCCCCCCATCCTCCCCACCACCACCACCACCACTACCTTTTTCAAGCTCCACTTTGATTAAATCTGTGTGTGAAATTAGAAGCACGTTCTCTCCTTGCATTTTATCTTCCCAGTTGACAATGGAAAAGCCCGGTAGTTTTTGGGTACACACCGCCAAAGAGGAAATTGAGCCAAACATCTTTAGTCCAAAAACAATTCTCTGCGCAACTCACTTTGTTCTTTTTTTTTACTTGAAGTGAAGGGAAAACAAGACTAATTGTTGAGAATAAGAGTAATATTGTCCTAATTGTGATTTAAAAGTACTATCGTTCAATTGAACCAATCTCTCTATGTGAACCGAAGCTCTAAATAGCTCCGTTTACCTCCTAATGAGTGTGTTTCAATTGTACATGTGCGGATGCTCTTTAGCAGTGTTTTGGCAGTGATCGTTTCTATAAAGAAGGGCGTTTTCAGTGACACTCTTATCTCCAGGTCTCGAGTGCATCGGCACATCATAAGAACAGACTGTGGCTTGCTGTGGCTTGCTGTGGCTGTCTGGCTTCGTATCGGGAAGCAGGGTAGAGAGGTTTTGGTCCATATGGCACCAGCCAAGGCCTTTTTCCTCGTGGACCCCAAAAAAGTGATCTTGCTTTTTGGCTGCCTCTCCTGCCACAGTAATGACTAGATGTGATGTTCTGTTTGGGCTGTTTGTCCCAGCACATGGCGGATTCCCATTCAGAACCGCTCCGCTGGCTTGTTTCCGTGACTTGGTTCCTGTACGTGTGTGATTTGTGCTGCCTTGCATCCAGGTTTCCTTTCACCTGCAACAGAGAAGCTCTTCACTGGGATCAGAGGTATCAGAAAAAGCAAGAACACGATGTTCACACAGACTTGCGCTGCGAAACACAAACACATTCTGAAATTAATCACATGCCCTTGTCATGCCCGACCGTTGTTTAAACTGTTCTGTCAATATTCCTTTTTGCTAAATTCCGGGTGAATAAAGACAGTTACAACTGTGCACTCCGGTAATTCTGCACACTGTAAAAATCCACACGTGATACATCGAGTGTTTGAGCTTGCTTTGCGCCGCGTCTGAAAGAATGATCATTATCGTGAAACATATTAAAGTGCGATTTAAATGCCTTCAAACCAAAGTGGGCTGTGGCAGGTTTGACTGTCGCAGCAGGAGAACGATGCATTTTTCATGTGAAAATGTAGCAATAATCACACACACACACACACACACACACACACACACACACACTCACATGTACGTGCACACGCACACACACGCTTGCACAGGCACGCACAGACACACGCACACACACACACACACACACGCTTGCACAGGCATGCACAGACACACACACACACACACACACACAAAGCTCCTCCAATTGAGCTGACACTTGCAATAGGGGGACCAGACAATGGCATTCTCTGTCGATCTCGATATTGAGCGATTGGACGGCCATACCAACATCTATGACTGCCGCGCTCCCAGGAACGAGGAATTCCGGCTGCAGCAACAGCTTCGAACAGGGAAAGAATGAGAGAAGATAAAGACTGGGAGGGAAAGAGGGGGGCAGAGAGGGAGGAAGGGAGGGATAGAGAGAGTGAGAGTAAGAGAGAGCGAAAGAGAAAGACAAAGAGGAGAGAAAGAGAGAGTGAGTGAGGGGGAGAGAGAGTGAGAGTAAGAGAGAGAGAAAGAGAAAGACAAAGGAGAGAAAGAGAGAGTGAGTGAGGGGGAGAGAGAGAGAGCGAGGGAGAGAGAGAGAAGGAGAGAGAGAGAAAGAGAGAAAGAGAGGGAGAGCGAGGGAGAGAGTGAGAGAGAGAGTGAGTGAGGGGGAGAGAGAGAGAGAAAGAGAGAGAAAGAGAGGGAGAGCAAGAGGGAGAGAGAGAGAGAGAGAGAGAGAGAGAGTGAGAGAGTGAGAGAGAGACCCGTGCACCACTCACTTCAGGCAAATGGCTCACTGGGGAACACAGGAGTCCTGGTGCCAGACAGTGACCAGAGTCGATATCATTAGTCAGCTGTTTCAGCAGGGCGAATGCATCATAACAGGGAGAACCTGAAGCACTCAGGAGCACATTAACCTCCATCATCAATCCAGACATCCATTTAACAGCTTTGTACATTATGGATGGCGGTTGGCGGTGGATGGCTTTCTGTGCGGTAGGGAACTTTCCGCACCGAGAGAAAAAAAAAAGACGTCCCGAAAAATTTCAAATTGAACGACAAAACGCCTTCCGAACAGTAGCCTCAGCAGACGGTTTTATTGTGACGTATAAGCGTTTCGGTGGTGGTGCCGCGATGGGGGGGAATGTAATGTAATGTAATGGGGGGGGGAGGCTGCCTCTCCTGCAGAAGCTTCTGTTTCCTGTTCATCTGTCGCCTCCATTTCCTGAATTTCTACTTCAGCACAGAAGCTGGAAAACAACGAAGCACAAAACTGTGTTTTTTTTTATCTCTTCTTCCTCGGGCATCCATTGACATCTGCAATGCAATGCATTCAGTGCTCTTTACCTTCAATATTCTACACTTTAAACTTTCCTTCAAATCTAAACAATGTCATTGTTTTGCAAATACAAAAAGAAAAATCCTTTTCATTGCAAAAGCACTATGACTCACATTCTCCACACACACACACACACACACACACACAAAAAAACTTTTCACAACATAAATGGTCGTGCTGTGGGTAACATCGTTGCCTCACAGCAAGAAGGTCCTGGGCTTGAATCCCAGCCTGGGCCTTTCTGTGTGGAGTTTGCATGTTGTCCCCGTGTCCACATGAGTTTCCTCCGGGTACTTCGGTACTCTCCCACAGTCCAAAGACCTGCAGGTTAGTCTACTTGGAAGCTCTACATTGCCAATAGGTATGAGTGTGTGAGTGAATGGTGTGTGTGCTCTGCAATAGATTGGCAACCAGTCCAGGGTGTATTCCTGCCTCTTGCCCAATGCACGCTGGGAAAGGCCAGGATAAGCGGGTATAGATAATGGATGGATAGATGTTTTTTTTTCTCTTTGGTTTCTTTTCCTTTGGAAAGAAATAAAAAACAGGTCATGGTTTTCGGGAAAAACCATCTTCTCATTTTTACACCCCGTGGTGACCCGGGCAGACTGAGGCTTGTTCTTCACAGTCTGTTCTTTCACAGATGGAGGGGAGGGGAGGGGGGGGGGGAGGAATCGGCCAAAATCTCCAGAGGAACACGGCAGCCATGAGGAGTCAGACCCGGTCCAACCGTGAGAGGAAACACCCGCAAAACAACAACCCTGCGAGACGGAGAGAGAAAGAGTTCAGACGAAGGCACCATTAAGGCCAAGCTACCCTGAATGAGCAATGTCAAGCCAGAATGAGGAACATGAACACGTTTAAAACACTTACAAAATATCATATGTGAAGATTTTTAAAAAGCACCAAACAAATGTGTTTCAGTTCTCATTCAGCCAACAGATTACGGCATTTCTGAATTAGATGAACACTGGTGCAGTCTGCGGTGAGTCTTTCGAATGGGACCTAAGTCAAAGAATGTCCCCTATATACATATATGACTCCTGTTACATGTTGGAACCCCTCATTCCACCACTAGGGGGCCGAAGGCGAAGGCGAGCCAGCTCTTGACACGAGGCCTCAGAAGGGAAGGACAGACGGAGGACCAGCTGTGACACAGACAGGCCTGTAGGGTTGAGACGAGAGGTCTGTGAGTTAACAGTGGCCACTTCGGGGTCTGATATTCTGGGTACGGGGGGTTTTGAAGGGGACGCGAGCGGCAGTTGGAAAAAAAAAAAGTGGCGGGAAAAGAGATGGGGGGGAGGGGGTGGGATTCAAGAGTGCATGAACGAGGGAGAAGCGGGGTCTCGCAGCAGAGTCCTGGATGAGCTGAAGAGGCCAGATGGCATTGGCAAGCAGGCCAGCCAGGAGATGTTTGTAATCGCACAGACAGCCAGGACAGGACTGGGACCTGGAGAGGAGAGAGAGACGTAGGAGCTCACAGGCAGGTGGGCTGCTGGGTTAGTACTTACCTGGGAGATCACCTGAGAAGAGTAAGCTTCTGTTGGACGTGGGCCAAATTAGCTTCTCATAAGCCCCTCATAAAAGGCCTCTTGCTCTTCGTATATGCCAACAGAGAAACTGACACCATGTGGAATTTTACACCATGATTATCATATCATTTGGTTTTCTTAGCACTAGAGAAAGCCGAATAAAGATGGTTAAACAGCAATGTTAGTGGCAGGCAGACAGTGGTCAGAAGTGACTCGTAAAAAGTCAATGTCAATTTTTCAGTGAAGTTAAGGGTCGACTGTGCAGGTTTGCGTTGGGGTTTGGGTTACGGATAGGGTTAGGGTTAGAGTAAGGGTTGGGGTTATGATTAGGGTTATCGTTAGGGTTAGGGTTACAGTTAGGGTTAGGGTTAGGGTTACAGTTAGGGTTAGGTTTACAGTTAGGGTTAGAGTTAGGGTTACAGCTAGGGTTAGGGTTACGATTAGGGTTAGGGTTACAGTTAGGGTTAGAGTTAGGGTTACAGCTAGGGTTAGGGTTAGGGTTAGGGTTACAGTTAGGGTTAGGGTTAGGGTTAGAGTTAGGGTTACAGCTAGGGTTAGGGTTAGGGTTACAGTTGGGGTTAGGGTTAGGGTTAGGGTTACAGTTAGGGTTAGGGTGAGGGTGAGGGTTAGGGGGTTAGGGTTTTGACTAGGGTTAGGGTTAGGGTTAGGGTTACAGTTAGGGTTAGGTTTACAGTTAGGGTTAGAGTTAGGGTTACAGCTAGGGTTAGGGTTACGATTAGGGTTAGGGTTACAGTTAGGGTTAGAGTTAGGGTTACAGCTAGGGTTAGGGTTAGGGTTAGGGTTACAGTTAGGGTTAGAGTTAGGGTTACAGCTAGGGTTAGGGTTAGGGTTACAGTTAGGGTTAGGGTGAGGGTGAGGGTTAGGGGGTTAGGGTTAGGACTAGGGTTAGGGTTAGGGTTAGGGTTACAGTAAGGGTTAGGGTTAGGGTTACAGTTGGGGTTAGGGTTAGGGTTGCAGTCAGGGTTAGGGTTAGGGTTACAGTTGGAGTTAGGGTTAGGGTTAGGGTTACAGTTAGGGTTAGGGGTTAGGGTGAGGGTGAGGGTTAGGGGGTTAAGGTTAGGACTAGGGTTAGGGTTAGGGTTAGGGTTACAGTTAGGGTTAGGGTTAGGTTTACAGTTAGGGTGAGGGTGAGGGTTACAGTAAGGGTTATGTTTAGGGTTACAGTTGGGGTTAAGATTAGTCAGCTCATTGGCAGGTCATTAAAGTGATCCGTAGCATGGGACTATCCTGTTAGAAATCATCTCTCAAATTCATATACCAATTCCCCGTTCGCACAGAATAGGGCAGCAGGTATACCTTAACAGCCAGGGCATGGTTACCATAATCATTTGATTGCCACCAAGTAATGACTGCAGAAGCATATTGATTTTTGTCAGATGCAGAAATGCTACTGTGCTTTCCCGCTACGGTGTCTTTAGATAATGATCTGTCAGTAATAATTATTGTGGCATCATTGCAACATGATAAAAAGTATTTTTCTATAAACGGTACACAGCATTCTTATCAATTTCACTTGACCAAATATTTAAACGGTGAACCCAGTCTGTCAAGCTTGTAATTAAAAGATAAAACACAGAACCGATGAATATAAAACTGAGTCCTTTGTTGTTTAGTCTCTCCACTGTGTGCGGATCGCTCTCTAATCTAATGACATCTGAAAAACGGCCTTTAAATGTTGACTGGGTATCCACTTTATCAGATCTGTCAGGTATATTGTTTAAATATTTGCAACAAGCTGGAAGCTACAGAGCTTGTAAATAAGATCATTGTGTGTTACTGCATATAAATGCACTGTCTACCAAATAGCTATTGTAGCATCAGTAATTTTCCCTCAGATTGTTTTTTGCCACTAGGAGTAATTTAAGGGGGGAGGGAGGTGGCAGTATAAAGTATAAAGATGTGTATAGTATAAAGATGGGGCTTTCATGTTATTATTTGGATATGCTAATCAGTAGCCAAAAGCATTTCCCCTTGGAATTTACCAGAAATGATCGTTTCACACAGCTGTGTTCTTCCAGGGGTCACCCAGACCCCCGATAGGGTTGCAGTTCTTGGGGTCTATTTATTTCAACCCCCCCAATATTCAAATTGAAGTTACGGCCTTGGTTACTGGTTTTCTTACAGAGCCTGAGAGGTCAGAACTTCAGGGAAAACCTCATTTTCTCACATCTGAGACTGCCTTTAGAAGAGGTGAACCCGAGGTAAAGAATAATTTTGTTTGTTTTTTTCTGGCAAACATAAAAATATTGCTGATGTTGCTGGATTTTTCAAACGTACACGATAATCGCTTATGAATGTGATTTGCTTTAATGAGAAACTTTGGCAAAAGATCCCAAAGCGGCCAATAAGGAGCTAAGCACAGAACTTTTATTAACGCATCGCACTGGCGAGTTTGCTTTTCTAACAACCGTGCCTCAGTTCTCTATTCGAAACATTTGCATTCACTTGATTCATTTTTCACACTCTCTGTACGGACACCTGTTTTGGCAGCGCTGTTGGCCTTGGAATGTCTGTATGAAAGAGCAGAACGGTGATGCGTTTGGTGCGCGCTCAGAGCTGTTTCGGTACGTCTCCGTCCTGTCAAAACCACAGCCCGCCAACCTGCAATCACTCAGGTCTCCTAGCGACAGAGTCACATGATGCGCGTGGAAAAACCTGGCTCATGCGCTAGATGAGATGAGATAAGATGTGCTTTATTGAACCCCCGTGGGGTAATTTGTCCTCTGCATTTAGCCCACCCTAGCTATGTAGGAGCAGTGGGCCACCACAGTGCAGCGCCTAAGGACCAACTTTAGTTCTGAGGCCGGTGCCTTGGTCAAGGGCGAAAGCAGGGGTATTCTAAGCCTGACATGCTAGTCTTTCGGTGTGGGAGGAAAACCAGAGTACCCGGAGGAAACCCTTGCGAAGCACGAGGAGAACATGCAAACTCCACGCAGAGAGAACATCCAGCTGGGACTCGAACCCGGAACCTCCTGCCATCCGCTGTGCCACCGAGCCGACTGCTCTTGGCCCCGCCTCGTCTAGACAGCACAGCCAATGAACAGCAGGTGGCAATGGACAGGCAGGAGGTCCAAACCAATCACTGCATTCAATACTCATCCCATGCATTAGATGGACCGCGGTAACTTGTAACTTTCAGGTCATATATTAAATAAATATCTAAATATTTTACTCATATGCAACAAGATCATTGAAAATCGAAATAACCTCGACACTGACATTAAGGGTACGCTGTTTTTAGTTAAGAAGTATTCTCTTTTTTCTTCGCACATGCTGTTCAATTCCGTTACCCTCAACACACTACTTGCAAAGTGCAGTTCAGTCGATTAAAAGTGTTAGTTATTGAGGAGGTCAATTCGCGAAATGGTGAATCTGCTAATGAAGTGCTCATTTAAAGCGTGTTAATTAAGTCGATTAGACGGAAGTGCGGAAGTTCAGGCCTGATATCTGAATATCTGTCTAGGAACTGTTCAGTGACAAAAGCACTAGATGGCTGGGCTACAAATGTGAGATGGAGAAGTAACATATTTCATGGGGAAAAAGTTATCACCAGGAAGACCAAAGCATATCTTTTGGGGCATCAAATATTTAATAACTAATATTTTAATAATAAGACATTTTGATGTCTACGACTTCTTCCTCAGAGTCTAAAGAAAAATGCAAACGTTTTTTGTTCTAAAATAAACTGTTGCAAACACAATTATGCACATTATGTTATTTTCAAAGCAAAGTTTCCATTTTTAAGTGTATCCTATTGCATATATAAACACAATAAATATTTTTTTGTGATTTTTATGTTTATGGTTTAGATTATTTTGTCCATCATACACGATAGCTGTCCCAAAGATTTTTTGCTTGAGAATTCATACCTCTGAAATAGGCCCAAGCATGAAGTACTGTAAGTACAACCCACATTGTGCTAACAGACTGGTGATCCACATTGTTTTCCAACATGCAGAAGGCTCTGCTTTGACCACGGTGACATTGGAGTGCTCGGGGTGGGTCACGGGGTTTTATTTGACTTGTAAAAACTCGGAAAAACGATGAGCAATCAGTCTCTTCCACTCTACAAGATCACTTTAGGCAAACACATCGACTTTATTGGATGCTAACTCCTCTGAAAGGCGCTAATAAAGAAGATTAATTAGTGAGCGCATCACATGAGCTGGATTTGTGCGAGTGTGTGTGCGTGTGTTGGATGAGGACACAAGGGCAAAAGTTAAAAAGAGTGAGATTTCTTTAGCCGCATTACAGATGGAAGTTTGCTTAACTCAGGAAACCTGTTCCTCAGCTTCATCACTTCCTCTGTTAAAACTTGCTTTCTTAGGCGTTTTATTATTTTATAATTTTTTATTTCCAAGACCGCTGGCCACAGCGCATACAGCACGTGACCCTTTGCGACAGCACGTGCGGTGTTTTTAAACACAATGCTTGGCAAAGCGGTTCTGCGGTTGTCACGAAATGACTTCAAGGGGGACAGGACTCTCATTTATACACCTACCGATGGATGAGCTGAGCTTCGCAAACACCCCTAATGGATGGTGCAAGCATACACTTTCAATGGGCCATTGATTCCGGCCGGCAGTTACACATTTAGCATCATTCATATCAGTCATTGATTGACAGGACCCGGCGGCACCTCCAGTTGCCTTGGTGAGGTGATGCTAATCTATTATCAGGGTGTCGTGTCCTATAACAATCCATCCTCTCCTGAAACGCGTGCAGAGGGGGAAAAGCATAATGTCTAAAGCCTCTCCCTCCTTCCCTTATTGCTCGGTTTGGTCTCGAGTCACAGAAATCAATTTGGATTTTTTTTCATACCTCCGTTTCGGGATTCTTGTAGCGATGACAGACATTAGCGACCTACATTTTCACGCCGGCAGTTTATTGATAATCTTATTTATATCTCTTAATCCCCCTGCTGAATGATTGAGATTGATGTGCGTAGAGGCCATTGCTCATCTCTGAAGGCCCTGCTAAACCGAATTCAATGCGCAGCATTAAGAAAATCTCACATATTATCGAACGTGCATTATTGACAGCACGCTCGGAATGAAGTTTGTGCAGAAGATTTGTATGATCCGTGGGCCAGTCTGAGACGCTAACGAGCAGATGAAGGCAATAAACGCATGTTCAAACGAGAAATCCTTGAGACTAAACGCTTCTCGTCTCAGACACTAATACTGCACAGGGAGACACAATAAGACATAACAAACCTGTTTAGGAACAGGACATGCAATACAACAGGCATGATTACATCTTCATCTGTGCAAACAAAAAACAAAGAATCACACTCTTTTTTTTGAAAGCTGTTTCGAAGCATTTGCCGTTCTGTCCATCCCAGGCCAACCGCAAACACAATGTCCTCACTCTACTGGCAGACGTCAAGCAACAAATTGCTAATGTTTTGACTCTCAATATTTAAATGTGTCTGGGCAAAAGACAAAATGTTGGTTTAAAATTCAGTGGGAGGAGCCAAAGATGATGGGTCTGGACAATCATTTCTTTTTAATCTGAAAACTATGAAGAACCTGCAGTTTAGGCAGGTTTAAGTGCGTCAGGCGATTTAGTCCTTCCTGTACCCAATCACTGCATGTGTGTTTATTTGACTGTGAATATCGTGTTGTTTTGGACATTACAGATATCACAGAGATGTAAAATCGCTCAATCCTGAAGCGATGTTCTCTGAGAAAGGGCGAATATCGTCAAATTGATTTTCTTTCTTTTCCCCCCCCTGAGGCTCCTGGACTGAAACGTCTCTGACAGAGCGGGGGAAACAGGTACACACGGAGTTTTACTACATATTTATTACATATGGAGTTTTATTTGATGCGCCATAAAAACGAAGCAGCGTTTAATAACGGGGAGATTATTTCATTTCATTCTGTTTCATTCTGACCCCCCCCCCCACCTCCCCCCTACCCCCCAGGTATTAACCAGCATTTACGGACCATGATTGAGAATGAGCATGCCTTTACAACCTCTCCCTCTCTCCCACTCGTCGTCCCCCGCCCCTATTCGGGGGGGTTGGGGGGAGGGGGAGGGGGAGGGGGAGGGGGGGCTGGGGGGCGGGAGTTGGGGGAGTGGGGCGGGAGGGGGAGCGATCAGAGAAATTGAATTGCGCCCCAGAAGCGACATGCATCAACAAAGACAATCGAGTTACATCCCACAGCCAAGAGGCAGAGAGAATCTCACACTAGGATTGGACCGCCATTAGCCAGCAACCCCCCCCCCCCTCACCCCCCCTCACCCCTCCACCTCCCCCTCCACTTCCTTCTTCTGCTGGGCTGGATTGACTTTTCTTCTGCAGTTATAAGGGGGAATGATCCACGAATCCTCCAGCTTTGGGGGGCTCCTCTGTCGCAGGAGTGGGGGACGGTGGAGACGTTTTTTGTGCACGCAGAGACGCTTCTACACTCCTCTTCCTCTCTCTCCGCAAGCAGAGAGCCACGGCAGCCGTTTCTCTTGATAGCGGCCGCTAGCGCAAAATAGCGACTCCTGAGTCCGTCCCCCGCCCTCTGATTGGTCAGGCTTATTTTAGAACGTTCCGATGCTGATCTGTACGCAGTCCGAAATATCGACGTCAGAAAAGGGTTGTTATTGTTTTTGAATAAATGAACACATCCCCCCCCCCCCCCCCCCCCCCCGAATTGATTGATCGGTGATTTAGTTGGGCAGTTATTTCACATTGATCTGCTGCGGTTTCCCTGCAGTCGCGTCGAGCGCTAACTTAGCATCCCATCAGTGGACGGGCCCCCCCCTGGGGCTCAGAAACGTGTCCCTAAAGCGATGCCCCCTCTCCCACACGCCCCCCCCCCCCCTCTCCCCACACCATGGTCAGAGCCCAGACTAACGGATGCGATCTCCAGGACGACGTGGCACATCAATCCATCTTCCTGGAGGACGGGGTTGCCGGTTTGTCACACACGGATACGAGCCAAGGACACGCCTCAAAAAACAGGCTTTCCACTCCCACAAATCATTGCTGCGAAGATGCCATTAACTGTTTAACAAGCCGGACCAGATGATGGTGCTTATCGTTTTACTCTATTTGATCGCCATTTATGCGGCTGTCTACAGATCTGGGGGTGGCATAAACATGGATCTGGAGTCTTACAGTACACCAGACTCAGGACAGTCATCTCATTTCACTGGGTGCAAATTGCAAATTACTTTTGTGCAAACAAAACCCTGACTTACACAGTTGAATTTGCTCATAATTTTGGCACTGAACAAACAAACATGGAGAATATTAAATCTTGATCAGCATGTGTCCAAAACTCTTTGTAGTTTAAGAAAACATTAACATTCAGAATATTATAATAATATCAATATTAATAGTATTTTTTCTTTCACCTTATGATTTTTTTCATAGACTGAGCAAAGTAATTGGCACTTAGCAGCATGGAATCAGTCTGCAGCAACAATAGCAGTATTACACAACACCCTGCATCAGAAACGCAGGTAGCAAACGCCAGCTGATTCACCTTGTGAACTGCTTAACGGGTCTAAGCTCACATCACATTCAGCTGAAACTATATTTCCGCTCCTGAAATGGCTGTGCCGTTCGGAATTTGTGGAATTAGAAAAGCTCAAGAGTGCATCCCCCGTGCCGTGTGTCGTCTTGTGGCCGTGGTTCAAGGTAACTGGCAGACATGGGCTTGTGTGTGGCGGGGGGGAGGAATCGAGAGCCCCCCCCCCCCCCCGGTAAACTTTGGGGAATTAATAGGCTCTGCGCTCAGCTCCACGCGGCGGGTCCGATCCTCCTTCGCCCTCCCCTTAATGAGGGAGTCAGAGTGGCCCTCTCCTCCAGCCTCTCCCAGCCCCAGCTCAATAAGCGCTCTATTAAAAGCTGCGAGGGTAAATATTGACGTTCCGGAGGCATGTCTGAGCCTCCCCGGTGGGGGGGGGGGGAAGGGGGGGGGGGCTGGGTGTATTGTAGGTGAGGCGGATGCCTCCAGCTCCTCTCCTCCAACAGGTCCATTACAGTCCCAGCACAGCGTGGAGACTGTGGCGGGGGAGGGGGGGGGGGGGGGGGTGGGGAGAGGGGGGTGGCACCCGATCGTCCCCCTGTGGAGGTTAATTGCCCCGGTGTGCGGGTGATTGCCTTTCTCAAATGACCAGCGCACACTCTATACACTGCGCCGAACGTAAGTGACATCCAGGAACTGCCCTTGAAGTATTTGCATTACAGAAAATGTGCTGAATACGCAAATACATTTCCCTGTAGGGAGGGGTGGGGGGGGGGGGGGGGGGGGCGGCAGTATCCAAATTTGTGTTTGGGATTACAGTTAGAGCAATGCATAATGCTCATTTCTGGACCGAGGCTTGATGCTGAAAACTAAATCTGAACTAATATTAATTTATGGAAATCTAGTTTAACGATGGCTCACTTTCCTTAAGTGTCATCGGGGGTGAGCAAATTACACCGTTCAAGAGCTTTCCAGTTTGAGGGTGGCAAGCAGTATATTGAGATATTCTTCAAGGGTTGAGCTCACATCTTGGTCTTATTGCTCCAGCTCGGTCTCTCCTGGCTTCTTGACTCCGGCTCGCTGGGAGACTGACGTCCTCTCCATTTGCTGAACAGGCAATCGGCGCAATCTTTCGCGCAGGCTGCGCAGGTAAAATAACCGCGTATGCGTCTGATTGCACCTGTCTGGCTGTACACCTGTCTGTTGACTCCCATCAGTGATATCGGCCGGGCCCCGATGGCATTTACTGATTGCTGAATGAGAGTTGGGAGAGTTACGTTCCTCCCAACAGAAAGCCGGCTGCGATCTTAACCCTGCCGTGTCAAAAAAACAAGATAAGATCATTGTAATTCAGAGCGAAATCAACCACAAGACACGGAACAAGAATATTTATCTCAATGCGATTGGTGGTGTCGAGAATGCAGAAACAAAGAGTTCTGGCGTCCGGCTTGATTTCAGATTTTTTTTCTGCTGCCATTGAGATCACGACCGCTAGCCCCCCGGTCCTGGAGACCCCCCCGGCGTCCCCAGGCCTGTGGTCCGGCACGACAGCTCGTCTGAACCGACCTTGATTGAATCGATATGAATCCCCCAAAGCCCCTCCCCCCACCCCCCAGGTTGTCACGGTGATCGTGCTTTAAAGCAAAAAAAATAAATAAAATAATAAAGAGCACCGTTAAACCTATTAGACCGTAGCCCTTCAGGACTCGAACCGAGGCCCAGTGTTCCGCTACGTACGCTAGCAGAAAGAGAGACACTTTTTTTCCCCCCAGGATTCCACATCGAAAATGTGGCTGCCGCAGCAGAACGGCGGCCCTCCAATAACGAGCGGCCGGCCCTGCTGAGCGTGCTCGGGGAGACGGAGGTCTGTCCTCATAAGGCGACGCCGGGCCTCGCCAACCCCTTCGGCTGAAATGTGACACACAGCGCTGAGGAAGAAAAAAGAAAAAAAAAAAGCCTCTGACAGGATTCTCCCGCGGGTGGGCGCTGACACCCCAGGTCGATTCATCACACCCCCACACCCCCCCCTACCCCCCCGGCCCCCCGGCCCCCCCAGTCCCCTGACACCTCTGTGCCAGGTAGAAAATGACATAAAATGGCGGTAAGGTGAAATGGCGTATATAGATGACTGTGACAGTGAGGTTTATGTTGGATATAAAGTTGGAGTGTCACGCTGTCGATTCCTGGGCCAGGTCCATTCCAGCTCCGTTTCAGGTCCGTTCCAGGTTTTCGATGCGGCTCAGCTTTACCGTTGCACCTTCAATATCTCTGATCATTAAAGATTAAGAAGGACCAATATCTAAATGCCAGCTTATTGTATTTATTTGAATACATTCAATAAATCGAGCAGGCAAACCTCAGCACAATTTGCGGGCCTTATGTGTACGGTCGATATCAGTGGTCCTAATGATTAGTAACTAATAAGCCAATAAATAAACAAGCCAATAACTAATATTTCTAGTATATAAAATGGAAATGATAGCTGAAAAAAGTGAAATGCATAAATCAGACAGGTGGTATGTGAGAAGAACCCTTCTTTATGAAATGCTCCTCTTTGTTGAAGAATGATAATGGCTTTGCTTTGAAATTATTGTTTTAAAAGCAATCTTTATTTCACTCTCTCTCTCTATAACACTGTGATAAGACTCACCTTTTCTTCCTCCCAAGCTGGATAAGGTCACTTTGTTATAGGACCTCAGGCATTTAACAGCTTTAATTTGCATACATTTCAGAAAAAAGAGTCCATTCAACGACAGACCTGGTGGTGTGGGCATATCTAAATCCAGCTGCTTTTCCAAATAAAAGAAAAGTCTTTATGATAAAATTCTTTGATTTCAAAAATGTAACAAAAAAATGCATACAATAATTTCAAAAGCAAACAGATCAGAGAGCAGATCTCTGTGATATAGTTTTTCAGCAAAGCTTTACCTTGAACCACAGCCTACAAAAAACTGCCGTGCTCCTGACATAAAAAACATTATCATTTTTTCCATTATCAGCCGGTAACAGCTCATTACAGCTTTTGATCTCACATTGCTGTCATAACGTATGCGGTGAATTTAAGAAAGCAGATTGAAAATCTGTTGCTAGGTGATTGCTGTTTACACGGTCAGTCAATGACATCTGTTACAGGCTGTAATTTGCTGTGGTGACCTGTCACGGCCGGTCTGTACATAGTGTAATACTGCACTTAGGTCATTGCTATGGTTTTTTCCTTTTTTTTCACATTTCACAGCAACACTGCAGTACCACACAGCTATAGAGAAACTGAATGAAGTAAACAAGGGCCGCTGGACTGTGGCAGCCAGGCTCTGTCTCTTCTCTTTGATGGATTAAATGAAGGGTTTCAACTTTGTAACTGTAACTCACTGCCACCTACTGAAAGTACTGTGGCCTGTTCCCAGCCGAGACCACAGAATTACTGTGAAATTCACCTGCTCCACCTCTGCAGGTGAGTCCTGGCAATAAAACACCCCTGAGTAGCTCAATCACATCGCTCCCAGGTTCTGCATATTGAGTGCAAACGGACGTGTGATGGAATTGCAGTCGGTACACAGGGAACGGGCCTCATCTTGACACGATGCTCTTCTGGGACACATCAGTCAGTGTTCAGTCATAAACATCGCCCTCTGAATGTAGCGCAAAAAAATATTAAAAATATTATTAAACGCTGAGGGAAAAGCAGCGGAATACACAGAAAGAGGAAACGCTTTGTTGTTTAATTGTAATACTCGGAGGGCTCTCACCAGCCGCTCTGAATATTAGACGAGCAGGACGGGGTCTGCCGTGCGGGTCACCTTGGCACAGGGATGAACGCTGTACTCACTGTTAAACAGTCCCCAGAGGCCCTCTCTCTGCTAACGGTGAAACCAGTATTACCCACAATTCCCGGCCTGCAGGAACCCCCCCCCACCCCCCTCTTCCACACTCAGATCTCTTCTGCCAATGCGTTGGCTCAGTCAGACCGTTAGAGTTTGTTGTTATGGGAAAGGCCTGGTGAACCACGTCACGGAAAGCTAGCGTGCTCGCGCATCCCTTACTGTGAATTAGCGAATACTCCGCGGTCCCCTCTTAAACACGTACAACTCCTCGCAGGAAAATCAATTAGCAGATCAACGAGACAACGAGGAAACGCAACCCCAGGGCAATTAGACGAGTGCTTGGGAAAAAAAACTGAACTAAACAAATGGGGCAAAGCTGAAAATGCGTTTCTTAGGCCGCACATTTATTTGTGTAGCAGTGGCATGGGCGATGTTGAGTGGTGTTGAGACAGGTCCACGCTGAGGCATGTGCTGAGTGGTGCTTCTCCGGATGTAACCATGGAGATGGAGAGAGGTGCCCTTAACATTAAAAAAAAAAAACATAGCTGATTGACCCAGAGGACACTCTGGAGACTGAAGGCAAAAGGAACAGGGGTTCGAGCCTCTCTTTAGGTCCATCGGTGCGTGTGCCTGGCAGTAGGCCGGTGATTATTTTCAATATTTGGCCCATTGGATAGAAATATGTTTGCTCTTCTGATGATCAGCTGTAGTCACGTGTGTGCTGTTTGTAAGGCCGCATCTTGTAGCCGTATTTCAAACAAAGCACCATTTAACCCGTGTGTTCTGTTTACCTATTAGCACCCCTGAAACTGCAAGCCTGTGTCAAAAATACCTCAGATATTATTAGGATTTTAAAGCAATACAGAAATAAAACATATGTAAAAATACTCCATGTATATTATGTTAGTGAAGACAAGTATAGAAACAACCACAATGGAAACATTCTTATACACAGTTTACAACCAAATATGATCGTGCACATGTTTCCTGAATCAAGCACGATTATGATAACTAAACAATTATTATAATACAATTTATTTCAATGAACACAAGGCATGCATGTTTTTCCTTCTCTTTACCTCTTTATGTAGTCCTGTCCTCCACTTTGAAAATTCAGTAATGGATATCGATCCTTATGAATCAAATAAGGGAATACGATTGGTCAAGTGGGAGTGTAGGCAGCACGCGATTGTAATTCTGAACCTGACAATGCATTTTTTTCAGACGTATAACATGGCAGTTCATTTGGGGGATGGAAGTCAAAGGATAGAATTAACTACACGGCCGCATTAAAATATCGCCCTGTGGTTTTTACATTAATACTCATCCATTCACCCATGAAATTGTACACTCTGTTTCTCTCCCCTTTTCATCTCAGTCTGGCCCCATAAGTGCGAAATTTACCTCCACCTGCCAACTCCCAATCAGAAGGGAGATTTCTGGCCCAACCATTTGCATGGAAGTAATATTTATTCATTTTTTATTTTTGAGCTCTGCAAATCTGGGGTCACTGGCAATAGAAAAGTTTAGAGAAGACTGTCACTAACTAAGTTGGAGGATCTTGGTGCCTTTGGAGGGATCCATGGCGATGATAACCCACCTGTATGAGGCAATGATCTCTCAGTGTCAATAACAAGTAGAGACATATGTATGGGTCAGAAATAACAGGGTACTGTCTGACCAATGACGTCTTTCTCTCTATATGTTAGTGAAGATAGAGCTTGTGCTTGTACAAGGTTGAGGGTGAGAGAGAGAGGGATAGAGAGAGAGAGAGAGAGAGAGACAGACAGAGTGAGAGAGAGAGAGAGAGAGAGACAGACAGACAGACAGAGAGAGAGAGAGAGAGACAGACAGACAGAGTGAGAGAGAGAGAGAGAGACAGACAGAGTGAGAGAGAGAGACAGACAGAGTGAGAGAGAGAGAGAGAGAGAGAGACAGACAGAGTGAGAGAGAGAGAGAGAGAGAGAGACAGACAGACAGACAGAGAGAGAGAGAGAGAGAGAGAGAGAGACAGACAGAGAGAGAGAGAGAGAGAGAGAGAGAGACAGACAGAGAGAGAGAGAGAGAGAGAGAGAGAGACAGACAGACAGAGAGAGAGAGAGAGAGAGACAGACAGAGAGAGAGAGAGAGAGAGAGAGAGAGAGAGACGTGCTCAGCCAAAGAAACCCCTTTGGTCCCCTTTGCTAATGTTATAATCCACAAAACAGTTTTGACAATCAGCCCCGGGGGGTGATCACAGGGCTCTATTTACGCTGCTTGACACCTTCCTGCTCCTCTGCAGCACCGATCTAATTAATAGATGTTAAATGGGCGTCTGGCAAATGGTGCGTGCAAATGATGTGTTTCCAGCTATCTGAATTAAGCACTCGCTCGTCCCCCTGCAGGGGCCCGCACATAAATTGGCCCTCTTCTTCTCGCTCCGCCTTCCCCTTGTTCCGTCCCCCCCCCCTCCCCGCCTTCCCCTCGTTCTGTCCCCCCACCCCCCCCACCCCGCCTTCACCTTGTTCCGTTCCCCCCCCCCCCGCCTTCGCCTCGTTTCGTCTCCCCCCACCCCGCCTTCCCCTTGTTCCATCTCCCCCCCCCCCCCCTCCTTTGCTCTGTGGAGGTGAATCCTGTCTGATTGATGTCTCGGTCTGGTTCTGCTTTAGCTGAGGAGCGCGGAGTTAGGAAGCGCAGAGGACAACCGGCCTGCATGTTTATGGTGAACTAGAGCTAAGACTGAGGGACGGATAACAAGACATTATGCGTGTGTAGGTGATTAATTGTAATTTTAATATTGTTTATGTTGGATAATATCTTCAGGCAAAAAATAAATAAATATGCAACTAATTAAATAAATGAATAAAAATAACATTTAGAATTTGATAGTTTTTAGTTTGCTTAAATGTTGTATTAAATTTAATACTTTAATTTATTGTCATATGATGCGATGCAGTGTTGAAATGAGCACTGACAAGCATTTCATGCTCATATTAGCTCTTATTTTGGACTTAGATGTGCCATCTGAAGAGCAGATGGTGCTGGGCAAATTGGCTGTTTTTATGTTATTACATATACAAAACCATTAATGAATAAATCAATGCCCATCAGATAGGCACGTTTCAAGCAGCTGGTAAACGCATAATATGGATAAACAAGTTAACTGAATTTACATTTTTGGTATTTCATGTAAACTTTATGTATTTTAAAATTACACCGCATGGGGTTTTTATTTTTTATTTTGTCTTCCGAACGCTGTGATTGGACAGTTTTGGGCGAAAGGACATCATTTCCTCTGGGTCACGCACAAGCCAATCAGTGGTAGCTAAGTGTCCTGAGAACTCAGGTTCCTGTGCATTGATATACCACTCAGAAGATAGTTTTTTAGATATAATTATATATTTTTTAATAGATATAACCCCTTAAAATGTAGATGTGATTTTCAAGGGGCTGCTGGGTGGCCTGTTCTGCACACACATGCTCTCAGGTGCATGACGTTCCCCAAAGACTGCTGTCAGATCCCGATCAGTTTTGATTGGTTGGCTAGCAAACCTTTAATTGGCCGGCATCTAATTAGGTGCTTGATTGCCTGGGGACAGAGAGCTTTTGTCAGCAGGATTCTCCCGTCCTCGTCACCTGACAGTGCTTGTGTGTGCTGCTCGGTTGCGCTCGAAGGTTACTTCTCCCGTGCAAAGGCTGCTCAGCCCACAGCAGAAGAAGGAGAAGAAGAAGAAGAGAAGAAGAAGAAGAAATGACAGCTGGTGGGCGATGCCTAGGAAGAGAACGCCTTCCTGCATGTGTGCTTGCTTAAGTTGATGGAGGATATTGTTGTAATGGCGAGACAGGCCTGTAAAATAATTGCATATTAGGCGTCCGGATTTGGAGGGGAAAAAAATGATAGCCGATAAGAATTTTATTTTAAAAAACATTGGTTGTTAGACGGAAATTGAAGTTTTATTTCACAACGACAGAATATGAGAAAAATTAGAACACGAGAGAAAGTACAGGCATATGAAAACTGGAGTAATTAATTATGTTTAATGGTGGAGAAAGTAGACTTTAACATAGCAAATGGACTAAACGCACTAGTTACATTTCACAGAGTACATTTTTACAATAACAATCCAGTTATACAGCTGGATATTACTGAAGTAAATCAGGTTATGTCCTTAAGTAACTGCAGCAGAACCACAGCTGGTTATCAAATGCACAATCTTCGGGTTGCAAGGCCACTTTTCCAACCATTATAGTACATTTCCAACCCTATTAAACTCTTTCACCTTCATTGAAAGGTAGTTCAGAGTTGAGAGGAAACACCCTAAAATCCTAAATATCCAAATATATGAAAAACTGAGAGTACTTTAAAGTTCTTCACACACCAATAATGACCATGTTCTTTACCAGCTCTGGTTAGTATGCATTTACAAGTTCTTTGCACTATGTTTTTGTAAACTTGAGTTGGGTTTTTTCTTCTTCTGTGCACATATACAAGGGTAATTATATCAGGGGAAAGTGCACCCCCTGGCTCTGACAAATAGATAGAATTCCCAAATTAGGCCATCACTGTTTTTACCCAGCTAGCTGCACCATTAAATTAATCTGCATACCAATTCCATTATAGGTGTTGCTAAACACTTCATCATTTGCAATCAATCTTCTGAACTGCATTTTGTCCACAGCCAGCTATCATCCATCACAAACGCTAAACCGTAGTCAGAAGGTGGAACACATCCTGACGAATTGCGCGTTCAAATGCCAAACTGAATGCACCTGTGTAATTAAACTTGCCATTCTAGCACATTTTAACATTAGCCAGCATCAGTTCCATGTTCAACCAGCACACTAATATATTTGCAAGTCTATTTGACTATCATGCAGTTATAATAAATTTTATGTAATTAAAATGCAGACAAACAGCACTTCAGTAAACAGCATTATAGTTTCAACCTTTGCAAGCACAAGTAGTATTATTATTTATAAGGCGGTGAACATTTATAATCATTCGAGTCTCCAGCTTTCTTATTTGAGCACCAAGTTTAATAAAGAAACCCATAATGCAGTAATTCCCGCTCAATGGTCTTACAAGCTGTCAGCTAATTTCCGCCTTGTGCGCCAATCACCAGCTGGAATATACAGGTATTATACAGGTACTTACAACACTCTGTTTCATTGCATGCACTAAATTTAATTATTCCTCTCTCTCTCTGTCTTTATTTAAATGTGTGTTCGGTTGAATACTGCCGCTGTGCCTCCATCCACACACTGGCAAATACAGTATAGTAACCTTGGGTGTGTGGGTGGCTGTGTGGTATAATGGGTAAGGTAACTGGGCTTGTAACCTAAAGGTCCCAGGCTCAATTCTCGGGTTGGACATCATCGTTGTACCCTTAAGCAAGGTACTTAACCTGCATTGCTTCAGTGTATATGCAGCTGCATAAATGGATGCAATGTAAACGCTATGTAAAAAGTTGTGTTAGTTGTGCATAAGAGCATCTGCTAAATGCCTATAATGTAATGTAATGCAATGCAATGTACGTGGTGTATGTGCATTTCTCCTGTTTTTGTTGCTCAGATGATAGGAAGCAAAGAAATGAACTAATGATACATTAAAAGCGCATCCCCCACTTCCCACGTTTGATCGGTACGCCATATGTTTATTTAAATCTAATTTCTCGCCTCTTCTATGCCTTCTAATCGGTGCCGTGCTGACTTGTTGAATTCTTGCTCGTCTGAAACATGTGGTTGATGTTAAAAAAAAAATTATTAAAAAAAACTGATTCAATCCCCCTGTCTGAAACGGGGCGCTGAGTTCTCTGTGAGTTAGAAAACGGACCAGAACCCGTCTGCGAGCCAGCCGGAGAGAGCGGGGGGGTAAATTAGTCCGTGGAGCCGCTCTGGGCACCCCCCCGGGTCCTGCTGCAAGCGCAGCGATGACCTTTCCGTACATTATCTCCGATCGTATTTTTATAAAGTGCACATTCACAGATTTACGAGTTAAAGCGAATGCCAGCGCTCGGCCGCCTTCCTCCTCCTCCGCTCTCCGGCGTGAGTCAGGTTTTAATGCTACGGGCGAGGTGGGATTCACGATCGGGACGCCATTTTGCATCATGACTCAAAAAAAAACGAAAAAAAAACGCTTCTGATGTAGATCCTACTCGCACTCCTCCTTCCAAACCAAATGTCTTTTCGGGACACCAGGCCTCTCTTAACAGAATTTTTGCAGAATTAACTCATAGAAGGAAACTGAGCCTACATTTTATGCAGGCATTAAATTGTGAGGTTAAATTGTGCGTGTAAACATGCATATTAATTAAGGATGTTTCATAATTCAGACATATGTGTGTTTTCCTTACGTATAATAAACATGACTGAAAGCCTTATGCTTTTCCTCAGTGAATGCCCTTAATTGACCCTGTACGGTGGATTATCATAATTGACCTCACAAACTGGTGTAATGAAGACTGCTGGTGTGTAGAGAAGTCGCTTACTCTCACAGTCACTGTACTAATGCAATGACATACAGGAATGGCATGTCTGTTCGCATATCGCCTAAATGTTGCTTTTGCTTTAAAACAGCCGAACCAATTTACAATTTTTTATTTCCCCTTTGTAAATGCATTGTGCTCTTAGAATATTCCTACGGATTGTGAAAATGTTTGTCGCAAGCCTGGATTTCAGCTACGTGGCTAAAAGGGAACAGTTTGCGCACATGGTCCGGGTCGCGTGTGGAAGCGAGCGGATTCTCACATCGTGTTCCAGGTTCATAAATCTGGCATGGATTTTGGCGTACTCACAATTTACGATCAAATCGGTGCATACAAACACTTCATAAATGAGGTCCACCGTGTTCTGAGCAAAATGAAACATGTGCTTGCGAAGCTGGGACTGCCATGACGTATTGACACGTGTGAGAACATTATAATGACACTGTTGCGCTCCTGTAGTGTTTAGTGCTTTATGTGTCCTACATCTATGTTTCAGCAAGGAGGCAAAATAATAATTTGAAACCTATTTTTGTTTGTTCATACAGTAGTAATGAGGCCTGACTGTGTGTACGCACACACACACACACACACTTATGCACACACTCAGACACACACACACACTTGCACACACCTGTGGTCATCTCTCCTCTTCCACATCTCTTCTGCTGAATATATTTCAAACACAGAGAGAATACCACTGATGTGAATATAAGATGAAATTGATACACCAGAAATCAATATAGTGCTTTCAGTCATATTAAACATATTCATGAAAAACAGTAGGGCAAATCATTTCTATTCAAATGCTCTTGTAAATGCTCTGCATGTATAAATAAAGCACTATTTTTGAAGAAAGTTTTTTGCTGTGAAAATATGAAATATTCCTGTAAGGCACAAATATTTAGAAAATGTATGTTCATGAATGCCACATAATTATTTACTTTTAATTTGAAATCTATAACTTTGCCGCCTGATTGCTGCCCAATAAGAAAAGGACCTGGGGAAAAAAGGATTACTCTTGTTTTTAAGTTGAGCCAATAGCAGCATCAGTTTAGGCCTGTGACAGAGAAAGGGGCGTGGCCTCGGGAGGCAAATAGTGCAGGACAAGCTGGCTCCAGGCACCCTTGTGGGCCAGCCCCGCCCCTCGTTGAGAACAGCTGAGCAGGGTTACCTAATCAGCAGGGAAGGGTATAAGAGAGGATGCAGTAGAGTTAGTGGGGGAGCGGACAAACTGTGTGAGTGCTGATGGACTGGGCGAAGTGCTGCCGCCTGACCTGTAGGGTTTCTCTGCTGCCACCTGACCTGTAGGGTTTCTCCTTCCACCTCGTTTCCTGCCGATGCGGGAGGAAACTACGGATTCGTTTCTTTGAGGGTTCAACTTTATTATTTTGGGACAGTCAACCGGTGTTGTGGCCGGCAAGCAGCTTACCTGCCCGGTGTGGATAGAACCGTCAGGGCTGTCCAGTGGGAAGAAAAAAGGCTCAACTTGGAGCTAGGATTTGTTTTCTTTTGTTTCCCTTTTCTTTGTCTCCGCTGGCTAATATTTTAAAATAAAAGTCTCGGCATTTCTGTGCCGGAAGCACACGTACGCAGAGACTGTGTTGATCGGCTGCACCACTCACACCCTCCTGGGTGACTGACACAGTGTTGGGTCACAGGCTGTACATTTACAGTAACTTGGCATGGTAGAAGCATAACTTCCCCTCTCATAAACAACTGAGGTTGTAGTAAGGTTGCTCGTTGCTTCAGTTGTTTTCACTGTGTTGCCATGTGGCCAGTGCAGTCATCCGGAGCTCAGATGCCGCATTGCATTGTGGTTTATGCACTAGAGATTCTCGTTCCCAAAAAAATCATATGAGCAAAATTATTGTGTCGATGCAATTCGGTAACTGCTGTAAAATTAAAATATAAAAACTGTTTACTCAATGATGTTTGTACCGCAGTATCACAGGAAAAAAAGTATGTTAGCTCCACGTTTCCCCACGGATAAACTGGCATCTGATATTTGTGCAGGCCCGAACTCTAACATTGTAAATTATGTGCGTTTTGAGGCCAGATTCAGTTCAAGGTAAAAAAAAAAAAGCTCAACTTCAGAGGGAGAGACAGCTCTAAGTACAAAGACAGGGTATACTTTAGATGTACTGCACAGGATCAGGGGATTTAAGAAGCAAAGAAAGTAACTGCGGTGTGAATAGGCTGCAACAGATGGATTGTGAGAAAAGGACTGAGGATTTGGCAGTATGGGATTTTGGGGAAGAAAAAAAATCGACCTTTTCCTTCTGACTTTAATGAAATATGAACAGTCAGAGGTGGACGGAGAGGACGCAGGAGAGGAGAGCTAACGATCGACGCCAATTCCTTCAAAATCTTTCTGGAGCAAAGTGAGGCAGAAGAAAGCGTCAAACAGTTTACAGGCGATTGGAATTATTTTCTCCTTATCCAGGGGTATAATCACTTCTGATTTGCGGCCTGTTTCGCCTCCTCTGAATTTTTGTGGCTCTGATTCCACATCATTCTGGGATTGTACACCTCTCTCCTTGATGAGAGAGAGAAAGGGTGAGAAAGAAAATGAGAGAGAGAGAGAGATGTCATCTACGCGTTTTTTTTAAAATTCCGCTTTAGTGCACTTGTCATGCAAATAAAGCGTATTTGAATTTGAATTTGAAAATTTTTGTTGAGAGCCACTGAGCTCTTCGGGTTTTGAGATGTGATTTTGTTTTTGTTTCTGTGGCTGACAAACACAGAGATGGCAAAATAACCACAATCAAAAACAAGATAATTAGAGAGAGAGAGAAAGAGAGGGAGGGAAAGAGAGGGAGAGGGGTGCGAGAGAGAGGGAGGGAGGGAGGGAGGGAGCGGCTCTGAGATGGAAAGATTACTTTATTATTAGCGGGACTCTGACCTTTCTGCTCCTCCTAGTCCAGTCCAAACTCCTCTGCAAAATGAAGGGATCTTTTTCAGCCAGCCATCCCAAACTCCCTTGTTCTGGCTCTTTCTTTCTGTTCCAAACAATGCTTTAACAGGCCCTCACAATAAATCAGTATGATTGAACATAATTCTATTAACCCGGTTTCAACAGAGATCAACAATTTATGTACACATAAAACAACCGAATCCACATTCCAGAAAATTTATATCAGGCCATTTATTTCAATACAATGTTATTTTTTCTTGACCTTTACTCTGAAAACCGTACCAGAACTTCAAAAGAGTCTTCTCTTGTATGTTGACAAGGGAACTAAGGCAAGAGAAACTGAGATCAGAAGTGAATTTTACAGAGGGGCATTATTTTTATGCAGGCATATGCTAGTGCTCTTATCTGGAACGACTTACAATATGTACCCACACGCGCACACACACACACACACACACACACATATTTTTCAAGCAAATTGCTTCCGAGCAGTGCCATAATTGTCACAGCTGAATTTACTTCATTGCACAAGTAGTTCATCAATCAAAGGAATGTGTTACCATGCACCCCAGCCCCATCTGCTGGTGGGGCAAGGCCCCACAGCCCCCCTAACTGAAAATCTCCCCCCTGGCTGAGATACTAATCCTCAAACTCCTAAGGTAGTATGACACATATTTAATCTATGTTCACTGGGGTGGGGTGGGGGGGGGGATTCCGGCATGAAGATATGGTCATCATATGCTTCAGATTCGTACCAACACAAATGCCAAAGTCGGTCAGTCTGTCAATAAATTACATTGGCAAACAAATGTGTATCATCTCAAACTTCAGAAAGAGTTTATATGGTTTTCATGCTTAGAGCTAAACAGTGTGAAATATACATGTGTAATGTGCAAATGAAAATAAATGTTAATGTATTGGATTGTACAAGCAAACACTGCCATTTCCACATTTGATTTACAATGTGTTATAATATCGTTAGATGATTTATGCAGTAAGCCCCTGGAAGAAAGCTCAGTGTCATAGTCCTGCAGCCATTCCCAACATCAAAAATTAAATAATCCTCAACAAATCTTAAAAAACAAAACAAAACAAAACAAAAAAACTCTATGATTATCATAAGAAATACAACAATCCATTTCCCTTGACAGGACGGTTTTATTTCTTGGCCTACCATAAAAAAAATCAATTGATTGCACAATGCTCTTTAGTACTGTCACAGAGTCCCTGGCTAATCTAATACAGCAAGTACCTTCTTTCTCTTCCGCATTTAACAAAAACTGTAAACACGCTACATTCATTTCTCTCCAAACTCACAGCTCCCTAAATCTACTCTCAGGTCATTTGCAGTCTGAAATGGTACTCCAGATCACCATGTGAAAGATTCAAAGCCCAATGTTTACTTCATTTTTTCTTTTGCATTTTATACAATGTAAATTATAAGGTCATTTTAGTATTCACAAAAACTAATATTTTCTTTATGCTAAGCTATAATCTCCAGTTTGATTTATTTCAATTATTTTGTGTTCGTTTGAGTTCAAATTCATTTTGAAACCAATTACATACGCAAAGCGTCAAGGATTTTTTTAAAAAGTGTGTAAATAAATAACAAACAAATAAATATAGCAATGGATATTTATTCAGCTGTATATTTATTTTCTGGGCAGTTTTATTGTGTCTTTTGAAACATCTCACACACATCTGTTTACATAGCCGTGGCCTGTTTGCAATAATCGATAGTCAAGCCTTGTTCTTTGGAACGGGTTTCTTCTCACCCTCCTAGGGCAAGGTGACCAAAACAAGCCAGGGCAATAAAACACCTGCAGTTAAAGAGGAGGGTTGGATGTGTCCTCTTGCAAAGGTGTCTTTCTGGTAACTTTTTTTTTTTTTTTCTTTTTTACCAGTGAAGAAAAATGCTGACTGATTCTATGGGCCAATTGATATGTGCCACAACAAAAACCCATAACCTTGATTAACAGATAACCTTGATTAGTAGATAACCTTGATTAATTGCTGACATAAAGTACAATTACACGCTTATTGACTCAACGGCTTGTGCATCAGGGCCCTGCTTTTAGAAACTCAAATTAAACATCGTTAATAGCAATTAATTTATAGTGGAGAAAGTTAGGGGAAGAATTAGAGGAGCGGTTTCAAGGTCACTTATTAATTTTGTGATCTTAGAAATTAAAATTATGCTAATTTGCATTAAAATAATAGCGCTAATCAAAAGTGTGTTAGCGATATTAAGTTAGCGAGTGTCATTTCAGCCTTCCTGGGGCTAAAACAATGAGCACCTCTCTTATCTCGACTCAAAAATGACGAGTTCAGCATTTTAAGATTCATAAGTCGCGTGGCACTGTATTCAGATTCTTATTCCGCATAAGAAATCGGAGAAGAGAGGAACGTTTGTCTGTTCTGAAACTGCACAACTGTGGGACTGAGCAATAGGGAGAAAAGAAGGCTTTTGGACTTCATTGTGTAGCGCTTTTTACAGAGAACTGTCACAAAGATGCTTTACGGAGTAGCAAGGCAAGGAACAGCGCTGTTAGGATATTTTGCCCTTATTCGTGGAGTCAAATGCAGGACGATGAAGAACACGCTGACAAAGTTTCCTCAGAGGATTTGTTGTTTAATTCAATGCGCAAGGGAGAGACAGACCCAGCACATTCGGGCGCTGCGCTGAGAGAATCTCTGCCGATCACGCTGTGTGGTGCCTGGATATACAGTTTGCAGTCATACATATCAAAAGGTTGAGTTAAGTGGCGGACCGGAGACAAATGGTCTTGTCCCTTCCTGGGGACCCTCGCAGCCATTTAGCATAGGAATGTGACATCCTTGCCGCAGACACTAGAGGTGTTATACTGAGACACACTACAGAGGGGCTAGACACAGAGGCATACAAACTACAGACATGGTAATGACAGAAACGGAAACACAATACACTACATATAATATATATATGTATACTAAATAAAACTGGGAACCTATCAGTCCCCCATTTTGTATTTGGAAATATGGTGTCAAACACCATATTCCCCATAACCTATTCAGGCCTGTACCCCCAGCGAGCAAGCACATGGCGACAGTGGCAAGGAAAAACTCTCCTAGAGTTAAGGGGAGAAACCTTGAGAGGAACCAAGGCTCAGCGGGGGGAACCCATCCTCCTTGGGTTGGCCTGTGTGCATGCTAATTACCAGAAACATGAAAATGTTACATACCCACACACATTGGAAAAAATGACCCATACAATACATACAAACAACCCCACCCCAAGGGACAGTAATTACTATATTTTAGTCATTGGGTCACAGTTGTTGCATTTTAGCTGCATTGTGATATTAGGGTTCAAGACCCAGCTATCAAATGCTGGAGCAACAGGCACAATATTGGTGACAAAAGGAGGCCAAAACTGTTAGGATATTTTGCCCTTATTCGTGGAGTCAAATGCAGGACGATGAAGAACACGCTGACAAAGTTTCCTCAGAGGATTTGTTGTTTAATTCAATGCGCAAGGGAGAGACAGACCCAGCACATTCGGGCGCTGCGCTGAGAGAATCTCTGCCGATCACGCTGTGTGGTGTCTAGATATACAGTTTGTGGTTATACATATCAAAGGTTGCGTTAAGTGGCGGGCCGGAGACAAATGGTCTTGTCCCTTCCTGGGAACCCTCGCAGTCATTTAGCATAGGAATGTGACATCCTTGCCGCAGACACTAGAGGTGTTATACGGAGACACACTATAGATGTGCTAGACATAGAGGCATGCAACTACAAACACAGTATGGTATGAAAAGGAAACTTAATACACTACATACAGTCTTATATATATATATATAAAGGAAACTATATAGTTACATGAAACCTATGACCAAAACAGGGAACCTATCAGCGCAAAGAGGGCAAACAGGGCAAACACCAGGCCTGAACCCCCAAATAGCAAGCACATGAGGTAAAAAATAATAATAAATAAATAAATAAAAAACTCTCTGGGGAAAAAACTCAGGAACCCAGCTATAGAGGGGGAGCCCATCCTCCACTGGCCGGCCTGGTGTAAAATAGCAGTAAAATGGAATGTGGTAGAAATGCTATAAGGAACCTATCACAATAGATAAAACTTGCCTCACCCAAAAGACTTCTATCAATAGATGTACAATCCTTGTTAATAGCAGTGTTTGAAGTTTGTTGAAATAGACAAAATGTCATAATTACGGCACTTTTTGTTTTTCGATGGATTCTGTCGCCACTTTCTAGCGTTCAGCTACTTCTGTCTAGCATTGTGCTAATTCTCATATGCTCAGTGTTCGCTCCCCACCCCCCGCCCAACGGACAAACACAAACAGAATTAATAGAGACCACTGTGAAAGAGAGACAAATCCTTGCTATCCCAAACTATTTAAACTCTGTGTGGCCGAAGTGCTTGATATTTTAGCGAATGACCTTCCCTTTCAAAGGCTCTTATGTGTGAAATGCTATAATTAGCCTGCGTCACTGAGAACACAGTTTAGAAAACTATTTTGAACATTTTTAATCATCGTAACACAGGGGGTGAGAGAGTGGGCTTTGGTGTTAAGGTGCCGTGTGTTTATCTTTGAGCTTTGCACTGCATTCTGTAAATCCTGCACAGTGTCTTTCTTTAATTGTGCTGAACTTGTGATGATGAGTAATTAAAGCAAGCATGTAAGACTGGCTTTAATTACTCAAAGTCAAGGGAAATCATTCAAAGCAGGGCTGTCGAATGACCTGTTAAATTCTAAAACAATTAAAGCTCTTATTACACTTAATTACTTCTTTAATGGATGCATTTAAAATGACATACCATTCTCTGCGATGAATCTTTTAAAAAAAAATTTATGTGGGATTTCCAATCAAAATAACTTGTCAACAGAACTCGACGTATCAGCTGTTACAAGTACATACAAGCACAATATGCTGCATGCCTAATTGGAAGAGGTCAAACCGCAGGTAAAGTCAAAGCTCGATAAAAATAGAAAAAGCAAACTGCTGTTTTCCATCCCTCTTCCAGCGTTCCTTTCTCACTTTCAGAAAGATTAAATAGAACGTTATTCTTGTTCATTTCTTTCATTTATTTACTTTTTAAGTTCCAAGTAATAGAGTTTTGCAGTGACAGGTTCCATCCTGGTTCAGAGGTCATATGTGGTTAAGGGGGGTGGGGTGGGGGGATTTTAGAGGGAGGGGTAAGTAATGGTCCTTGCCAGAGAGCAGACAGTGAAGGAGAGAGTTGTCTGGTTCTGAGCTTTTTTCTATTTATTCAGTGGGACTCTCTGTGGACGCAATGATTAATCATCTGCCCTAATTACTGAACACAAACAACAATAACAACCGATCAGGAAGGAGCCTCCTGATTGGCCGAGCCGTCCCGGGTCTCCGGGCGGATCAGGCCGGTAAGGCACAGTTGAGTGCGCCGGCTCCCCGGTGGCATCTGACACGTTCTGTTACTAAGACACGCCGGCGGTCGGTGCCAAGGCAGGGTGGGGGTGGGGGGGGGAGGGGGGGGATTTTGGGGGGTGGTCTCTCATATCCCTGACAACCCCCCCCCACCCCCTCCCGGAATCTCATCCATTCCAAAACAAGCGCTGCCAAACCCGCCCCCCCCTACCCCCCGCGCAGCCCTGTTCATTACCCCGTCCATTAGTAACAGATCCTGCGAGCGGTGTGCTGTGGTTGTGCATCTGTTTCCCCAGGAGGTCCGGCTCCGTCCCGGCTCAGCTGGGACAGCAGGTTCAGATTGGACCCCGTCCTGCCTAGACTGGCGCAGACGCTCCCTCCTGAGCGCGCTGATGGGTACAGATAACATTCTAGCGCGCTGTGAAGGCTGGCATTGGGGGCGGGGGGGTACGCTCGACCTTCTGCGGGACTGAAAACCTGCATGCCGATGAGCACCCCCAAATTTGCAGGAGGGCGCTTTTTGGAAAACATTTCTGATTTAATTTTTTGGAGAACAGCCACTGCCTTTCAGTTAAAGGGCAGCTTCAGCATTACTGCAAAATGTCAATTTTCCCCCTTACCACCAAAAAGAAAAAACTGTTAAAATGCTGTTTCTTGCAGTATCTAGAAAATGCAAGCTAATTTGAAGCCTTTTCACACATTTTTAAACCGAATTCAAGCTTCATAATAATTCTAACATGCTTGATGCATTCCCCTACCTACACTTTCTCTTTGAACTAGCACAGATTTCATTTGTAAATACTGTTATTTATTCCTACCAGTTTGGGCCAATAATGCTCAAAAGTCTGGCGTGGGTGGTACACCAGGAGTTGCCAGTGCACTGCCCACACTGATACAAGGAACACTGCACCGAAGCTCACCCAATATACTTACATATGAGGATATACGTATTTTACTTACCGCAGATTACACAATACAACAGTATCAGTCAGGCATATCTGTCACCAGATATAACTGGTTTATTTTTGGGTGCCTTGATTGTGGGTGGAACTAATGCAGAAAAAAAAACCAAGGAACCCTGGATGACATAAAGCCACCCACCTCCAGAGGCCATTTCGTTTTGGCTAATGTTGTTATTTTCTCCGTGATCATGTAATTCAGACTGTCTAGACTGTCACGGAGCAGTGGAGTTTATTTGACTATTCAGAGCTCGGTGAATATTATCTTAATGCTAAAGATCAGAAAAGGGGGGTGGCCATCTTTAAAGGGCATTCTGGGAAATCAAGGCAGACAAGTGCAAAGTAAGATGGAGTGAATTTGGTTTCAAATAGCGTTTTTTGGGTGGGGGTGGAGGGAGGGGGAGAATCAATTAACAGCATTTTTCAGGACAGCCATCTGAACATTTGAAGGCTCATTTGAAGATTGGAAACAAGAAAAAAAAAAAACAGACTACTTGCTGGAAGTTATAAATCAATTGTCCATTCTCCATTCATTGCTCATACATTACAGAGAAGTGTCACAGGGCTGACGTTTGAGTGTGAAAAATGCTTCCATACATGGAAATGTACAGTTCTACCGTGTTACGTAAGGCAAATTACCAAGTCTGAGATTACCGAGACTTTGAGTGAAGTTCCCCTTTACATATTTGCCCTCCACTATTCTTAGTAATATACCCATTACCATATTTAAAGCATGAGTCCGATGACCGGTGATTGAGTGAAATGGAACGAGAGCAGATAAATCAGGGGCAGTGAGTACTTTAATTAAGACCTGGCAGTGACCAACACCTAGATCCACTCTCTCAATTCATTTTGATCACTGCTTTAAAATGAACATCTGCTACTTTTGTAAATTAGAAAAATTACCCCTTTATTAAAGAGAGAAAGAGAGAAGAATGATCTATCACATATTACACTTTTTGACACTGATAAATATAGAACGTGTCTATGGGACCGAGTTAATATGTAATAATTTGGGTTTTCACATTTTCTCCCGTATTCATTAGTGCTTCTTACCTCAGAATACAAAATTTCATCTTCCTTCTCGCGCGGGCCTTCCTTAAATAATAGATAAAGCTGTCTGCGGTGGGAACCTCATCACTCTTTGGGCCTTTATGAAAAGCACAGATAAAGCCGTCTGCGATGGGAACCTCATCACTCTTTGGGCCCTTACGAAAAGCACAAATGTGTAAAACATGAGCCTAAACAGGGGCCTGTCATATTTGCGTGGCGGAGGATTGTGGGTAATGACGCACTCCCGCTCCTTCATAGAGACGAGGACAAGGTGTCGCCAGCCGGGGAACTGTAGAGCAGAGCTTCTGAAAGACCTTCTGAAATGAACCCAAGCCAGGGAGACTGTGCCCCCGTCGCACATAAAGGAGAATAATCATGAGCTGTGTCTCAGGGGACCGTGATTCCACGAGTCGCACTATGAAGAAGTCACAGAGCAAAAAAAAAAAGATTGGGCTGTTACTTAAATTGAAGTGAAGGCTCTTGCAGAAGAGCGGTGACCACGAAGGGAGAGCCAGAAAGCAACCCACGGTTGTGTTTTGCCACAGCGAAATTTAACATGCCGTTCAGGAGCGTGCTGCGAACCAAAATCGGTCAGAGAGTATTTTAACCGCTGTTTTATTCCGTTCGTCGCGATTCGAAGTCGTGGTGGAGCATGCGCTGGACATGGACTGGACTTTTTTCGCTTTTTCCCGGGGACTGCTGGGAGGACGGGTGGGGGGGGGGCACTGTACCAGGCGTGAGTCAAGGTCACGGAGACCCGTTCGCTGATGTATCATCCGAACAAGCAAAATGAGTTGTCATGGATTCCTAGCCCCGTCTCGTGGGAGAACACACACACACACACACACACACACACACGTTGAATAAGGAACATGTAGATCTATGAAGGTCGCGGGCGACAGCTCCGTCCTGGTCGAACCCGGGCCACGCAGGGAGGAAACAGAGCATCCATCACGCGGCGTCGCCGCGGTAACAGCCTCTCGTTATTTCCTCTTCCCCGTCCGTCGCCATGGCCACAGGTGCAGCTCTCCCCTCCGAAACTGTCGAAACGGACACCCGAGGAAGGTCATCGCGGTCGGTGGAGACGAGGACGGCTCCGCTGGGCTACCCACAATGCACCGGGAGGGAGGGAGGGAGGTTTTTTCACACCTTGCGCGTCCCTCCTGCAGTCGCGAAGGCAGGGTTCGAAGGGAAGCAGGAAGTAATGAGGAAGGAACCGCGGAAACGACCTTGAATAAATAATCGCATTGGCTGAGGGGGCAAGAGCAACACTGAACAATTTAGCAAATCTAAATAAGCCTGCAACATTTGGTCATCGAAAACACCCAATGACAGATGACATGTGAAGGAGTCAAGGGCTGAATGTTAGAAATATATATATATTTTAATTTTGCACAATGAGTGACAGGCTGTAGAGCAAATACATATTTATTATAAATTACATATTTTTTTTTGTGATAGGGGGTAGTCTGATTCAAATTCATTCATGATGGTGATCAGTCATTATCTAGTCTGAGGTTTGTAAGAGGCCAGATTTGACCAAGCAGTTTTATTAATTTTTTTTATTTTCTTGCTCTCAAGAGCAATAACTCTTATTTCCTGGTTACTCTGGTATGGAATAAGCCCTTCACGAGTGACAAGTTATTGGGACAATGTGTGGATGAAGCAAAAAAAAAGAAAAAAAAAGAAATGAAAAAAAAAATGTATTTCCCCAGGTAGTATATACACAGATGGAGACTTCATTCAGACCATATTGTCTGCAATAAAACCTTCCCTAAAGCCATTAACTATCATAATTATAGTGCCCAGGTAATTTATTTCTTGACAAACTCCTCGGTCTCAGCTGTCATTATCTGCTATGATGCTCAACTGAGGCAGAGTCTGTAAGGTATTGACCCTGACCTGGGACAACACACACATACACACCCACACACACAGACACACCCACACATGCAGACACACCCACAGGCATGCACACACACACAAACGTGCACACCCACAGGCATGCACACACACACAAACGCGCACACCCACAGGCATGCACACACACACATACACACAAAAGTGCACACCCACAGGCATGCACACACACACACACACACACACACACACACACACACACACACGCACCCACGCACACACACATTCACACACACACGCACAAACACACACACACACCCACGCACACACACACACACACACACGCACCCACGCACACACACATTCACACACACACGCACGCACCCACGCACACACACATTCACACACACACGCACACACCCACGCACACACACACACACACACACATACATGTGCACACACACACACACACACGCAGACACACACTACACACATGCACACACGCGCATACACATGCACGCACGTACACACACACATACACACACCCACACACACTCACACACACACACACACGCATGCGCACGCACACACACACACACACACACGTGCACACACACACACACACACACGCATGCGCACACACACACACACACACACGCATGCGCGCACACACACACACACACACACACACACACACACACACACTAGACTGAGTGACCTTGGGCTAAGCTGGTGAGAGAACATCCCCGAGGTTAACAATGACTTCCAGTCTTCCAGATGTGCCTAGCTGGGGGAGAAACTGAGGGAACTGAAGGTGACAGTAAAGGTAGATGATTTAGCACTCCAGAAGAAGGTCACGTCTGAGAGATAACATTAATAAATTTAAAAAAACATAAATTTATTTTTAAAAATAGAAATAGAGTTCATGATTTTGCAGAATTACAATAAGTCAATATTTTGTGGGATTTCTCCTGATGAAAGTTGAAGATGCTAAATTACTTTTCACTGACCATCAATAATTGTTATAAAACATAAATAAAATGCAAAGAAAAAAAATCATAGATGGAAATTTCATGCATTTTTCCTCTGATAAATCTCCTAATGTTACAGAAAGTCCATTGGTTTGTGAAAATCTCCTTACAGAGCATAATATCCAGGCAAAAGCATAATGTTAACAAGTATTCTTGCGAAAATAGTCCTGAAGTTTTTATTTTTCTCAGCCAATATCTTCTTGCAATACATTTTTTTGGAGATTTCATTGATTGCATTTTATGAATATTCCAAGTCTATTGATGAAAATGTGTCAATGTTGTCTGGTATTTTAAACGAACATTCTAGTGTTTGAAAGCTTCTCTTCAGCTGTTAGAAAATGGCACAATGCAATACATTCTTAGCTACAAATCTAAAAATTCTGTCATTTTAAAGCAGACTTTGAACTTTTTTTTGAGTAAAAACAAAACAAAAAAAAAACTATTTCACTATTTATAGTAACATAATCCTCCAACGGTATCAAAAGTACAGTAAGCAGAAACAGAGAAGGCACAAATTCCATACATTCACACTATGTACCATGCTGTACTGTAAATACAGGATGCTTACAGGTTCTAACAAACACTTCATGAAATTCACAAACAGTCGTTTACCAATAAACACCGTGACTGCAGTTTGCGACTCCACCAGCCTGTCTGGAAGCTCACGGCACCCAGCCGCTGGGAGTGAGTGTAATTAAGGGAGCTGGCGCAGGGAAGGCTGAAGATGCTTAAATGTGTGACACGGCAGCGAACTGCTCAGCCAAACTGGCATCGGCAGCACAGCTGCTTCAGTGGCCTCTTTAAAATGGCCACGTTATATCCGGGCTGTGATTTTACGATCTTCTCTGGCTGATTGCTATTCTCTGTTTTTAAGCCTTTCAGGATTTTCTTTTTTGAAGTGAACAAACACTTGCGGTCAAAGTAATACAATGCGGTCTGTGATTTGCATGCAAAATGTGTAAATTTATTTGTTTGCTTGAGTGATCATGTTTTATTTATTGTGTTTATATTTATTTATTTGAGTTTTTTTTTTTTTTTTACATCAGTTCATGAGTTTGTGTCTGATGGTATGTGTGGCTTGAAAATAAAACAAAAACAACAAAATCCTAAAAACCGGAGCCTACTCCTCCCGAGAGGCTCAGTCATTAAAGATGTTTTCTGGAGATCCAGGCTGGCCTCTGCAGTCAGCACATTTCTAATGTGAGTCTTACCAACTGGGCTAGGGAGTCTGAAGCAGAGGCACTCCACTGGCTTCTGCCCACAATGGCAGCTCCGGCTCCAGTCAGCCAAGATTAACCCTGTGAAGGTTTTCCCTTAACTACTTACTAGGTACCTGCATGCAAAGACAATGTACTGTGTTGTTTACAGGGTGGAGAATAGTATCCAGTGGGCTGGGAAGTGTACTGCGGAGGGCATATTCTTCAGCAATCAAAGATTGAGAATGAGGAAATAGGGTGTGGACAGAAAATTATGAAGAATTAAATATTGACTATGCTGTAAATAAATATATTACATTACATTACAGGCATTTGGCAGATGCTCTTATCCAGAGCGACGTACAACAAAGTGTATAAATGTAACCAGTTACAAGTGCGCTGAAAACCCTAGAGCGAAGTACAGTTCCAAGTGCAGGGAGCAACCGCATAGTTGAACTTGGACCCTGTAGGTAATCTTGTTGACACAACAAAAAGTAGTCTATACAAATAAAACAGGCAGTAGTTAAGCGAGTACAGTAACTACAATAAACTAAAAAACAGCTTACCTAGCTACATTCCTAAGCATACATAGTCAATTGGATGCTACAGGGAGGTAGGGAGGGGTGGGGAGAGGTGCAACCTGAAGAGGTGAGTCTTCAGTCGCCGCTTGAAGGTGGTCAGGGTCTCCGCTGTTCTGACCTCCATGGGAAGGTCATTCCACCATCGAAATATAAGTGTGTGTGTGCGAGTACATGTGCTTTGCCAGCCTGTTTGTCCAACAGGTATTCCTTTTCAGTTTCTCTTGTCTCTCCCCTTTCTTTCTTCCATTATTCCATTTGTTCCCTCTCTGTCTCTCTGACTGTGCTGTGAATCTACGCTCACACACACACACACACACACACACACACACACACTCGTAGTTCCTCGTTCTGAAAGACTGATACTGGCCCGCCCGCAGGATGGATGCCCGCGCTCAGGCCTTGCTCCGGGGCAGGCGATTAAAGATCCGAGGGGAAGGCAGTCCGGCACTCTTAGACTCTCACGTCTCCGCTCAAGACAAATTCAGCCTCGTAATGATGCAACCCCTACGCCTCTCATCAGAGCTCTTGAGCTTCTGCCCAGATCTTACAGTCAGAAATAAGGTCACAATTCTCATTCTCCAAGAAAAAAAATAAAAAATAAAAAATAAAGAAAGAAAAAAAGTCAGCGATTTGAAATGTAGTTTAAATCACGGCACCAAATTAAGTCATGAATATTTCTCCAGCTCATTACGAGCGGATTTCCAGCTCTGTCTCAACATCTCTGAGGAGTAAGAACACGTCGGCTGTCCTAGTGAACCCGGAGCCGGGCTCTTGAGCGGCTAATTGGTAAGAGACGTGTCTGATTGGCTCAGACGGTGACAGCTGACCCCACCTGGATCACACACTGGCAGGCAAATCGCAAGCCCCGTAGATTAGCTGGATATCCTAATTTTCTCTCCTCCACTGTTCGTTCTACTTCAGTTGTAATTTTTATTTTGTGTCTTAGACATGCTGTGAAACGGCAGAATGGAGTTTTGGGGCCGGGTGGATCCGACACTGCTCGAAAAAGTGATGGAGCAGAAACTTACGTCCACGGAAATTGCGATCTCCGGCATTATAAACGGCACTTTGAATATTTAACGGTTATCGATGTTTCATTAACTGTTTCTTTTTTTAAAGCCGGAACGACAGATTGAAAGATTTAACGAGCCGGCTGAAGTTGTTTGGCGGGAATTAAACCGAACGGGTCGTACTTGTGAACACCGCAATCAAACGTTACAATGGCGCGTTTGACAGTTGATATACTCCCAGAGTTCTCTCTGGCAGTAATCGCGGCAGTGCCTTTCGAACCCTTCCTCCCGCATTTCGGGAACCTCTGTCCTTACATTCGGGGGGTCCGAATTATTCTCGGAGATGGAGAATTATCACGCTAGCAGCGTCGTAGCGCATAATTAATTACCGCTACAAGTTGGGTCCAACGGAAACAAAGTACGGTTTTCAGGCCATTATTTCCCAGCTGAGTGAAATATTCTGCGATGAATGTCAGAGCAGCAGCGGCTCGGCTGCCAGTTATGACTCAGCGCCTTTTTTTTTTTTTTTTTTGTTCGCTGGGAAAAATGATTTTTGGTTGTCATGGAAACCGGTTTCAGCCAAAAAAAAAAAAAACTTTCATTAACTCTTTTTGGCTTGGGTTATAAAAGACTCGGTTCGCCTTGTTTTCCAGGTTGTCTTCGTGGACAATGCCGAGGGAGGCCGGTGAAAAGAGGAGTGACTGAGCAGCTATCTTGCTGAACAAGACCGAAATGCGAAATTTTGGTTTCTTTGTGATATTACTGGCAGAGCCAAAAATCAGTGATGGCTCCATAATTATCAATAAGCACAGGAGTAGGTTTCATTTCAACTTTTGGGAGACAGCACTGGATCATCTAGTCTCAAAAGCATACTAGCTAGTCTACCAAGTTTTTTATTTATCCTTTATTTACACAGGGAAGTTAATTCATATGAAAATATTTGCCGTAATGTGTACTCCCTGTCTCCCTCCAAACCCACACATACCCACAAAACCCACAAAAAGGCTCTGATTCAGGCCACATTTCCTCTGAACTGCCATGTCATAAGGTCTTCCTCATCCATACATGACCCCTTCCTGAGCAAAGTGCTATTACGATTTTAAAAGGATTGAATCGTTACCCTGGGGGTGACGTGTGGCACAGTCCGTACTGCAGCCTCTCTGAGCCCTCGGTCGAAGCTTAGCACTGCTGCTTCTTTTAAAGCCCTTTTTATTTCTGCTCCCTCTCTGGCCATCCATGAACAGTAGAAACATTCATGTGTCTAAGCAGCGTGTCTTCCAAACTTACAACCGTGAATGAGCAGCAACATCTTTTAGCACCTCACTGATTTGAGGTCTTGTAAGTAACATATGCAAAGTAGAAATATCCAGTAATAATTAAAGTCTAACAGAATAAACGAGTCTAATAGGGACCAAATGTACTGTGTGTAGGATTCTCTTCTTATTCTTCAGTAAGTTCTCTTAACCTACTTCAGCTGAAATAACACCTGGCTTTGAACGACCTACATCGTCCGTGTTGAGTTATTTATTAACACCAGGTTCCCAGGTTCAATACTTTGACCATTTGTCATGTTTTGTAACAGATGAGTCGGTCCCAAGGGCATAACTCGTTATGGAGTGTCTGGGGTCTGCTGAATTGGCCGTCCAGCCAAATAGCAGGCTACTGTCTGGCTGGATATGGTTTAGTCCATGTCGTTGCTGAAGCTAGCCAGTGGCATTGTGGGATGCTGTACACTTGGCCCTAGCAGCACCCACCCAACCTCACTGAGGGAGGAAGTGAGACTGCAGGATGGTGCCTGTCTCACCGGGCAGAAATGGTTCCTCTGGCCAATCACAAACATGCAGCTCAGCCTGTGCAAACTGTCCTGAAACTGCGTTCCGATGTTAACCAGTGCATTGGCTGGAAGCTTTCTCTTTAAAAGACAGCACATCCTTGTGTCTCTGGGATATGAACTGACCTACCAAAGAGGCAGACAAGAGAGAAAAAAACTAACAAAACAAAAAGAAAATTAGATTAAACCTTCTCCGACAGTCTGCACGTACAGATAGTAGTATTGTAGCTCGCATGCTGTTTAGTGGTACCTGTGTCCCCTGCTGATTTCCTCTGCTATTTCAAAAGCCTATAATGACAATTCCTTTTATTCCTCTGAAGTAGGGGATTTAGTCTTTGAGTGACAAGAACCAGGGTGCAATCCAATTTAATTAAATTACTTGATCCAATTACAAAGCCAGCCAAACAATTATACAAGTTTTCTTTCTCCGAAGTGCTGTTGTTTAGTGGAGAGGGAAACATCATTTACTGTCAGACTGGTATGCAAGAGGTTGGTTTTATTTTGTTTGTGCATGATAGATATGCCTGCATTATAGTTCCACAGATTTGATTTGATGAACGTGCTCCAAAGAAAGGACCATGTGCACATTGAATACATTGTTGTCTTCCTCCCAAGTCTTTTCAATTTATTGTTTTCAGAAGTACGTGATGTGCTTTGCTTTGTTTATATATGTGAACAAAGTGGAACCAGCACTTCCCCATCTACAGCCCTAGTAACGGGAAATTAGCAGAGAGAACCGTTCTTTGAATTCTTTGTTGATGAGCTTGCCTGATCAAAAACCCAAATACATACAACATTTTTCCTGAAAGGAATGCACGCCAAAACATATAATTATGTTACTTTATTTCTGTCAGTGTAATTCTGGCTTTGAAATTGGACCCTGGAAAAGTAACAAGTTATATGCATTTCCCTGACCAATGGTGTCTGAGCATTAAGGTATGAAAAAAAATGTTTAATAATGTGACCAATATTAAGAGATGTGTGGATGTGCATACTTTAATGCAGTTAGGGAGATATGCAATTTGCCGTGGTATGCATAATTTAAATGACTGGAGTTGTTAAAGGAATTCTTACCTACTGGTGTGGTTGGAACATTTGCTCTTTCATGAAGGCAAGAGCTAAGGTTTCCTGTTGACACAGGACTTTTTTTTCCCAGGTAGACTTCTGCAACTCAAATAGTCTAGTTTTTTATGGCTTTTGGCATGCTTAAATGTACTTTATTTATTAATATTTATCCGATACTACTCTCCAGTCCAGTTGTACCATGCTCTGTATGAAACAGAACCCAATATGAATAGTTTTTGATACAATTTTCTTTTTTTTTTTGCAAGATTGTGGAAATGATAATAGGATCCTGGAAAAGTATAATCAAACCTCAGTTATGGGCAGTTACGGAAAGACGGACTAAGTGCGTCATTCACGAATGCAGCTTCTCGCCCATAATACATCATGTTTTCATCTTTTACTCCTGTTAGGTATTTTAGCTTTACATATAAATAATTAATTAACCTATTTAAAGAGTGCCATGTTTGATTTATAACGCCAAGAAGCTTTAAGGTCATTGTGTCAAGGCGGCAGTGGAACTCTAATGAACACAGATGAGAACAGTGTCACCAGAATGCAAGCAAATTAATAAACCCAAGGCTGAAAAATGAGGGGAGGAAAAAAAAAATCTGTTTTCTGAGTTTCGGTTTGATTGATGCAAAAATCATATCATTTCCTGTCCTGGGCTCTATTGTGGAATCAGAGTCTGAATGAAATTTGCATTAAACACAAGAGCAGTGGTAATAACCTGGTGATAAAAAAAGCACAAAATTCAGGCAGATTTACTTCTGAAAGCTCTACCAATCATGTTCTTTTGCACGTGTGCAGACCACTCACCTTTCCAAATCATCAGAAAATTGAATGCACTCGATGCAATCCTTCCCCCGGTGGGGCTAGGGAGAGCATTAATTAAAACAAGATGTCCGCTGTTGAATGGTATCCCAGTCAGTGTGCTGTGATGCGAGCAGACAGCTCTGTTTAGAAGAATTATTCTATCAGGCTAAAACGAGTTCTTACATCGTGCCACTAATGAATAGTAATATGTTTTCTAATCGGTAGCGGCAAACAGTTGAAAAATTGTTTCGTTTTAAATTCAATGAGTCGTATGAACTTGGCAACTGTCAAATTATCTCTTTTGGAGAATGCTGGTTATCTCAACAGAAGATCTTTACCATGCGGTTTTGGATTTGAGGACAAGACAGTGGTTTTAGTGAAGTTAGTCGAGTTTTACTCTTGTGTTCATGTCTTTCCAGCACAAACATGTGCCCAGCCCTCACATAAGGCATCAATCTACACAGTAAAGTGTCCAATGTTAATCCAACGCTAACAGACCATGTACAGGGACCATGTGTACTCTGTAAGAGTTGATACAACACAGAGCATCTTACTGTGTAGAACAAGAAAGCAAGGGAATGAATGCTGCAGACAGAACGAATGGGGTCAGAGGTCAAAGTCATGTTGAGCCATTGGTGTTGGGGCCCTGTGGACCAATCAGTCAGAGCGGTCCTGGGCTGATGATGTCAGACAGAATGATGACGCGAATGACACTGGAACAGAGAGAGAATAACTAGCCGACTTGTCAAGAAGACGGAGCGCCTTCTTCACGAAGTTATCTGACACGGAAGGGCATCAATCACAATAATTATCTCTTTAGGTTACTGTCCCGGGCGCGACGTCAGGGAGTAAATTGTGTTGTTCCCTTTGACTGCCACTGAGCAGAGATATTTCTCCCGCACGTCCTTAAATCAGACATCTGTACTGTTTGTGAATTCCACCTGGCTTCTCTTTCAGAATGTGCACTTGAATATTGCTGACACGAGGATGAACATTGCACAACAGACTGTGGTGTTAATGAATTGCTCTGTCCTCATTATAGGGCAGCAGTGTTCTAGAATTGCCATAGAGGGTTCCATAAAGAACCTAATAGGGTTCCGTTTTGGAGATAGAGCCAAAGAACCCTTTTTTTTCGGAGAGTGTACAATCATATGAAGTCACTAAGATCACACATCTAATGTTTAGTATGTCTAGTGTTTAGTGTTTAGTTTAGTATGTTTAGTGTCTGTATGCTTTATTTATTGAGTTTCAGCCACATGATTAGCTGCCTGGCTTAAGTGTGTGCATGTGCACATGTTTGTACTTTTTCTTTACATTTTCTTTGATGGTAAAATGAACAGAATACATATAATTTCGTAATACCGTTAGTATCTCTATCTTCGCAAACCTTTCATCATACTACGCATACTTTTTCATCATACATGAGGTCGTGCTCTAAAGGTCACAGAAATAGATCCTGGAGACAAAAAAAAATCTTGACGAAATAGTTTTCCACCCTTTTTTTGTTTTTGAAGACGGACGAGTGGTGGTATTGATTCTGAGTTGTTTGTATGCACGCTGTAGCGCAGCCTTACTCACTTAAGATGTCTCCTTTTCCATTCACCTCCACCGGTTCTGTTTTGCATTTTTCTGACAGTCTGTCGGGATCTGAATCCATTTTCTCTGCTTGTATATGGCACATAATCCTCAAAAAGCTTTGATCCTCCCCCCCCCCCCCCCAAGTTGCAAACATTACTATACAGCACCTGCCTGATGTAATTAAAGTGGTCATGTTCTTTAATATGATACCTTTGGATGCTGATGTTGGTATTATGAGAATAGATACCTTCACTGATTTAATGCAGTTATCTAAAGTTTCAGGAAAAACAGTATGCAGTGGATAGGCAGGATCACATGGAAACTTTTCTTATGGTTTTTATTGTGATTATTACACCTGAATGATGCATGCGGTTGACAATGCACATACACATAAGCATTTCACGCATATCGGTGTGTGGGTAGATGTGTGTTTGTGTTGATAAATGAATGTGTGACGTCTGACAGAGACCTTACCTGTCCTGTGACATAGAAGAGGTGTCCCTGGAGCTACACTATTGCGGATTACGCAGGTCACAGCTGTGCTAACCCACAATTTGTACTTACACACTTTACAAAAGCCGAATTTGAGCTTCAACATGACTTGTTTTTCTTCATTTTTGCTTTATTCTATTTACATTAATCACACATTCGGTATATGAGAATCAGTTTGAAACATTGAATGTGATGTCAGTGATCACAGATGGCTGCGGCTTCAAGATCAAGTTGATGACAATGCCAATGACAAGGACACGGAGGCCTTGTCTTCCCACAACTTTGACCAACTGTCACCAGGGGCGACGGGACCGCAGGGGCTATGACATCACTGTCTAAATAACTGGCTGGGAATGAAAGGGAGAAGTTTGAAAGCACAGTCAGTGGGGGGGTGGGGGGTGGGGGGTGGATGTGGAAGGGAGGGCATGAAGGGAATTGAAGTGCTCTGTCTGGTCTAATTTCCTTTTCATGTGAGAGAGAGGGAGGGAGAGCGTGCACTGTCTGTATTTGGGGCTGTGACGGGTTTGAGCCGCGGATGACTCAAGCTGGGCCGATTGAAGAGTGGCCCATACCCCCCCCCCCCCACACGCCCCCCCCCATCCCTCACCCCCCCCCCACCCTTATCTGTGTCGGTGCAGGCTTGTGGGGCGCCCGTGGAGAGGCGTATCCAGGCTCCCTTCCCTGGCTTCAGCGGCGTCTGGCCCTGCGGGGGGTCGATGTGGCAGATAGAGACGGCCTCGCGGAAAAAACCCGCCGCTTCGCCGGGGCCGGATCGCGGACGGACGCCCGCGCCAGCCGCCGGCGCTTCTGAAGGTTAACCGTGTTTTGGGGTGGGGGTGGGAGGGGGGGGGCTCTCTTCGCATGGCGGCTTGTCGCCGCGGCGAGGGGGAAGCGGCGATAGGTCCAGGCGGACAGGGTGAAAGGTCGCCCGCGCGGCGCGGGAGTTGTCAGGCTGAGGAGCGGCGAGAACCTCGATCGCCGTTGCCGTGAGACGGTGCACAAGTCAGAGACGCTACACACACCAGACGGGAGAGGACAGGGAAAGCAGGCCTCGGGACCTGTACCAGGCTAATGAGGTCACCGGTGTGTGTGTGTGTGTGTGTGTGTGCGTGTGTGTGTGTGTGTGTGGGTCCATCAGAGGTCTGTGAACAGAACACACAGGGAAGCAACACACAGGCTGTGATAAGCACTATTACACAGCCCCTCCCATACAAGCAGCTGCATTATTATATAAACCTGTTCTGTGCGGTTCGGCCAGTATGCAGATTTCCATTATGTCGTATTTTTGGGAAAAACGAAAGCAAAACACTACATATCGCTGTGTGCAGAGAGGGGGGAGGAGGGGGGGTATACCCAGAGGTGCATCTACGTGCCACGGCTTTGGTTATGAGCTGTTTTTCTTCACTGAAGCGTAGCAGGTTCATTTAAAAAGCTTCATAATCAACATAAAATAACATATTCCTTACATTAGCAGTGTTTTTCCTCACTGGTCACAATTTGTTTTGTCGTTTGTGTGGATTAGACACGGATTGTTATTAGATAGCAATCAATATTGTATTACAAATAATGGGTCCAACAAACTCGTAATACGCCGTGGAAACATATGCAATTTATATTATGAACATAAAAATAATTAATTCAAACAAATTTAATTTGATATGAATGAGCCATAATATATGCAATGCACCATGGAAAGGTGCACATTTAATGCAATAATTAATTGAAATATACACATACAGTATCGTTAAATGCAGAAATCAACATGTTCAAAGTGTACAGTACGCTTGTGAGATTTATTTGCACGAACGGTTTCTTAAATCTTAAACGGGACCATTACTGCTTTAACGGGTGCAGGTGAAATGAGCATAGAACTCTTAAAAAGGAGAACCATGAATCACTGCCAGTCGATGCCTTCACTGTGTCCCAAGCCATTGCCGTAGCTTACCTTCTAGCGACAGAAATCACCTCAGACAGCAGCATTCTCATCTGGGCCGCAAAATCTTTGAGGAGAGCTTCATTAGCGGTCATTAGCCTCCCGCCTCGTAAAAAAAATCAATACAATTTTACTTGTAGAAATTTTGAAAGGTTTCTCTGTCTTCTCTCTCGGCTGCTATGTAGCTTTTTAGGCTATTATGTACCTTTTAGGGACCTTTTTGTTTCGTCCCACGGGCTCCAGGGAGAGCGCCCTGTGCTCGCGGCGAGAGCAGACGCCGCACCCGCAGTCCTCGTCCAATTAGGAGCGTCTGCAGCCTGCTCCGTGTCACTGGGGCCTTAAACGCTCCGTCCAATCAACACCCCCGTGTGCCCTGTGACCGCAAGGGGAAAGACAGGTGAGCTGGCACAGAATGAATAATAATAAAAAAAACGTTAAAGTTAAATGTGCAGTATTTCACTTCAGTCTTCGGTAATAATTGTCCTGTTACCAAGCAGTTCCAGAAAGTATGGTGTGTGGCATAGTCTAAGAAAACTGTGGTTAAATGTTTGTAAAAATTTATAGGATTTCACTGTTTTTTTTTCTTTCAAAACATTGTCAAAGTCATGTAGCATAATGATAACAACTCCTTATTTACCAGCCACCCCGTAAAAGAGCTGGATTTATGCAGTCAAATAACATAATTTATTCAGTTTTTTCCCCCCTTCATTAAATTGTTCTTCACTGGCACCATTGCTGCCTTTTTTGTTTTACGAGACTTTTCTTTTACAGTGTGGCACAGTATAGCATAGCATAGCATAGCATAGCCTCATAACATAAAGGACCAGTTTCACAGACACAGATTAAGCATAGTCCTGGACCAATATAAACTCTCCATACGCTCAGTTTAGTCCAGGACCAGGCTCAATCCGCGTCTATGAAACAGGATCGTAATGTGTGGAAATCACGCCCAAAGGACGAAGCTCAGTGAGAGCTGGACCGGAGCAACACTGCCTGGCATTTCTTTTTTTTTTTGGAAATTCACCACAGTCACAAAGTGAGAAAGGCGCGCAGTTAAAATCTCGACTGCACCACGTCCTTCCTCACTCCTCCACCTCCTCCGCTTCCATCGTCATCTTCAAACATCTTTGGGTTCCCCCTTCTCTTTACTGCCTCTATGAAGATAAGCAGGAACAGGACGGCTGGGGTCCCCCCCCCCCCCCCCCCAGGATCAAAGCCACACAGGCCTCTGCTCTCTGGACCGGCGAAAACAAACCCGCTTCAATCGATGAATTTTTATAATTTTATTTTTCTCAAAGCCTTTGCTGGTTTCCGTAGCTGTCAACAGACCGGGCTCAATTTTTATTTATAGATTTATTTATTTTGTTCACCTTTAGTCAGCAAACTTTTCCTTTGCGCTCTTGTTTTGTAAATATTGCATTTCTTGAATCAATTTTGTACTCTATGGCTTCTTGAAAAAGCAAATAAATGCACAAATGAAAACAATTATTTAAGAATACTGAAATCAACAGATCATAGTGATTCTTGTAATTACATTATTTTGTGACCTATTTTTGCACTGTGATTGTCAGATCGATGCTGTTTTGGATTGGTCTTCTAAAATAATTGATGATACTACTGCAGCATACCGAGCAGTGCACTAATATAATCCATGTAAAATGGTGGTCCCATGTTTCTTCATACCACTACTTCATAACGGCAGTCCAAACAGCTATATTTTCTGCTTTTGGAGTCAGTATTTGGTCAGGATGTGGATGCGTCACTTTGGTTGCCTTACCTTCACGATGCAGTCACTGGCAGATCTTCCAGGTTTCCTCGGTCAGGTTTTACAGAAGTCATGATTCAGATCCTAGCTGCTTGCATTTTCAGGAGCTCTTGTACAGACCTGTTTTCTTGCCCTCAAAAATAGCGCCAGATGGCATTTTTTTGCTATTGAAAGCATGTTTAAATTTAATGTAGCAAGCTAGCATTTTCTTTTTACCTTGGAGTCCGGCATGCCTTGGATGTCTATACGCATAATAATAATCCCATGCCATCCTTCAGTACCTGAGCACTGTTAATAGGATATAGCTGAAAATATACACATATTTTCAGCTATATCAATATACACAAATATACAATATACACAAACGCCCTAAAATATACACATATTTATCTAAACTGGAAATTCGAACCGCAAGAGTGTCTTGCCATACCGTGTGCTGCAACATGCCGTAAAGGAGCAGTAAGGCCTTTTTTCCCCAATGCCTCATCCGCTCCTCCTGAATTCTTATCAATTCCCTGTGGTGAATGCCGCCCCAGTAAAGTACCCACAATGCAGTCCTTTATTCCGCCGTCCCAGATAGTGCTGAGGAATGGAGCTCGGCCATGAAATTCTCCCCTCAGTACGGCAATCTGACATCACCGTTTTATTCCTGACGTTCATGCAGGTTGGGCTCGTATAAATACTGCGTGTTGTAACCAAATCAATTTACAGGCGGCCAGCTCTCCCGAATAACCAGCCTGGAGACTCGTATTACTTCAAAGCCAAAACTGCGCCGCCTGGGTGTGATTTGACATTTAGCATCCGTTAATCACACGCCGTGCCACGTTTGGAAAAAAAATAATGTTCCCTTGACAACAAACGGAGCGCATTCTGGGACATTTTCATTGGGCGGCATGGAAAGTGCCAATTCTCCATGTCATCTTTTAAGAGCCAGTCCTGGGCCTCCTAGAAAGGCTCTGATGCGTATTAAAACATGAATGGGAACAAAGTGGTGGCAGTAGTGCTGGCTAGCCGAAACAGGGGGATATGGATCCGGTAAAGAGTGCAACAGCTCAATTTAATAGGGGGGCAGGTGGAGAGAGAAAAGATTTTCAATCATATATGGCTACGGCCTGCATTTACGATAGTGATGCCATCAAGGGGTGCTTCTCAATAAAGTTTTTTATACGAGCGTTGACGATCAAGGGAAGTATAAAAACAACAGCCGCATGACAAGGGCTGTAATTGCGTCCGGCTCAAGGGGAGGTGCACAAGGCTGAGCATGGAGCAAAAAATACTTTGGATAAGAGTGAGTTTAAAAGGAGGCAAAATGCGCACACTGGGACTGATTTTTGAACGAACAGGAATGGTTTGGCAAACTCCACGCCCTTCGCCTGCTCGGGTTTTGAAAGAGCGGTCATTTCGGTGTTCCCCCCCGAAATATTCTGTGGAAACATTCTCGACCGCGTCATATTCTGTGGAAACGGAGCACGCTGATGAGGTCGCCTGTGTGAAGCGTCAGTGCTGGAGGTCGTGCCTATTTTCAGAATGGCAGAGCCCCCATTCTGCCTTTTTTATGTGAGCTGCGGATGACACAATAATCGCACAAACCAAACAAAAACACTCCACTTAGCCCATCGACCAAATCTCCGCTCGCTTGGATTCAAATAAATATGCCGATCATCTGAAAAATGTTGGATGGATAAAAATCCTTATGTCTGTTTAGGTGTGAAATTCCGTCTCCATGGTGATCGTTGTGTCACTGTGACAGCTCATGGGAATGGCAGCTCAGATTACAACGGGTGGCTCAGTCAAAACAGGCTGAATTACTAAATGCATCTCACCTGATGCACCTGGTTTCCAGGACACTATACACTCTGACAGCAGTGCAACAACAAATAGGAACATTTTTTGGGGGGATTTAGGCAAATGTGCACTTTTTTTCCATTCTTTTGAAAGTCACCTGCGAAGCACTTAACAGCTTTTGAAAACTTCACAAAAACCTCAAAATTAATATTAACTTTTGAATGTCACAAGCGACATCACGTTATGAATATTCTTTTACCCAGAGGAGAAGGGCCGATACACAAGCCACTGTCCGGAGGCCAACTGGCGTTTATGGAAATGCAACGCTTAGAGTTATTGTGCGTTTTTGTGAACTGTTTTTTTTTCATGGTTATAAAAAAAGGATACCACCCTCTCTCTTTTCACCTGGAGAGAGAGAGAGAGAGAGAGAGATCTGTTCGTCAAGGTGAAAAAAGATTAGGCCTGGCGGACCGCATACCTGGCGACACACTGCGTCTCCAAATGTTCAGTTTTGCTTCACCGCGGAAAATCGAAAGTTCGTCCAAACTCGCACGTCCTCTACCGATTCCGGCTTCTTTCCTGATTTCTGCATGGGTTTTTTTGGCGGTATATAGTCAAGCGTAGATTTCCCTGAATGCACAGCGTTCGTTTGTCGATACGCCGCCCTCCGCGCTACGCGACAGCTCTCCATCAACGCATCCCCCCCCCCCGCCCCCCGGCTCTAATCCCTCAGTCTGCGGAGAGAGAGAGAGGGTCTGCCGCTTCCCCAGCCAAGCTCGCCTCCTCGCCAAACCAAATGGTGTCATTACAGTCCAGGAACTGAAATGAGAATGAGGTCACTTTCAGCCATGAGTCACTCTCATCCTGCTCGCGTCCCGCCTCGCCGCCATCACAGAGGAAGCCGAATTTTCTCCGTTTCTTTTTGTTCATAAAAAAACATTTCTTTTGACAGTGTTGTGTATGTTCTCGCTTGCTGCGAATTGTATTCTGCATCGAGCGGCCCTGTTGTTATGTCGCCCGTTTTAGTAGGAGGAACAGGAGCCTCTACCCTGAATATCAGGTGTCAGCTGAAAGGTCGCGAGGAAAGGAAGGTGCAGGATGTGGTCGTGATCTTCTCGAGAGGAGGGCGGGCCACGTCGAAGCTCACCGTATCGTTGAACCGCAGACGTGGCTGTTTATTTTCCCGGTTTTATCAAGGACGTCTGAACTGGCAGTTTCTTGATTAGCATGTCCTGAAAATGAAGTGTCACTGCAAGTCGCCATGGTGTCGGCATTAGGATCTATAATCGTCAAAAACTACTCCTGGGCACAAAAAATAAATGTGGAGAAATACCCCGGTGAGAGAATAAATGATTATCTCACTGTCACATATTAATGAGGCGCGCGTGATTTTCAAGATGGCCGAACGTTCAGAGTTGCGCTACAAGGAAGCCGTTCGACATGATGATCACAATGATCGATGTAGAATGAGCATCCAGTACACTCTCGGGATAATAGACAGCATTGCCGCTGCTGTCGGTTGTACTGTAGGGCACCTGTTGATTTTCATATAGGTGCATTGGCTTCTTTTGACTGAACCTTGCTCAGAGCACATTAAGGACCTCCGTGTGCTACTGGTGTTACATGATAACGTACTCGAGGCCTAATACCCTTTTTCCTGTCTCAACGGAACAGCTAGTAATTCAGGTGTGTAGCACATTGTGTTTCCGAAAAGGTCAAGGATGTTTTTTAGCAAGGCATTTGCGTGCACGCTCTGTGTTTGTGTGCTGTACATAAGGAGAGTAAATCATTTTAAACCTGCAAAGCACTGTCAAATGTAATCTGTTTCCATGGTGATGGAAAGCCTTGGCGAACTTGCTGTTACTCTGGATATTTCCGCGAATCCCAGGTCATCGAGTATCGGCCTGGTTAAGCTTTGTCTCAGCTTACAAGCTTTGCGCCACTGAGCGGTTAAAGAGCCGTGGTTAATCATCGTTCTACCTTTTTAAAAGTTCTTAGGGAAGAGCTTTTCGCTGACTGACCACTGAAAACATTGGCCAATCCTGCACTGATCTTATCAGACTACGGTCAGCTCAGTGACTCGCTGTTCAAATGCTCTGCCCGTCTGTCTATTTCTCCGGGGTATCATTAAAAAAGTATAAACATGTAAAAAAAATAATAAAGCCTTTCAGCTCATGGGTACCTTGTGATCGCGGAATTCAGCAAACGCCCACTCGGAATGGGCAGATCGGTAGATAATGCGTAGGGTTTATGACCGACAAAGAGGCAGCTTTTGTTCATAAAAATACACTGTTACTCATTATGATAATAGGGATTTTACAGCAGAAATGTTTTGTGTGAGTGTGTATGTGTGTGTGTGTGTGTGTGTGTGTGTGTGTGGGTGGGTTTGAGTGTGTGTGTATGAGATTGTGTGTGATCATAGCACACGCAGGATAGCGGGGAATGGGGAATGGGCAGTGGGGAATGGGGAATGGGGAATGAGCAGCAGGGAACGGGCAGTGGGGAATGGGGAATGGGGAATGGGCAGTGGGGAATGGGGAATGGGCAGCGGGGAATGGGGAATGGGGAATGGGCAGTGGGGAATGGGGAATGGGGAATGGGCAGTGGGGAATGGGGAATGGGCAGCGGGGAATGGGGAATGGGCAGTGGGGAATGGGGAATGGGGAATGGGCAGTGGGGAATGGGGAATGGGCAGTGGGGAATGGGGAATGGGGAATGGGCAGTGGGGAATGGGGAATGGGCAGCGGGGAATGGGGAATGGGCAGTGGGGAATGGGGAATGGGGAATGGGCAGTGGAGAATGGGTAGGACAGGCCGATCAGGCGGCTGTTGCGCAAATGGACGCAGTGTAGTGGAACCCTCCCCCTGGCAGTACCCCCGCCCCCTGGCAGTACCCCTGCCCCACTGTCACCAGCCTGAGCGCAGTGCCCCTGGCAGTACCCCCGCCCCCTGGCAGTACCCCCGCCCCGCTGTCACCAGTGTGCCCGCGAGCGTCTGCACTGATGCGCCGGGACACCAACAGCAGGCTCGCAGAATCTGAGCGCGACACAGGGTTATGTGTGTGTGTGTGTGCGTGTGTGTGTGTGTCTGTGAGAGAGCGTGCATTTGTGTGTGTGTCTGTGTGTGGGTGTGTGTGCGCGTGCATTTGTGTGTGTTTGTGTTTGTCTGTGCTCATGTGCTCATGTGCACATGTGTGTGTGTGTGTGTGTGCACGCATGCGTTGTGGGGACACACGTCTGACTGCTCGGCCCTTACAGGGACGCCAGCTGGAGCGGCGGTGCGGTCGGCTTGCGGTCGGCTTGCGGGCGGCTTAGCGGAAGGCGGTCTCCGGTCGTCGCGCTAAGGCGGCCATGATCCCCCGGAAGGCCGGCGGCTGAGCCGCGGTTCGGTGGCCGCGCACCAGAGAGCGAGAGCGGCCGGGCGAGTGCTAAATTAGCCTCATAGCAGCCGCCAGTTTATCTGCCTCAGGCCGCAAAGCCGGTTATTGGATTTCTCTCCGCTGTCTGGAGGAGAGAGAGAGGAGAGAGGGGCGCTCGCCAGCCTCGGCTAGCCGTGCTCTGGGACTGGCAGGCGAAACGTCTGCCCCCCCCAAAAAAAAAAAAAAATGTGTGAAGGAATGGAGGGAAAAGAAAGAAAAGAAAAAGAAAAAGAAGGATTCCCAGCAACTGGAGAAGACAAAACAGTGTTGGGGCGGGAATTAGTTTCACTGTGTAAAAAACAGCCATGGTCAAAGTCTCTCTCTGACAAATGTCCCTTTTAATAAAAAGTAAGACAGCATTATTTGTTCAGGGGATTCAGTTAAATAAGCACTTTACTTGTTTTGTGTTTTTTCGTTAATTGAACACTGCCGCTGCTCCCGCTCCTCCCGACTGCCCCAAACAGCACAAACATCACATCGCTAAAGGCCACTGGTCACAGTCGCGCGCCGTTCCAATCTGGAGCTGCCAGCTTCGTCCGGGACTCCAAATGTCAGAGATTCCGGAGTCACCTTGAAATACCCTTTTCTGCCGAGACAAAGCCGAACATCACCTTTCGAGGCTTTTAAGTCCAGTAACAGCACCTGCACATTTGGAGAGAGAGAGAGGGAGAGAGAGAGAGAATAAAAAAGAAAAGAAAAACAATGAGATAAATCACCATGGAGATACGGCAGGGCAGGGAAGTATTTCCCCGTTCCCATGTGGTGATGCCGTGTGGAGCGCCTGACCAGGGCTTGCCGTGATCCCTTTGTGTCACCATCGTCTCGTTTTTTAAATTAAAACAGCCAGTGGAAGAGCAAGCTCAGCTTTTTTTGGAAACTAAAAGGGACAGCAGTGTAGCTGTACTAGGGGGTGGAGGATGTGTGTCATTCTTTGGCTGCTGAAGTCCTATCACATTTCAGCCAGAACAACCAACAGGTATGACCAGTTTGGTTAGCCTAACTAATACTAACACATATATTCCAGTTCTATGACATGGTGTAGGCTGCATTATGTTCATGCACATGCAAGTTAGGCCATGGAAGATGAATCTGTAGTGAAACCAGTCAATGAAAATAGGACAGCACCTAACCGTAACCGTAACCCTAGGAATTGTGTCCACACACTGTAACCCTAAGAAAGGGACTGAGACACTAACTAAGAGACCCAAACTACCCGGCAGAGCAGACCAGCAGATCAGGCTGTGTGATGGACTTCCTCTTCACTCTGAGCCAGTCAGCACTAATGGACCGGAAGGATATATATTACCAGTACACAGGAAACTGTGTTGTCTGATTTGTTTTGAGTAAAATTGAAAACACTCTGAGCCCTGCAACTCTACCTGTGTTCCAGACTAACAGAAAAAAAAACTAGTTCCTGAAAAAAAAATGCCTCACTTTTGTGAAGGACTGTGCATCATGAGAGACTTCCTCTAATAGGATGGGGCTCGCAGTTACGAAAAAATGGCAAAATTCTCTGATGTCAAGATGTTGGTACTGATGAGAAAGCCGAGCCAGCAGGCCTCTGTCAGAGAGAGGCCCAGGGACGGGGGCCCGGGGACGGGGGCCAGATCGAGTCCGTAGCCAAAGGAGATCATCCAACCACATGGCCATTCTACCCTGGACAAAAGATGCTGTTTTCAAAAAGCCACCAGACAGACAGTACACAAACCTCAATTCATAAAAGGCTTGAACGTATAAGACGATCATTGTGTTTTTGGCATATCTAAGTCTGTTATGAATAATTGTAAATTGTATTTTGAAAATGACCTATTTTTGAAATTAAGTATTTTAATCCAATATGTCAGTGGGTAATCAAGCATTAGCATTTTCTTTCAAAATGACTGTTTTTAGTTAGTTCATTAACTTTAATAAATTAAGTTAATTCATTAACTAGTGCTATGTTATTGCAGGTAACTCGGAATGGTGGAGGAATGTTCAGCAGCCAGCTATAGCTATATTCCTGGGGGGGGGGGGGGGGGGAATTATGTGATTCTGCCAGTGCAAATATTTTTTTTATGGTCAACATTACCTGTCAGAGAAAATTCCTTGGACAAAATTGTTTTGAGCTACCAAAAATGGAGTATGCATGACTGACAGTGAGTACGTGGTAGGGAGACATATTAGCTGTCATTCCCCAACTGGTTAGACCCAAAACCCATGTGGTGGGTGAGGTGCAGGAATTTGTTGAAATGCACAGAAAACCATACGTGCCTCTACCTTCTGACTGGGCAAATATACAAACCGTGTACTAAGTTATTACTGGAAGTTAAGAATACCTCGTGTGATTGGCAGGGGAGCCGGTCTCCTAATAAGATCTCTTTCTGGTGCTTGGCAACCCAGTGAGTTCCCTAGCCGCTCAATTTTAACGTTGTGTGTTGAGGAAATGGCTGCGTGCCCACGTAAAGTGTCTTTGGAGGCAAAGCCCTTCGTTCACGCAGCCAGTCCTCACTTCTCTATAAGAAACACAAGATGACTCTGTTTACTGTCTGTAATTTATACTGTGGGTAGCCATGACAACTGGAGATTCATCAAACCAGTGTTGATATATAAATTACGACCTTTATTACAGTTGACATATCCTGTCATTATATTTCACATACCCAGTATCCTGTCTTGCTCTTAAAGGGAAAACTCCACATGAAAACAACACACACGAAGCTCAAAAGGCCACAAATGTTAAATTAAGAATGTCTCTCATATGGTTCCTGGTTCATACTTTCTGATTTGTAGTGTTCAAAAAGGTGGGGGCCTTGTTTACAAACATACGCAAGCGATGCACACTGGGATTGCTGTCTCTCTCCAGCTCAAAGTTCCCACTTTCTAAAGGGATGTTCTCTATATCTGTATTTCTAAATATAGAAAATAGAGAAAATAACTAGGGATATATTTTATATATCTGTAATCTATAGCATGCTCTTGATGTTTGCTGATTTATGTTTTTACATTTGCCTTTGTAACAGTGTAATAGTGTTTCTAGTTAGGCCTGTCCTGCCTGAAGAAATAAGGCAGGTCTTTGGACAAACCTATTACTGCATTTCATTTATTTATGTGTACATTTCTATGTCAGTTATTCAGTATTTCTCATTGGCTTTTTTTATATTTAGTTCAATGTGGGGAAAACGTAACTGTTTAAGCAAGCCGTTTCTACTCTTTTTTGTGTGTGTGCGAGTGTGTTTCTGTGTGTGTGTGTGTGTGTGTTTGTGGTTTGACATTTAAAAATGGCATTCCCAGAGTGCCTGAAGCTAGAAAAAAAAACAAACAAAAAAAAAAACAACGGCATTCAAAAAGGGGGCTGCGTTTGTTTGGTCGTAATTCGCAGAGAAGAACCTCCTCCTCCTCCTCCTCCTCCCTTCCGTTTGCGCTCTGGACGGTCCGGGCGGTATTGGACCCGACGCCGCCGCTGCGCGGTTCTGGACGAGAGCCGGCTGAACGGGGGGGGGGGGGGGGTATTTGCAGGAAGGGAAGCGGGTCTCGGCGCCGAAGCGCGCCCGTGCTAGCGCCCGGCCCTGGAGATTAGCTCAGATAATAGCGCGGATAATCTTCTGACAGCTCGCAGCTGCATTCCCATCTGCCTGCGTCCTCCGACAACGACACCCGCTAGATAAGCACCGCAGCGATTTCCCCGTCTGCCTGCGCCGCTCCACCAGGAGCCGGCCGCTTCACGCCCAGCCCGCGCTTACCTGACGGAGGCAAGCGCACCGAATGAATTAACGATTTGAGCCGCGTAGCGACTTCAACGCTAACATGTTTAAAATGGGGGGGGGGGGGGGGGTTCCTATTTGCGCATTCATTATAGTTACATTTCTGTGCTCCTGTCAATTCAATTTGACAGCATCTCCTCTGGTTTATTAACACCTTTTTCATGTCACTGTTTCTATTTCCTAACCACACAAGACAGAACATTTCCCAGAAACAGTATTTATTTTTTCTATAATTTTGCATACCATTTATTCATTTGAGAGACGTTACTTCTGTCGTTCCCTTAAAAGTTGAATACATTTGATTTTTTTGTGGTTGTGACACAATAATTCAATAAATGCTGAAATAAACATGCTACTCAAATTACATCCATATTCACTAAGTGGATGGGACACAATCTTTGCTCTCATCCCCGATAGCACAGCGATGTCAGGCCGAAGTAGGCACTCCGTCACACTTCGTCTGTAGGATATCGATTTCAAGAGTAAAACTTGGAGCAAAAAAGAAAAGTTTTTTTCTATGCCTGTGCAAACCGTCTGTTTAGTTTGAAACTTGACACGGTGTCTTGTCTGATACCTTTGACACGATTGAGATTCTATAGCCGAGTAGCGGTAAGCATCGTAGCCGCGACATCTTCCCACCTTCCTACCTCCACGCCGTCGTCGTGACTACCTCCCACAGACGGAAAGCGACAGAGCGCCTACGTCCGCCATTGTGTGGCTTCTCAGTGTGCCGTCCAGCGATGGCGGTCGTTCCCGTATCCATATCTCATGAGCGTGTCGCTCGAAGGGGCGCACCCCCCCCCCCCCCCACAGAAGGTTACAGGGTATCTCTGCTTGACGCTCAGTCGGAAAACACAGAGAGTGAAAGGCCCAGTGTCTCCTCAGGCCTGTGATCTGCCATTGATCCCGCAGGCAGGAGCCCGGCTGGATTAAAGGTCATCCCCGCGCTCCACAGCTCGGCCCGTCTGACTGTGGGCCGTCGGCTCCCGTTAAAAAGGCGGATTCTGCAGAGACACGCTGCGTTTGACGGGCTGTGTCAGCTGCCGTTTAACGGGGAAGAGGAGCTGCTGCTAAATGAGGTTTAAATGTGGAGCCCAGCGGTGGGAATTCACCAGCCCTCCCTCAGCATTGGGGTCCCAGCTTTTTTTACACCCAATTTCCTCACCCCTCTGCTCCACCAGTTGGGTTGAGGCAAATTCCATCTCAGTTCAGTCAGTTTAGGCTATTAACTGACATTTTCGGAAATTGTTGACCTCACCCTTTTTGCTGAGTGTCCTGGTTCACTTCCCAAATCCAAAAACCTTGAGCTAGAGTCCTCAAACGGCATCGTTTTCCTCCCCTGTTCAAAACCTACGGCATGTCTAATCAACCACCGCTGGGGTATTATAGCCGGGGAACCTCATTTCTGCTTCAGAACGACTCTGTAAGTAACGCCAATAAGTCACGGAAATTCTCTTCTCTTTCATGTCCTGTTTCAGCTCCTCCTACACCACCCGCTCCGCGCCCTTCTTTGTATCATCCCTCCTTTCTTTCTTTCGCTCCTTTCTTACGCAATCTCTTTCAAGATTCGACCCATCTTCTCCTTCCACGTCCACCTGGTTTTCGCGGATGTGAGGTCGTCGAGAGTAGCAAGGCGCTAAAAATACACCCTCGGGCTCCAGTCGTGGGCCGAACTGAGCCTGGCTTGCTCTCCCTTTAACTTCACCAAGGCCCTGCGATTAAACGGCTAACACTGATTTTCTGCTAGCGTCTGTGCTTGAGCTCTCGCGGTGCACTTTCCCGCTATCTTCTGCGACTCCTTCCTTTGAGTCGTGCGTGTGTCTGTTTGTCCTCCAGGTGCTTTATGGGTATTTTTGCGGCACGCGCACGCGATGGAGAAACACAGACCCTGGCGCTTATCGGATGTCACGGTGTTCTGAAGCTAAGTGCTCTCCAATAACCGTGAATAACAGGCCGGTTATGCGCGGCGAGCTCAAAGCAGGAAACGGTCAGCTCCACACGCATTAATCACCAAGGAAACCTCTGCAGCCTGTCCAGCGTCTGCAGTGGCCTGGGCTGGCCAGAACAGGACTGACCCCCCCAGCCCTCCTCCCCCCATCCCCTGCCCCCCCCCCATATTGATTTTTATCGTGGTGCTGCCAGTCTACGTCAGCATGCGGTTTGGATGTGAGATTTTCGCTCTCTGAGGAGTCGTGGCAGCGGTGCTCCCTGAACACCCAGATTACACATCCCCGGCTTTGACTGCGCCTCAGCTCTTAATTACCAACAGAACCAACGTGATTATCCAAATAAAAAAGCTTAGTCTCTTGTGCCTCAAATTTTTAAACATTGCCTGAGAACATGTTTGACGTAATCGTCTTCAAATCACAGGTTATCAAAATCCCCTCTGCATTTATTCCCATAGAGCTCTCGGTGCTGTTAACTAGTCTTAATATATTCTGCGTATATCAGTCCTGTGTGTGTACGTGCACATGCGTGTGTGTGTACGTATATGTTTGCACGTGTGTGTGTGTTCGTATGTTTGTGCAACACGTGTGTGCGTGTGTGTGTGAGCGAGTGTGGGCAGGTGTGCATGTGTGTGAATGTGTGCATGTGAGTGTGTGTGTGTGGGCACACGTGTGTGTATGTGTGTGTGTGTGTGTGTGTGTGTGTGGGTCCTCACTGATACAGTGTTATTGGTTGTCCAGGACATGGAGTGACAGAATTAGAGTATTGTTTACTGCCGTGGTGCACAGGCATCTGCCATCCCCTCCCACTCCGTTTCCAAGGCTACGTAGCTTGAGAAAGCAGTTGGGTAATAACCTCCCATCTGCCGCGCGGGGCCCGTCGCGGCCCGAGCACACTGTGCGGTGCCACGTCTCCTTCCTGCGCCCGGAGCGTCCTGGAACGTCCCGGATCGTCCCCCGCCCTGCCCGCGCTCCGCTGGCTGGCTCCGCCGAGGCTCGGTTACAGGGGGCCCGGGCGCGGCCGTCATCAATCATGGCCGCCCCGGGGGCGGGGCACGGCGGCGCTGCCCGGCGGGAACACGCCGCCGCCGCCGCCGACGCTGGCGAACACGGCGGCCTGGCCCTCCCGGCACATCGCGCGCCTCGCTTTTGTGTTTGCTCTCCGCGCTCGTTACGAGCCAAGCGTACCCCCCCCCCCCCCCCCCCTCGCGCTCAGGCGACACCCCCCCCCCCCCCCCATTCGGGCTCAGCCTGTTCCCACCCACAGCCACGACAGATGCATCTTCTCAGGGGCCCTGTGTGTGTGGTGTGTGTGTGTGTGTGTGTGTGCGCGTGTGTGTGTATGTGTGTCTGTGTGTGTGAGTGTGTGTGTGCATGTGTATGTGTGTGTCAGTGTGTTTGTGTGTGTGTGGTTATGTGCGTGTGTGTGTGTGTATGTGTGTGTATGTGTGTGAGTGTCTGTGTCTGTGTGTCAGTGAGTTTGTGTGTGTGTGGTTATGTGCGTGTGTGTGTGTGTGCATGCGCACATATGTCGAAGTAATGTGTGTGTTTGCAAATTGTACTTTCCATTGTAAATGCTATTAATGAATTATCCAAGCTTGGCATAAATCTGCTTAATGTAGCCCTGGCGCGATGGAACATTACGCTTCTGCTGCGACAGTAAATTACTGCAACGGTCTGATCATTTATACTTCAGAATTTTTTCAGCTACTTTATGCATAAACATGCCTCGACAAAAAGCTGTTTTATTAAATGATGCATTTACTTTGTAACTGATTCTTTCATTTTTTGGGGGGGGGGTGGGGGGGGGGAGGTCTTTTGTCAAAGTGTACCAATTCATATTCATATTCTGTGATATTGATGCTGATTCCCAGCACTGGATGTGACACTGATTGTTATTTCTGTATAAGGAGTGCTCGTGGATATCGGGCACAGTATTTGTGTGAGTCAGTGCTGTTTACCTACGCAGTGGCACATCTGGTCCGACCCTTTCCCTCGCCGAAGCGGGCAAAGCTGGTAATTACCGACTCAGTCATTTGTTGTAGGAACACAGAAGTTTGTAAGCACCGAGGTAAGGTTTGCAACGGTGTGGTATTAATTGTGACAGTGGCGGTACGTCTTAGAGCAAACATTTCCTACCCAACGTTTCCTTCTCCCAGGTCAAGATTCCTACCATGCATGCCTTCATCAGATCCACATAAACGTGTGCCTTATTAAGAATTGTTTTAACGCACTTCACTCAAACTACATAAAGTATAAAGCTGCTGTTTTAAAAAAAAAAAAAAAACAGTACAAAGATCTGCATTGCAACCAGACGTATATGTATTTGTGTGGATGCTTCAGTTCAAAAGCAGCACAGGTATTTTTTTTTAAGCCCTTTTTCAATATTGCCAGCCCAGCGGCATCATTATTCCGGTCACGTTTGACCCGTGCCCGTACAGGTAATGTAAATGGATGTTCGGGGCCCGTGCGCACCGCTCAATTGGCTGTTTGTTCTCATAACAGCCGCAGTGGTGGGCCGTGCTTTTCCTGCGAGGACTCGGCGATCTCCCCTGAAGCCCTGGCAGAACACTGACACACAGCAGAAAACCCTAAATTAACAGACACAGGAAGGCACATACTTACAGAGTCATATTTCTTTTGGTTGCTGACATTACGTCATATCTGCAATGTGTCTGCAAAACTCAGAATGTTGCATTGTAAAAAACATTATAAAAAGGGGATTGAGCTCCAAAACTGGATTTTGATATGGGTATACTGCTATAAGGGGTTTCTCTCCTGGTTATAATATGATATACAGTGCATTACATCACAAGGATAAAAACCTTGCATTGTGTAAAACTTTCAGTATAAATTTAAAATGGCATCTAAAAACTCGCATCGCATGAGCTGTGAACATTGTTAATGGAACCGTTGGTGACAAAAATACCGCACGTTTCACAGTTAGCGAAACGCGATATCAACAGGGTGAAAACCTGCGATGATATCCATTATCTCCGTTCCACTAGATTTAATCTGCGTTGCTGCAGCAGGCCCGCAGAAACAAAAGAACAGAGAGGTGTGTAGGATCTCACGAAGATATAATGGAGCTGTTTATTTAGCTGCCAGATAGGTTGGCAGTGATACAGTTTTGAAATTAAATGCAGTTAATTATAACTGTTCTGTGTTTGGGATGAAATCAGCTGCTGCTGTCCGTGAGTGTGGTCACACCGAGAGTATCAGCATTAAGGGAGCAATCAACCTTGTGGCTCATGTCCGATATCTAAACGAATCACCCAGCTCGCGTACAGTACGCTCATGTTTTATAAATATGGAACCACTTAAAGACCACTTAAAATGTGATGACATCACAAATATGAATGCCATTTAAGAAACAGGATATCTCAGTGGAATTTGGTCAGCGCTACAGTTTTATTACATCTCTAAGCACTCCTACGGTGGAACAGGGAGACCTGGAAGAGCAGGAGACAGCATTAACCTCCATAAAAACTGACCGAACACACACAAGAAATATAATCGGTTACACAAAATATGAACGCAATCTGCACTTCTTGTGATGTTCTACATGTTTCACGATGAGCTGGCTCTCTCTCAGCTCAGCGTCTTCCTCGTTGTTACAGAAAAGGCAACAACGCTGTGTTGGTGAAGGCAAGGCAGGGCCATTTTAAACCCAGTACCGCTTTCAGTAGTTGATTAAAAAAAGAAAAAAGGTTTTTCTAATGTGTACAGTTTCTATTAAAGAAACAGGACAATGAGGGAACAAAACAATGATTGGATATTTATTTATTTGTTCATTCATTAATTCATTCATTTAGTAATATAAAATGCCCACAGTTCATCAAACAGGAAGCGCTGATGGACTTTAATGAGAGACAGCCTCAGTTTAAACGATAACAATCTATGTCTGCTTCCATCCTTTTGTCAGTTCCACCCTTTATCCCCCCCTCCACCCCTCACCCTGCACCCCCCTCCCCCCCACACCCCCACGGTGTGTAATTTGGAGGGGGGCGGGGAGAAACACAGGTGGGTCTTTCAAGCTCTGGTGAGCACTGAAGTTTCCGCCGTTTCCAAAAGGACCAGACTGAATTTACGATCAGTTCATTAGAGCCGCGCGTTGAGCGGAAGGTGAGGGAGAGACAATAAACCCGGAGAAACGGAGAGATCCGTTCTGATATTCAGGGTATAATGGTGGGCCTGAATCAGCTCCGGCTTCAGGAAGTGACAGGTTCTTCTGCAGAATCCGCCAAATTATTCTGCCTTTACTTCAGCAGAATTTCACCCAGTCGCATAAAAAAAAAGTTAAACTGCCTGCTGGAGAACAGGGGACCTCTGTACACATTTGGAGTTGCGATCGCTTAGCCGATGAATTGACCCAGTGAAGCAGTCTGTTCTGCAGTGCTTATGTATGTCAGTGCTCCGGGCTGTTCTGGTGTCCTTCAAAACACACAGTACTTAATTCTGCAAGGCACGGCAGTGCTTGATTAATAAATTGAGATTCGTGTTGAAATGAAATTTTTCAACTTGTTTTAACTTGAGGGTATGAACCGTATTATAATATTAGAATGCTATTTGAATACGAAAATGGCAAAGTTGTTCCATATTTCGTGAAGGTTTCTGATAAATAATTCAAATTCACATTTAGAGAGCTGTTTTTGCTTAGAATTTTTAGAATTGTACTCTCTCTCTCTTGCTCTCTCTCTGTCTCTCACTCTCTGTGTTGCGGTGTGTGTGTGGCTGAACAACTGTGCTGTTGAGTCTACGCTCAAACACACACACACACACATGCACATGGGTGCACACACGTACACACACACAGGCACACATTCACGCACACATGCACGTGCGTGCACACACACACACACACATTCACGCACGCACACACACACAATCTCCACAGACTCACACATTCATGCACACACAAACACACACACACGCGCACACACACATTTCTCCACTCCGCTGACCATCATCACTAGCTTTGCTCTTTGTCTCTCCTCTTGTCCTTCAGCTCCATATTGGACTTTTTTTTCTTTCTTTTTCAGGAGGATCTGTGCTTGGCTTTTCTTTTGCTTCAATTTCTCCCTGTTTTCTACAGTCTGTCATTTTCCAAACCATCTGTTACAAATTTAAACCCACGGATCAGCCTGGGGCACCTGCTCCAGAACATGTGAGTTCACTTTCGCTCATCTTTTGTTATCACCCGGTTCCTGGCGCCATTCCAGAGGGACGGATTTCAGGATTCATTCCAGTCCCCGGCTAGCAAGCAAGTGTGTGTGTGTGTGTGTGTGTGTGTGTGTGTGTGTGTGCGTGTGTGTGTGCGTGTGCGTGTGCGTGTGCGTCTGTGTGTGTGTGTATGTGTGTGTGTGTGTGTGTGTGTGTGTCTGTATGTGTGTGTGTGTGTGTGTGTCTGTGTGTGTGTGTGTGTGTGTGTGTATGTGTGTGTGTGTGCGCGTGTAGCCATGTGTGTGTGTCTGTGTGTGTGTGTGTGTGTGTGTGTGTGTATGTGTGTGTGTGTGTGCGCGTGTAGCCATGTGTGTGTGTGTGTGTGTGTGTGTGTGTGTCTGTGTGTGCGTGTGTGTGTGAGTGTGTGTGTGTGAGTGTGTGTGCGTGTGTGTGTGAGTGTGTGTGTGTGAGTGTGTGTGTGTGTGTGTGTGTGTGTGTCACGGGGAGACTCACGTCGCTGTCATTTACACCGCTCATCTAATTCCACAGCAGCTGCCCTCTTTGTTTACTTCTCCTTAATCACTGACAGAAGACTATGGACATGAAACACAGTGCATTATGGGGACCGCCAGTCCCGTTTCTGCCACAAATGTCACGCAGATAGAGCCGTCGAACGCGGGACGGCCCGTTCCTTAGCTGCCTCTGCCTCTATGTGAACATGGCACATTGTACACAAATGTCACGCGTGACAACCAAACAACAGCGTTTCCATGAAGGGGATTGTCACAATTTGAATAAATTAAAAAGGTAACACCTGCCACAGATACAATCAACAAGTATACAGCACCTGACGTGTCGGAAATTGTGTCAGAATATACCGTTCTATTTGCCATCAAAATGTATGCGTCATGACAATAAAATAACTTTATAGATTCAAAATGAATACCACACTGTGATCAGCCCCGAAAGCGTTGCTATTTTGGATGCTATAACTGGAAATATATGATACTTCAAAAATGCGCTGGTCTGCCCATATTTCTGTAACCACACAGAGAAAAGCACTTCCACAGCAAACTTCTAAAGATACATAACAGGACATTCTCAGGATATATGAAGGTCTCCGAAGGGTTTACACAGGGTCGCCTGACTCGAGTTCAAACCAAAATGTATGATACGTACTTACATTTCACACCATACATACAAAATTTTCTTATTTCCTCTGTTAGTTTACTCTCATATACAGAAGAACTTTCAGTTTCATACAATGTACATTTGACACAAACTGTTTTGCATAAATATGCACTGAATATATTTACTTGGATAAGTGAGATAATCTATTTTATTCAAAAGCACAAATTAAATTTCATTTAAAACCTGTTTGAGTCTATTTCTGAAAGGGATAGTTCATATTAAGGAGTTTATTGATAATATTTCAGTTTCAGCATATGTTTTTGATTGGTCGAGACGGTTTTTGTTCGCGATAAAGGATGTTTTATACGCTCACAGAAGGTTCTGGAAACATTCCAGCTTGACATCTGTGGGCATCAGTGCATTCGGGGGGAATTTCTGTCTAAAGGAAGACAAAAAGACTTCAAGAAACTCCAAAGCAGCTTGCAGCCGACAGTGATGTTAGGTTTCCCAGAGGCTAAACACGTGAGCGGAGTATCTTTTGTAACGCTTACTCACTAATATAAAGATAAAAAACCTTTTTTATATTGTGCCAGCAGTTCTTCCCCTCTCCATTCTCAAGCTGCATAAGCTCTTTCCTCCCAAGAACCCGTACAGGACCCTCTGGCCCAATCAAAAACACGTACTGTACTAACCCTCCAGAAAGTAAACTGACTGGGCCAGGGGTGTCCAGCCTTATCCGAAAAGGATAGATGTGGGTGTGCTGGGTATTTTGATTTAGCCCAGCACTAATGCACCTGATTCACCTGATAAACTAATCGTGGTCCTAAATCAAGACCATGGTACTGTGAGCAGAATCAGTGCTGGGCAAAAAATCTGCGCCAGCATCGGTCCTTTTCTGCTATGACTCGACACCCCTGATCTCTCAAAGCCATGTAATTTTCTTTCTCCACATATTTTAAAAATTATTTCATTTATTTAGAAAATAAGAATGGAGAAACGTGGTTAAAAATTGCGGATTCCTAATGTTCACGTCGGTGCCTTCTTGGCATAACTGCTCCATGGTGGTCCAGGTTGTGCAGAAATGAAACTGCAGTAGCTCTGGCCCTCAGGCAGGCCGTGTACTTTCACATACCGAGAGAGAAAAACGCACTCAGAGATGATCGTTAAACCAAGGGTTTTAAAGGCTGCATCCAACTCGCAATGTGGAGGTGGCTGCTCGCACAACTCTTCATTCCGAAGGTGTGTGAAACTTGTGTGAATCAAGTCGACGACAATGTTCTAGTACAGTACAAAACGAAACGATGGCCTTTGATGGCAAACATCATTTCTTCTCTCTGCCGTGCGCACAAAGGGAAAGCGCCGATTCATTTTATTCACACAGCCGGATAGCTGTAAAGAACGTTTTCACGGATCAAACATCGTCCCTGTGTGCGTACTTGTGAGACGCCTTTGTCGGTCTACACTTAATGCCTCGTGTGTGGTTCTGAGCACCATGCTACAGGAAAGACACAGAGTCTTTTGAAAAGAAGCTCTCAGACATTTTCTGGTATGGAATGGAAAGGTTACGAGGGAAGATTTAATATGCTTTTAATCTCTTTTGGTTTAGCAAAGGGAGACTAAGGGGTATTTAACATACGTACTGTAACAGCAAATGTGTTTTTTACCGGGAGAGTCGTCAACGTGTGGAACAGCTTGCCAGGTCCTGTAGCAGAGGCGGGCCTAATGAATCCGGAGCCTGCCTTCTCTTTTTTCGTGTGTTCCTCTCGCAGTTTCGCGATCGTGTTCTGAAATCCCAGCACCTCTGCGATCATTTGTTTTACCCGTTCAGAGGAAAAGGTTACGTCGCCTCTTCCGATGTCGTCGTTTCTGGGATGCGACGGCCTGGCGGTTAAACTCGGGCCACGCGTGCGGGGGCAGCGCCGGCCTCCTCCCACGTTCCCGCCATCGAGGTCCCTAATTGCGGCCGTCGTCCGCCATTTGGCCCGTGCCGTCTTGTCTCGGTGACACGCGGGCGGTCGCTATGACGGGCGGCTGCGCGTCGGCGTTTCGGCGGCCGGATAATCGCAGCGGTTTCCCGCGTCAGAGATCAGTGGTGACCCCCCCCTCCCCCCCCCCCCCCCCCCGCCCGCCGCTGATAACCATCACCCGGGCCGTAGGTTATAATTTACCGTGAGCGGCCCTGTGACCTACAAGCTCTCCCCAGGAAGAGAGGTAAGACTGCTGTGCTGCAAGCAGAGAGAGAGAGGGAGGGAGGGAGGAGAGTTAGAGAGATAGAGAGGGGAGAGAGGGGGAGAGAGAGAGAGGGAGGGAGGAGAGTTAGAGAGATAGAGAGGGGAGAGAGGGGGAGAGAGAGAGAGGGAGGGAGGAGAGTGAGAGAGATAGAGAGGGGAGGGAGGGGGGGAGAGAGAGAGAGGAGGGAGGGAGGAGAGTGAGAGAGATAGAGAGGGGAGGGAGGGGGGGAGAGAGAGAGAGAGAGAGGAGGGAGCTAGCCTACTCTCTAAAAGGTGAGGCTGTAATAGGATTATAATGTATAATGTCCTGTTCTTACCTGGGCAATTTCAGGCAGCTATGACACTGACATTTCTCTCCAGTTCCAGAGGTTATTTAAATGCATATGTCAACAGCACTAAACGTTTATCAAAGTGTTTTGAGTGCAATATGTGTTCTTAATGGACCACAATGTACAGTATATGCGTAAAAGGGAGAGAGAGAGAGAGAGACAGAGAGAGAACGGTATGCCCAAGGAAGGTTTCCTCTCTTAGCAGGTTTCATCTTAACTGTGGGGTCAATGATTTTTGGAGGCAGCAAACAAGGAGTATTTGATTTTCCGGCTGACCAACTCTCCTCAAAGCCATGAGTCGTGGAACTCTCCATAACTCCACAAAGTGGGACTGTTCCTCATTCCAATAGCATACTAGGCACCAAGCTAACAATGAAGTCACAAAAAGAAACGAAACCTAATTAAAGGCAGAAAATTCGCAGAATGTCTGTATTTCTTTTCGCGAATCGCTCGCACATCGTATTTTAAAAAACGACGTGATACAACAGATGACTGCTGTCATCATTTTATGGCACAGTTTCCTCTAAAAAACAATCACACCCCATTTGGCAGTGACTGCCACTGCAGACGTTCCCCCAGTTCTCCATATGCATCCCGCTGAGTCTCTGGAAATTGATGCCAATGTTTACACCATTTGGTACAATACAAATATGAATCGTCTCTAAATCACTGCTCGCATATGATTTTCTTATATTGTTGTACATGTCTGGGACATGAATGCAGTTCCCTATGTTCAGAACCATTGTATCAACTTGTGTAATTGCACCGTACTTGATAGCATGTTTCCCATAAAAAAAGCAGTGTTTCAGCCTTGATTAATGACCTACAGGGATAAAGCTGTTTTGAGTGGCAAGACAAAATGTCCATCGCTTACAAAAATGATATTGACAGTTCATTCTGGATGGATACATTTCCCAAATTCCTTTTGAATATGGTCTCTTAAATTATGGAGAGAGAGAGAAAAAAGAAAGTCCTTTACAGGAATGCAACAATGTTGTTTTGAAGGTTTACTTCACTGAAAATCAGCCTGCAGACCTTGGACTGGCACCAACCTGCTTTCAAAGTCACTTGTCGCATTAGCTAATTTGCCTCGCTCGAGTCGGGTCGAAATAAGAACAGAGATAAAAATAAAGTTGGGTGTGATTAATTATGATGGTTTGCAAAGCGGCATCCCACTGTGCGAGCCATATCCCCGCTCAGCGACGTGTGCAGAATAACCTGTCGAACAAATAATTGAGGTAAAGGTGTCTGCTGTGAGCTCTTATCGCTCTTGTACTTGAATTCAAAAACGGGATTATCTACAAAGCAGATCGAGTTACAACCTGGTAAGTGATAAATCTACATATCCAGAAATAACAAGAAATAACAAGAGCGCTGAACAAAGTTTGAAGTGTCGTAAATCAAACAATAAGTAAACACGATTCTCTTGAACTTGCCATTTTTATTTTAAAAACCATATATGGTTTCGACACGCCCCGCCCTGGGCGTGTCGAAGTGTCCTTGAGCAAGACACCTAACCCCTAACCTCTAACTGCTCTGGCGAATGAGAGGCATCAATTGTAAAGCGCTTTGGATAAAAGCGCTATATAAATGCAGTCCATTTACCATTTACCATATATGTATATTATATGCCCTGCGACAGATTGGCGACCTGTCCAGGGTGTATTCCTGCCTCTCGCTCAATGCATGCTGGGATAGGCTCTAGCAACCCTCGTGACCCTGACCAGGATATGCGGGTATAGACAATGAATGGATGGACATATTTATTGTAAAATCATCTACTGAATACCCGTTACACAATCATGAAAACAGTCATTTGGAACTTCCATAGCACTAACGCACTCCAGGAAGCTGTATGGTTCTGTGAATGCCCGCACATTTCATTTGAGGGCTGCTATGCTGTTTCAAGCCCATCGAAAGGTTAAAATTTTCTCTGTGTAGGGTCAACCATAAAGTTCAATTGCTAGATATGATTACACACACACAGCTATAATGCTCATTAGGCAATTTGTACGAGAGTGGAACAAGAATTCTCAGGGCATAATTTGAAGCTAATGTGGACACGGTCGCTAATGGCAGAAGCCACATTTATGCTGTAATATATTCCATGTGTGTTATCCAGAGTGTGCTGGTCTGTAAGCTCACCAGGTCCTCACTAGGCCATGTGACAGTGACACGAGGACTGTGTGGGGCTCACGTCATGGGGGGAGGAGTTGACCCAACAGGACGGGGGACATTAACACTTGCTATGCCAAGCAATGGCTCATTCCGAAGGTTCATAACTTAAGGTCGTACTCTGAGTGGGAGTCATTGGGCCTCATTTACAAAATGTGCGTACGATCACATTCGATCGTAAACTGTGTGTAAGAACATTTCCAAGAACATTTTGGCATTCATAATTTTTTTTCTAATCTGTATTTGCTCATGGCTGCTCCCTTATGCTAATCACATGAACAGGATTGCGCATAAAATTTACAAACAGCCAGCATTCATCATCTCATGCACCTGGGATAGGCACAAAAACACAGGTGTCACGAATCCCACAGAATAATTTATGAAATGTTTTGTGAATGAGTCCCATTGTCTCTGACAACATTTTCTCATCTTCAAACCGCTCGTTTACCTCTCCACCAAAGCCACTTTTGTTTCACAATGTATTCCCACAATACACACACAGACACACACTCTCCCTGTTCAGCAGAGGTGGGCAGAGTAGCCAAAACCTGTACTCGAGTAAAAGTATTGTTACTTTAAAATAATAATGACTCAAGTAGAAGTAAAAGTAGTCATCCAAATAATTACTTGAGTAAGAGTAAGAAAGTATCTCGTGAAAAGACTACTCAAGTACTGAGTTACTTCATATAATCTGATTTAATGTTGAAATGAGAAAAGCAAGATGAACGTAAAAATCTACATGTCCAAAATATAAAATTGTAAATGCTTGTCCAATAGAAATAAACCAAATATAAAATAGCCATGTGCAAATTCAAATATGGCCTAAATCATATCCCTTAAAACAATAATACAATAAAACAATACACAGGAGGTTCGTCAGAAGAGGAGGATTTTCGCTTTCTGTTGGACTCTATTAAGTCTGTATACCCCGTCAGTTTGTTGGGGTGAACCCTCAGTTGACAGAAAAAATATCAATGAGGCTACAGGGATTTATCCATTAAAATAGACTCATCATCACAACAAAGAGGAGCCTGCTCAAATTCAAACAGAAACTTTATATGTGGGAAACATAATGCTTTGTAGCACCATTATTGTACCTTATGAGGCACTTCTCCACGATATTCCAAAGTCCCATGATGCCTTGCGCGGAATATGTGCAGAACTTCCGGTTTAGCGTATGTATTATGCTATGCATGCTATGCAATGTTATGTATGCTATGTAATGTTCCAGCGCTTAAGTCTTGACTGTTGCATGCTTCACAAAAACTATTACACTACTAACTAATGCTCACATTACAGTGTGAAATATCCACATTGATACCAGTAACCTATTTAAACACACTCAATTAAAAAAATAACGTATATAACCGAAGTATTTTGAGCAATAATAGCCTACTTACATAGCAATGATGAAATCTTATGTGTTCAGTAGATGGAGACAGAGACCGTAAATGAACAATACAGTTCAATCCGCTTGTTTTGCTCCATCAAAAGGTCTAGGTCTATCAGCAAACATACGGCTTAGCTATGCCCAGAAGTCCTCAATAATAATAGTATTTCCCAAGAAATTACGAATAATCGTTGACCACGTTCCGTGCTGCGTCTTTTACTGCTACCAAATGCATAAGTGAATGCGACCATAAGAAAAATTTCGGTTACGCTGACCTAAAAAACGCTATTCCAAAAGCAAAATTAGACATGTTATACATCGTTAGAAAGCTTATACTCTCACCTACTGAATAAATGAATTGTCAATCAAGCCAGACTGTACTAAAAAGGGCGACAACGCCGTAAACAACGCGTGTGGTATTACGCACAGCTATTTTGGAAGATACCGAGGCATCACAAATGCCTGTATATTTCACAAACGGATTGTCCAAGACAATAAATGACCACTCAGTCAAATAGTTAGCTATCCACAGCCAAAACTAACCTAGACTTACCGCCACATATTTTCTCAAGTTCGAAGTTGAGTTCTTGTAGGCTGAAATGTCCACATTTCTAGGCAGACAAAGAAGGCAGCGCATAATGTAACTACTGTTTTTGGTAGTCTGTAAGCAAAACGTAGTTTGAACGTGAGGCCAGGGGTGTTCTGCCTGCTACGAATCATCCGCCGTTGTTTCAGCCATTGTTGTCGCCCACTCATTCTTCTGTGTGCTGTGACTGGCTACGTTTGATTGGTGAAACGGAGTCATGTGGGGCTATGACAGCGCCAAAGCAAAGACCAGTCAGCCTCTTTGGCTGAAGTCTCTCTGAGAGAATGAAACAGATGAAACAGAACGTGCATTGAATAAAAAATGGGTAAAAAATAAAAGTAACGAGCGGAATGTAGCCGAATATAACGGAGTAAAAGTAACATTTTTTCTTCACAAATATACTCGAGTAAAAGTGAAAAGTATGTTGCATTAAAACTACTCTTACAAGTACAATTTATTCAAAAATTTACTTAAGTAAATGTAACGGAGTAAATATAACGCGTTACTACCCACCTCTGCTGTTCAGGATGTAGAGTCTGTCTCAGGCTGAGGCATCCAGAGAGTTCTGTGAGGACTGTTTACTTATTCCAAAATGCATTTGGTGTGCAATTTCAACTTGTGTGCTTGTGCTTGTGCTTTATTTTCGTTCCCAGTGTTTACAAACGTTTTTATTTTAAGCGAGCGCTCTTTCCGAAGCAACATAAAAGTGACAGAGTCACACGTGTAGAAGTGAAACACGGGCCCTGGTGCGGTTTGACACTTCCAGTCGCACACTTTGCGCTGCAGAGAGAAGTCCCTGTTGCCCTAAAATGCCTGGGGGGGCCAGCAGTGGGCAGCACACAACACAGGCCGTCCGATTTTTCTTCCAAAAAAGTTACACTGCTGGCAGGAGCAGGGCTGCAAATGGGAGGGTGGGGGGTGGGGGGGGGGGGGGGGGTGGTGAAATCATAAAAATAATTTAAAACATGTTGCAGTCTCGGTCCTTGTCAATAATTCACAGGGATTCACTTAGGGGTTTTGTCATGCCTCAGAAGACTCATTGAAGTCTGTGTAAGCAGAGTGTTTCAGCGACTGAGAGCTGTGACCTTTGACCCCCCCCGTAACGACGGCAGCATCCGCACCAGCTCCACACAGGCGTGCATCGATCCCCCTGCTCTCAGGACTCAGCCCTGTGTGGCTCGCATGTGCTTATGAACAAAAAAAAAAACATTTGGAAGCTCTTTAACACGTCAGCTCACTGGAACGGACAAAATAAACAGGGATTTTAACAGAACGGATTGAAAAGAACTGAATGAACAAACCAACACTGGAATCCTGCAGAACGCATGTGCACCCGACTCAATCACTGCTTACTAGTGCAATAGTATTTAACGAGCATTGACTATCCAAAGAGCAGTGCCGAACAGAACAAGCAAAGCAAGCTTGAATTGCAACGCCACAACACTACAGCAGAAAGTACAGTATCGCAAACATCTGGCAAAGCTAGCACACCTGTTCGTCAAATGATTTCCCAGCATGCATTATGCTAAACAAGTGTTACATTAGTATTGCAAAATGTGTGTGAAACTCCACTGCCATTTTACAAGGATGAAAGAGATTTGTACACCAGGCTCATGACACCTCTGTGCTGTGTCACTTACTGTCACCTTACAGGTGTACTGTTCTTTCAATAGACCGCAGTCCTTTCTTCTATGAAGAGTTCAATCCTGTCGGTACAGAAGACAGTATATCACTGTGTTTCTGTACTGCAGTTTACAACGAAACCAGAGCTGTCATCTGGCCAGCACATGGGCAAACATATTCTCCTATTTCACGTCTAGACAGATTATTTAATAGAATCTCACATCAGCGGTAAAATGTGTAGTTCATTTCCTGTTTGAAAGGGCACAGAGACCCATTAGTGTTCACATAATTCACAATATTTTCCAAACAACATGCACTTGACAAACAGCAATCCAAAGTTCTCAGCAAATATTGCACCCAGTGTTGTCTGATGCCTATCAAGCCTTTTGTTTTATAAAAAAGTACTCCAATGAAAGCTATTTAATAGCCATGATTAGGTTCATTTAACTATTTTGGTGCAGGTGATGTAATTGCATTGTTAATGTGGGGGCCTAACCTTCCATTGCTTAAAAAAAACATTATCACTCAGCACTATAAAAATGTTTGTGATGATTTTATGTACCTGTTACATGCAGGTGCTTGAACTAACTCCCTGCGTGTGATCTGTGCTTCTCCCTCTACCTGTGCTCCACCTTAACGAGCTGCTAATTACCTGATTGGCTTCACCTGCCTGTGGCTCTACATAAGCCTGCTGCAGCTGAAGATTTGAGAGAGGCTTCTGTGGAAACGTTTTGTGGCAGGACTGCGCTTTGATGCAGATTTTTGTTTTGGTTATTTGTTTGTCTTCATGAATGGTGCAGGACGGTGAATTTTCTTTTTCTTAGCTGCATGTTTTTGGTTAGGTTTTTAGCTCAGAGTACGAAACCTGTGAAAGAATCACAGTTTCTTGTTTTTCCAGGGGAGAAAGATTACTATTTGTTGCAGACTATGGTTAGTCTTCTGTAGGCCATGCTTTGGCCTTACCTGTTTTGTCCAGCACCTACAACTGTTTGTATTTATATTTTTTGGTTTAGTTTTTTTTGTCTTTATTGGACAGAAAACTTCCCCAGACGAACTCGTGTCCCTACTTTACAGTATGGCTCGTTGAAGAGAGGGGCACGATAAATGTGGATCCAGAGTTGGAACGATCCCTTAATTTGGGAGTAAAAACCCATATCAAAAAAATGGAACTAGACAAAGTCTTGGCAAATGGGCAGAGAAATGACATCAGCTTAACTTTGCAGTCCTCATGCAAGCTGAGGTAATTAAGCCCCGGTGGCAGGCTTCGCGCCGGAACCCTTGTAAACGCCGCGCCCTGCTCTGCGCTAGCGCCCGCTGCTCCCCGGGCAACATGATGTAATTACGGCACTGCCGTTTTTCCGCCGTGGCGGAGAGAGAGAGAGGTCGTTATTAACCATGGCATTTTCCATCATGACATTTCTGTTTCATTACAACGTTTCACTTTTTTAATACCACAATAAATTTGCCAGTACACAGCCCCTAGGAAACGGTGGCTGTTTGTCAGAGGCGTGCGCTACGTGGAACGAAACGGCGTTCCACGTGTTGGGACCCACGCATCTCTGCACCCCAAAGTTCCCTCCCCCCCCACACACACCCCACCCCACTCATTGCCGCAGAAATCGGAAGAGCAAAGTTGCAAACTCCCAGCTTGTTGCCGATTGGCTGTCCTTGCCAGTGTTTTCACAGTTCTAGGCCAGGTGCTTTCCCCCCACTAGAAGAGCTCGATCTGCAATCACGCTGCACTTGTAGGGAACGCTGCGTGGGCCCTAGCGACAGATAAAGCCTGAGTTTCCCCGTTCCCTCGATCCCAGGCTCCACTCCCACTGAGCCGTTGTCACGCTCCAGAAAGGGTCGAAGACGAAAAAGCATTACTTCCCCCTGTGGGAGGCAGCGCCTGTAATTAAATCAAGTGGTAAATTATGAATGAAAGGAGGCAAGAAAAGAGAAAGAGAAATAGAACTCAACCCTTCAGGTAGCCTTGTTTCCTCATAATGGATCCGCTCGGTCGTGTTGTTCGGAAATGTCTCTCGCGCTCACGATGTGAGAAGCTCGGTTTGGCTGTGTTTGGAACCGACACAATCAGCAGTAGGGGGCTTGGCTTTCAGATGGATTTTGGCCTCCTGCGTGTTTCTGTTTTCTTTCATTCTTGATCTTGTTGCTCATTGCCGTCCTGAGAAGGGATTGAACGAGGAACCAGGCGAAAAATCTTGAGCTAAATACATTTAATCAGTTTTTTTTTTTTTTTCCATTCTCAACTCAGTGTTCTTGAACTCCTCCTGAACTTCAGAAATACTGTTTCTCTGACAAGGAACATAGCTTTGTTGTTGTAATTAGTATCAAGGAAACCCTACATGGAATTAGATATGAAAAAACTGCATACTTTCATAACAGAATGCTGAAATTTAATTTTGATAATAGAAGTTAGAACATTCTATGTATAATAATTATTAAATGATATGCAACATTTTAGCATTCATCACAAGTTTCACTGTACATCAAAAACATAATCTTTATGAAAGTATGCGTTCATTGAAATCCAAAATTCAATGTCGTGTCCCACATTCTTCTCAAATTATTTTAAATCGTTCACAGTGCTTTCAAAGCTAAGCAGAACGTGAAAATGGCTAAAAATTTAGATTCAGCTTCAGAAAGCAGTGTTTGGATTATTATTAAAGTATTATTATTAATTTCTTATTTGAAGAGAAAAAAAAGAATTGAAAAAAAAATACTCGAGTCATTTTGTGTTCAGTATGGGTTCAATATATATAGCATTGCTAGCTACGTGAGCACAAGGTCAGATCACATACACAGAAGCACTTTTTTGTCTTTTGTGTGATGACACAGTCTGCTATCCTGAACTGGATCCTGCCCATGCCGATGTGACCACACATTAGGCTTCAGTGCAGAGCAAGGAAGGATCCATTTTCTCATAAATGTTGTATGTGTATACATAATACTTTTTTCTGACAATCTCACTGATATGCTTTATACATCACGTTCTCTGCGGGCTGTCAAAATAGCACATTTTCCGCCATTTTAATTAATAAAACATTTGTTTTTTGCCAGCGAGCTATAAATCCCAGTTTATTTGTACTGGCGAAATGCGGATGTGTCCAAGTATGAAATGGATATATCAACATTTCTTTGCCTACGAGCACTACAAATGAAAACATGGACCCCAAGAAGGATGGACGTGCTTAAAAGCTGCCGAAGCTAAATGCACGTTAAACCAAACAACAGCTGAACCGGTCCAGATCGCCCGAGCTGCGTTCCTCTGAGGAATCACAGGTCATTCATTTTGATAGACTTTTTTTTTCTCCACTGCCTCTGGCCTGATTTACTGAGTGTATATTGTTAAACGTGTTTCCCCCCTCCTTTAGAACAACACTTTTAAAATGGTCCTCGGCCATTTCCCTGAACAACAAGGGCATTGTTTCCTCACAACTCGCAACAACTTTAACAAGTTTAAAAACTCTGGTGCTACAAACACCAATGCTAACAGAGAGAGAGAGAAACTGTTCCTCCTCCACCACTGGAGGGCCATTGAAACTGTGCGTATGTTTCTTTACCCTCTTTTCCCTTCGACACCGAACACCGCGGTCAGTTGGTTTGCCGGTCTTGTCCTTTTATGGCAAAGCCGCGTCAAATCACTCGCCCGTACACGTTTGCGTTCGCGTTCGCACAGTCAGTGAAAGGTTAGTGAAGGTTAATAAGCAATTACTGTTCAAACAAACAGTATTTTTTTCTCCTTTGATATTATGATATAATTCAAATTAATATTCGCATTTTTACACGTGAAATTCAAACCCATAGAGGACATTTTTTAGTGTCATTTGAGAAAGGGTTGCTGGGGGGTAAGGCACCAGAGTGTTGTTAAATTAGAACATCAGATTTGATCAATCAGCAGAATTTCAGGCATGCTGAGTGTAATTAACTGAATGAATAAATAAATAAATAAATAATACAATATAATTATTGCTGGTCATTGTTCATTTGAAAAAGACTGCTACCACAAACAAAAATTTTTAAATTACTCCCGTACATTTCTATCTTATATAACGGGGGGGGGGGGGGGTTCTATCCTGATGGGAGGGGTCTCTTCCAGGATGGCAATGCCCCCATTCACAGGCCACGAGGGGTCACTGAGTGGTTTGATGAATATGAAAAAGATGTAGAGCATATGTTATGGCCTTTTCAGTCACCGTGTATATATATATATATATATATATAGAGAGAGAGAGAGAGAGAGAGACAGAGAGAGAGAGAGAGAGAGATACATGTGCTTTGCTTTACTGCACGTGAGACCCAGCCGCATGATTTTGTGAATTTTTGAAAACTTGTGAAAGTTGTAAAAAAAAAAAAAAATGCACTTGCACTAAAAAAGCTGCCCTGTGCAGCTGATAGGGAATATGAAAGATGTTATCTGGCTCGTAAAACAGACCATCATAGTTTGCGATGTTATTTGTGAGGACTTTTAAACCGTTCTAGGGGTATAGTACTTACATTCTCTCAATCCGGCCCAAAACCCCCCTCCAGTCCTCATAACCATTAGGGCTGAGAGGCCGCAGGATTTAAGATGTTTTCCAGAGGCAGTCCATGTTCACATTTTCTCACAGGGTCTCGACGAATAATATTTAACGGCTTCACGAGGAGCGACTGAGCTGGGTGAGCTGTTTACTTTTTTCTTCGCTGTTAGCTCCTACGCCTTAACACACCGCAGAACCTTTCCGTTTGGAGCGTTTCGAGCCGTATTTGCCGAATTTGTATAAACACGGCCTTTAGGAGGAGTAATTTATTGTCTGCAGAAAGCACAGCATTCCTCTCTAAACACGGTCACACACGCTGAAGACTTTTTGATGGGCGAAGACCACCGCGCTGCTTACTAACTTCGATGTTTTCAGTCGGCCTTGACAAAATGTATTTGGCCGTCCAACGAAAACATCCATTCAGAAGGCTAAGAAAGAGAAAGCATACCGTGTTCAGATGAATAACATGGAAGCAAAACGTGATGCATCATTCTGATGGATGAATCCCTGTGACGAAATATAAAATAAAAACGTGTAAAATATGCTGTGTCTGCCAATATACAAATTATAGCACATTTTCATTCTCAAGCACTGACACATTCACAAGTGTGTTTTACAGAAATACCACAGAATGTTAGTTACTATTTAAATTCTATCACTTCTGCTGTAAGTTCCGCATCAGCCTTGCATTACCCATTGGAATGCTATGTGTAAAATATGACTCCATTTTTTATTAATTCTATTTTGAATTCAAGGGAATGTTTTTGCCCCCCACGTTCGCAAGTACAGTATGCGCCTATTTTAATTTGCAGGCCTGCCGCGGATGAACAAACAAAATCTGCGAGAATGCCTGCTTCACGAAGGTTCATCTCAATTATTGAGTTGTTTTTCTTTTTGAGGAGTACCATATGGGGGTGTTTTCAGAGTGCAGTCATGGCTGACGTTTTTATGGCTCGTCTTTACGAGGGTGAAGCACTATCCTTTTCGGCTTTTGTTTACTCGCCGCGGTATCGATTGCGTCGCTCGTCCAGAGTTGCGTCGCGCCGGCCAGATGTGAGCCTTTTGATGTCGCGTTTACGTTCGCGACGCCCATCTTTTATCGTAGTTACCGTTATCGGCCTCAGCTGCAGTCGAAATCTGTGTAGCCATTCCGTTTAATCTACTCTGTGCTCTTGAAAGTGCTCTGCCTCGTGCCAGAGTTCTGAGATTTCAGCAAAACTATTGGGATTAAATTTGCACATCGTTAAAATAGGATCGTGAGCATCCATGTTATTATCATTATCCAGAAATTTTGCATTGTCCGCTATACAGTTTTGATACAGCATACGATGTTATGAGAAGCGGCGGTATACATATTGAATATGCATCAATATGTATTGTAAATTGTATATAAAATGGATGAGAGCATGAAAGCAGAAGATCAAAAGTAGCTTCTGTCTGTGATTTGTGATCATTACCCTCCACAGTAGATCTGGCTTTGCAGTTCACTTCGAGTTCCACCTCCCAGCTCCTAACACACCTCCCAGCTCCTAACACATACAGTAATGATGCAGCCTTAGTCCTTTCAGTGGTGGTTGATCTCAGGTCAGCTGAAAAAAAAAAAAAAAAAAATGATACCACTTTTGCATTATTCTCTAACGCATAAAACTTCAAAGCCTGATCCTTGGTAACTTTGTGTAACTGTGGAACATATTTCCTTTAATTATTGATTGTAGGAATAATGCAGCACAAATAGCTCCTGGCCCAGCTTTGTCCTCGCTTTTCTTCGAAACCCCCCGCCCCCACCACCACTACCCCCCACCCTCCCATTGCCCCACTGGCGGGGCAGCTCCTACCCACCGTAGAAGACAAAACCGGTATTGAGCGGTGCTACGGCAGCCAGGCCTGGGGGCGACTGTGGGCCACCTCTCTGTGTTCGACATACCCCTGGCTGCCCGGCCCAACCCCGCACATGTTACTATTAACACAGAGCTAATTACTGGAGGAGGGGGGGGGGGGGGGGGGAGGCCGGGGGGGTGCAGGGGAGGGGGCCGGGGCGCATGAAGGGGAAGAATAAGCTTTTGATGGGCTCACAGAGCGGGCCAGCCGGTGGACATCTGTGAGTTATGCTAATGCCCAAACGAACCTCGCCCTAATCCCAATGAGAGGTGAGGAGGAGGGGGTAGGGGGGGGGGGGGGGGCGTGTTGGTGTTTTTTCGGGGATTAGAGCGCGCGCTGCTCTTCCACGCAGAGCGCCGGGTCGCCGCGGCGACGCGTTTTTCTGGGTGCCTCAGAGGCCGGGCGATAAATAGAGATGTGTGCCCGTGACAGGGCGGGGGGGGGGGGTGAAACGGGAGTCCTGCCAGCCTGTGACCTCTGACCCCCCGGGAAAGGGCACGCGCCGTTAGGGTGAGCGAAAGCAGATGTCTCAGGTTACTGTCGCCCCCCCCCCCCCCCCCGCGCCCGCCCCCCCCCCCCGTCCGGTCAGCCCTCAGCTGCTTTCCCAGAATTCAAAAGTCACTGGCCGTTTTCTTTTCTCTGCGACTGTATGTATGCTGGTAATGACATATATGAGATACAGCCGTAAAGGCCATACTAGGAGCTCGGTATCCTTGGGGGTTATTAAATCTGGGCTTGTGCGATTGCAGGAGCGAGCATTAGCTTGGCGTCTGCAGAGTAACGAGCGAAGTTAAACTGCATCCAGGGGATAGGAGTGACAGTGGCGTTTTAGTGAATTATCGTAGCCCAGTCGCACGTATACCTGTCCGCTCTCATTCCCAGAGACAGGAAGTGGCATAAGAGCTTGGCCTTTTAAAATGGAGAGCGTGCAGGACGGACGTACTGTAGTGAAGAGCTTCCTGCATTAAACATGAGAGCGCGCGGAGCTGTGGGGCATCATGGGTACTCAGCAGAAAGCTCGCAGGACTGAAGACCCTCATGAACGCGCGATGGACGCACGCGGGACTGCGAACCTTCAGACTCACGCCACGAAGAGCCTTCAGGACTGAGAATCTGCACAGCCAGCACCAGGAAGCTCGAGCTGAGCTACGAACCTTCTTATCCACGCCGTGAAGCACAGACTCGACTCTCTGTAGAGCCCTGCACGCCGATTCCAGACGAAGGGGAGCCTAGTGTCTGTACTCCACGGGAGGGAGGGCGAGGCTGTGGGATCAGACTGGGAATCAAACTTCAGAGTTACTTTCATGAATTGGAACCTGCAAGGTTGGGACTACAGAGCTGCTTACCATCAAGGACCACAACGGAAATAAGTGTTTAACTTTATTGTGCTATCCTTGACAATGCAAGACTTTGTTTTTATCAACTTGTCATATAAAACTAACTAACGAGTTATTTGTCTGAGTAGTGATTGTTAGGACCGTGCAGCTCTACTAACTCACTCACTAACTCCCTAATGAGTTCTTTGTCTGAGTAGTGACTTTTAAGACCACACAGCTCTACTAACTCACTCACTGACTCACTAACTCACTCACTAACTCACTAATGAGTTCTTTGTCTGAGTAGTGACTTTTAGGACCATGCAGCTCTACTAACTCACTCACTGACTCACTGACTCACTCACTAACTCACTAACGGGTTCTTTGTCTGAGTAGTGACTTTTAGGACCATGCAGCTCTACTAACTCACTCACTGACTCACTGACTCACTCACTAACTCACTAACGGGCTCTTTGTCTGAGTAGTGACCGTCAGGACCGCGCAGCTGGTCGTCCGAGCCACAGGGGTGGTGGAGTCAGCGCTCCGGCGCGTGAGCGAGGGTCGTGGAGTTTGCGGTCTGGCCCGGGCGGGCTGCGCGGGACTCCAGATGGCAGAGCTCCTGTCAGGGTGATGAATGGTATCCCGGCAACCCCGGGAGGTACGTCTGCGTGGAGCAGGAGAGAGAGAGAGAGAGAGAGAGAGAGAGAGAGAGAGAGAGAGAGAGATAACAGAGAGAGAGAGAGAGAGAGAGTGAGAGAGAGAGAGAGAGAGCGATAGATAACAGAGAGAGACGGAGGCCGTCACTGCCCAGCCCTGATTTACAGCTTTTAATTTGTAAACTTCAAGGCCTGGGGGGGGGCTGTATGTTTTACAATGGAAGACCATGTTAGGACATGGAATGTGTTTAATTTCCTTTTATCTGTTTACTTAAAAGGGGGGAAAGAAGAAGAAGGAAAAAAAAGTGACGTTGCTTTGGGATGCACATGTAGATGACTGTGTCTGTAGGCCCACACAGGACAAAGAGTACAGGAAGTGTATTTCTATGGCAGAGTAGTCTTCAGTCCTCTCAATGGTCCACAAAAAGTAATGAAAAGAAGGTATTAATTGAATAAATGGTCAGATAAACTAAAAAGTTGTTTGTATCCATACTCAGAGGTGGAAAGTCTCGGAGACAGAAAGTAAAAAGTCCTGTTGTGTGTTTCTTCCACCCATGAACTCAGCCAGCTGATTTCACTAATTAGTTCTAGCTCCTGGGTGAAGAATTGTGCTAATTAGAAAATCCAGGTGATTGGAACAAAACAAAAAAAATGTACTTTCTGAACCTGGATTTTCCACCTCCACAATGATAATACAGCAAAGTTATTTGGTTGTCAGAGATAGTGACTGCGGGTATTGCTTGGCAACTGGTGTGAGTGTGTGACTGTCTGATTGTGTGTGTGTGTGTGTGTGTGTGTGTGGACAGGTTTTGAGCAGCCAAATGGAAACACGGACAGTATGTGAAGTCTGGTATATGGCCATGACATGTGAATAATGCCATTCAGCTTGTGCTCTGTGGACAGGTTATTATCATCTAGAACAACACTTTATTCGGTAGGAAAGAAATTATATAACATTGTACCGCTCAGTACCATTAATAAAACATCGACCTTGCTTTCGTACGACTGCAAGCAAACAATACAAGGTAAATGCTGCCAACATCATTGTGAACTATCAACTACCAGAAATCTTCTCTCTTCAGTGTTTTTGTTGGCTACCGCTATTTATTTATATACACAAGACGCACACTCGCTGTGCATGTACAAGAACATGTGACCTGGGTTGGTGTGTTGGTCCATGGCTGAAAACCATTGACAGCCCTAGAAGTGCGATATATTGTGTTGTATGCAGTGGTATGGAGTGGTTTAAACCTCTCACACTCTGGCTACTGAATTTAACTGACGTGCAGGCTGGGGAAACGTGTAGCTTAAACAGAATCGTAGTTGGTTTTCCGTTTCTTTTTTTTTTTCTGGCATGGCTGTGTCTGTATTGTAATATCACACACATGCATAGCATGTGCACTGATTCATTACATTCATTCACGCCTGAGAGTTGAACTGTCCATAAACAGACACAACAGCTACAGTGAAGAAAGAAGTTGAAGCAGAATGCAGTTTGTTTTTCAAGAAAAAATGTTTCATGGACGTGAAAGAAATGTGTTCCTGATATGTAAGAATGCAATATCGGTGATTTAAAAAAAAAAAAAAACTTTGACTAATAGTACGGTGCAAAATCAACCAAATTTGATCATTATGAGGACAAGTATCACTGGAGAAAAAAAAAATCAAAACTCTGCCTGGATGAGCAGCATCCCTGTCCACCAGACCTCAGACTGAGAAAAGGTGTCATACATGAGCACATGAGATAACCACCAAAACGCTTTCGCCTGATAAAGCGGGAGAGTGTGTAAAAGAGTGCATCCTCGTTCTTACAGTTACTAGTTCCTCAAATATTCAGCCCTAAAATTGTATAGCCTAAAATAGATTCTGAATTTAGCCCGTTTGGATTAGCAGCTTTGCGCTAATGAACTAAAACGTCTCTGAAAGACTTGTGAACTTCGCCATCTTATCTGTCGCTGTTGGCACGGAAACAGCCGTAACAGGCCAGTTTGCCATTTTTTGTGTGCGGAGAATCACCGCGGGGCACGCGCTGTTCGGAAAGCCCCGGTATCCGCGGCAGCCCGGGCACTGCACCGCTGAAGACGAGAGGACACATTTTGGGGAAAATTGTATCTGCAAGCTTGGCCTACCATTGTAAAAAAAAATGAAGTGGCCTTAGCCTTAGCCCCGGCTGGGTCACAGGAGGGGTTAGTCGCGCTTGTCGAAAAAGAAAGGAATCATCGCGGTCTTGAGCCAGGTGATCTGATGCGTGCCGCTGCGCAGTCCGTCAGGGGCATCCGTGTCCTCGGTCCTGGGTGCCAAAGCCGCTGCCCAAAGGCCTGGAATTGCAATACGGGGATCTTGGGCTTGTTTCACAAACGCTGTAACTTTGTGAGCTGAGATGCGATAGATTTCTCCTGCTCTCTTTTTAAAAATTTTTATTTTTTTGCAGTGTTTCTCGTAGAAAATTTCCAGTTACAGTATAAGCCACAAATGCATGTTGCGAAGCGCGTTCATGTCGGTACAAATGTTCTTATTCTTCTGCCTCGTTTGTTTTCGTATCGAACTGACCACAGGTGTCAGGAGCCAAGGCTGAAAGGGACATCTGGAGGATGGAAAAACTTGGCTTGTGGTCAGACTAATATCCTGTAATTGACATCATATACTGTTCAGTACCAAATGGGCTATGTGTATGGCATGGCATGGCATGGCATGGCACCTCTCAGAGCTCCACAGACACTGCAGGGGCCCTAACAACTTTCTCCGTCCCCTGATTTAAAATCTTAAATCAAGTGAAGTTAAAGTCTCGGCAAACACAGCCAAAGCATTTCCGCGCTCCGCAGGTGCCGAGGCCTACAGCATCTGAATATGCCGACGAGTGCGCAAATCTCCCCCCAAAAAAATTTGGTTAGTGGTTTGAAAATTTGAAAACAATGAGCATTAGCATCATCGCTACACCAAGCTTCAAAGCAAACGATGTGCCGGTTCCCTCTGGCGCTAAATAATTGAGCTGCGAAGCTAAAGGAACGAGCGGCAGTCTCAAGCACAGCAAACTCCCCTTTTTATGAACTTTATTTCAGCCCCGATAAAATAAAAAAAAATTTTCTTTGAGGACATCAGGGCTGAGATTTGCATCCGCGTTGAGAATCATCGACTGCTGTGAGCACTTCCTTTCACAACAGTCCGGGACCTGAACCAGAAAAACCATTTGCAAGTGGGATCCCAACTGCCAACAGACAGAACGTGAGTCAACAAAGAGAAGCAACGTCAGCCATTGTTTTAGAAAGAGAACAACATGTAAAATGCATGCTCGTTTAAGTGGATACTTTTGTACAGAACATTTATATTTAGAAAAATGCTAATGATCGAGTGAAAGGAAAAAAAAAATGTTTCCCTGCACGAGCTGATTTGGGATTCATTTCCCAAAATGATCTTGTCTCGTTGAGTCATTTGCATCATAATCTATATGGCATTATAGCCAGCCAACCAGCCAAGCAAGGCTGGCACTAAAACATCAGGCTTAGATTGACGTTATTTTACAGCCAGTTCTGTCAACAAGGTCTCTGTGGCCATAATTCACCAGGTGTCAAAATAAATGTCTGCTATTAAAACATCAGGATAAATAAATGTTAAATAATATATGGAATGTTGTGGTTTCTTTTGTTACTGAGCTAATGTTATGTAAAACATTTTTTTACAGAAGTTGGTTTTTGAATTCCCTATACCTTGTTATTTACAACTGTGAAGTGGTTTTTTTCTGTGCCTATGTATAAATATAAACAATATTCCCCGTTGCTGATTATTCACTGTATTCAAAATAGCCTTTTATTGTGTGTCTTTATTGTAGTTTTCTCTGCTAGTCTCACTCATTAAACCAGGCTTTCTACTGAACCATTCTCAACCCACGTGTGAAACACAAAGGGTACGGTCTCTGTTTAATCCTCTTACTTAAAGCAAACCAGAAAAGTCTCGCCAAAGCTTTGAAAAACACAATTCTGGAAGAAATGCTTTATAATCTGTCCATGTATTTTCATACTGATATGTTCTGAACCCTGAAAATCTGAACTGTCCCTAAACGTTCTATTAAAAGAACTACCCTTTGAAAATTATTTTTAAAAATAGTTTATGTTTATGCTGTAACTCTGCAACTCGTAAGGGCCTTTGAAGTGGACTGCCGCATGTCTGTGTTAGTGCTGTCCCACCCCCAAAAAAAAAGCTTTCTGCTGAGCAAAGTACCCATGGCTCCGACTAATCAGACAGCAGACAGTTACTCCTTCAGTACCTGAAATGATTATAGAAGATTAAGAGGTAGTTAAAGGAATCAATAAAATCTCAAAACCCTTCAAATAATAACACGTTGTTAATCTGCCCCTGTATAGCCATTGTAGAGGGAAATCTGCGAGAGCTTCTCCACTTTACGCACGCACAGGGCTGTGCTAAAGACTCCTGCTTAACTGTCGGCAGCAGAGGTCTTTAAACGCATCATCGGGGGGTTTCATGAAGGTTAATGGCTGCATATGGATCTCATAAAATCTGCATGAATTTAGCGGGACACCGATTCATGAAGCTAGCATCCTCGTGATGACTGTGACCGCGTCAGCGCTAGCTTGCTTCTCCACAGCACATTAGCATGCAGGTGCTAACAAGCAAAAAAAAAAAAAACGGTTGCATGCAAATTGGGTTGTTGCGTTCTGAAACCGCCGTGCATTGTGACTAGCCAATCACAAGGTGGTATCCAAGAAAAGCGAAAATACCTCCCCTGGGCGAGGTGGTGGGTAATATTAAGCCAGGCTTCTGGGAAAGGTGCACATCACAGCTCTTCTGCTCTCAAACACGTGTTCCATAACCACACGATTTGCGCATTACAATTAGAGTGCAACGTCAAAGTGGCTAAAAAACCTTCCAGTTCCAGCGGGTGTTCCAAAGCAGTGTGATTTTCGAGTTAATACGTGTCACAGTGCAGCGCATTAACTCGAGATGCAACGATTCCATTCCCCCAGAGCTCACGCCTGTGCCAAGTTCTGTTTGAAAGAATCGGCCGACGCAGACAGCCAATGCCAACGCTTCCTCAGAAACGAGAAATGCCTTCTGCAACACTGTGCAAAAATACAGCATTAATAGATTAAGCTGTACCCCCCCATTTCCCATTTCCGGTGGCATTAATATGTGCCTGTGTACAAATAAAAAAGGAATTGAACTGGTCAAAAGATTCTGCAGTTTGCTGAACACCTGGATTGGCAACTTTAGTGTTAATGTGAATGCGAGTGAAATGTTCTGGGGGAATATAAATGCCCTATGCTCTATCAGACGGGTCAGACTATTCCTACTCTGTTCATTCACAACATGAGACGGCACTCGAGTTCTCCGCTCTGGACTCCGTTACAAGGCACAGAAAGGCATTCACAGCCACGGAGAGAAAGTACTCTCAAGTGGCGTCAGAACCCAAGAATTACGAGCACAAATAGGCCGGCAGTCGAATTCAGGTAGTCATGGCAACGCTAAGAAAAGTTCAGACATCTGAAAGTGCTCTAAACAGCCTTCCTCCTGTGACACTTGGAGTCGCGTTTATGTGTTTTCACTACAGATAATTGTGTTGTATAGTGATTAAAGCCCTTGGCTAATTAAGTGTCTCGGTTTTAATGAGTATTTGCATGTTCATGAGAATAATGTTTTTGTTTTTTTTTTAATTGTTTTTTTATATCACAAGCATACGGTTATCTGTTTAAAATAAGATACACATGCTGCATTGTGCTGCCCAGGTAAGTAATAAAGAGTGGGGATCTGCCAGCAATGTGGAGTCCAAAGTGTAATATGAGTCGGTACATGCATTTTTCATTATTAAGACATTCTTTTCTGTTTTGGACGGCAGTCTCCTCTTCCTGGGGCACGGTAATAAGCTAAATCTCCCGTTGAGGACAGACTTCCTGTTAGCGGCGTGTGACAGTAATCCTGCGCTGGGCTGCAGTGTGTATATTCGGATCCGTCAGTTCAGTGCCACCAGCACATTAGCATCCATCCTGTTACATGCTGACCCCGGAGCAGAACAAGCGCCTCGACTGTAGAACAAGACCAGAGCCGTTTCAGGCCTCCTTCATTCGTGCAAGATGAGAGAGAGAGGGGATGGGGTCATCCGCAGCTCCTCCGCGCTTTAATTAAGCGCTGGATGGATAAATAACGAGCCGGCCTATCCGTACTGCGGAAATATTCTGTTAGGACAGAAGAGTTCTTCTTTTGTGCTGGTTAGTGTTTCTCTTAATCTTTCACGCGATGATTATTCAGCCGGCTGCTTTGTTCATACAGTGCCTCTTGGTTTTACCAGAGGACCCATGCGAATAGTGGGTGGTCAAAAAATATTGAATTTAATCTCGCCTTGTACCTGCCCGCTGGTGTTTGTGATGAACATTTAATTTCTCATCATTAATATTGTATGTGTTTTTTTATTTTTTATTATTCTTTCTGCCCTTGCCCCCTTGCCCTCTGATATTTAATGCCATAATTCAGTTTGACTCATTTTCTGTGTGTATTTTGGGTGGAAGCAGCAGCTAGAGAAAGCGTGTTTATAATGAGAGAGACTTTACTGATCCTCCCCTGTGCCAACGCTGGTCTCTCCCTCCCTCAGACAAATAATAATGACAAGATATGTGTGCACAGGGACCTGCATACACGTGTCGTGTGTGTGCGTGCGTGCGTGCGTGCGTGCGTGCGTGTGTGTGTGTGTGTGCAGGGCGTGAGTACATCTTTCTGTCACCCCTCTCTCTCACTCTCTCTCTCTCTCTCTGATTATAATAATTATAATTGAAAATAAGCTTCCTGATATTTTTAATTGATTGCTTGGCAACACACTTGGATGCACAGAAGTACACGTGCACACGCACACACTCACTCGCACACACACAGTTGATATGCAGAATATTGCTTGAATATTGTTAGATTGCAAAATACCATTTTTCTTAATAAGGTGTCAGTTAATATCAATTAAAGTTAACTTGCTTAACTATAACCATCCAATACTGTCTCACTTTTCCGGACTCTTTGATTATATTACAGGCCTACTGGACAAATTCAGCGGGTATATTGAAATTACTTCTTTAGTTTCCTATATTCATTTTAATGGAATTGATTCTTAAAGGTTGACAATGTTCTGTCTTGTAAAACTGTTTAAAAAAGCACAAGGCAAAGCTGTCAAATAGGCAATTAAAGCTTGCTCATATTTTCAAAAATTTTCAATTGTGTTTTGCTTTCAGTAATTATGCGGTCACCAGAATCTTAATGAAAAATTGTAAACCCTTTTTTTAAAGAATGTCAGAAAAAAGCTTCTCGCTTGACGGCTGTTTCAAAGACAGGAGCTTCTTATAAAAAATACTTTTTTGACTTTTCTTTTTCTTTCCGAATCTTCCAAGTAGCCAGTAAGGATCTGTAGTTAAAGCCTCAATGCTTCAAAAGGATTAATGCCGAGAAGATGTTTCACAAAGAATTCGAGAGACTGGTGACATGGAAAACCTTTAACCTCCAGTATCTTGAGACTGATTAATACAAGTTCTTTGTGACACAGACTCCTTTATAGCCAGTCTATTCTGGTTTGGCACACTTGCTTCAGTGTATGAAAAATATATTACAAACCTTGAATTGTTAATTGCAGCATAATATAGTATCTATTTACATAAGCAACTGAATAAAAGCATGGTTACTAGTCTGAAAAATTATTTAAGAACTGAGGCACACTGCAAATATAATCGAGGCAAGCAACTGCTCCTGGTTTTATTGGACTAAAAAAAAACTCCCTAATATCTGGTTGCACTGACTCATCTACAGAAAAAATAAAAAATTAAATTAAAAAATTAATTTAAAACCCCCATTAAATGAAAAAATGTTTAATGAAGTTCGTAAGTTAGCTTGCTGATGCCATTTTATAGGAAGAAAAAAAAAACTTCATGCCCAGTAACTTGATTATTGGCAAATTTAACCACTAGGAACCTGCAGACACTGCATGTTTCAAATATAAGAAAGCATATAATAAAATCCTAAGGGGTTGAGAGAATGAAATGTGCTCCAACAGCAGTCTGAAATATGGGAGAGATAACTTTTCTGAACCTCCATTCAGAGCAAGAAAGCATTTTGTGCACTACTGTGCTGATACGAGCAATTTTATTTTGCATTTAGTTTGTTTATTTAGCATTGGGGTTTATTCTCGAATGTTCTGTAAGAAATTGCTCGATTTTGCCATACAAAAAAAAAAGAAACCACAGGAACAATGCCACAGGTGTACTATTGTTCACCTGTGGCAGCCTCAATGATTGGCCCTTACTTGTTTTATAAAGGCAAGAACGGTAGAGTTTTTGTGGTAGTGTTTCTCTGGAACATTCTGTGGGAATACATAGGTATGGGGTAAGTCCAACTTAACAGTTACCTGTAACTTGGCAGAGGGCATACCTTCCATCCCAATCAGATCTGCACAAATAAATCAGCTTTGTCTACTCTTTCTCTGTCCTCAGATCCATCCATCCATTCATTATCTAACCTGCTTATCCTGGGCAGGGTCGTGGGGGGTGCTGGAGCCGATCCCAGCATGCATGGGGCGAGAGGCAGGAATACACCGTGGACAGGCCGCCAATCTGTCGCAGCCTGTCCTCAGATATTACTTTATTATATCCACACATCACACCAGGAAGAGAAACAGTCTCTGTGAGAGTTGCTAAAAAAACCCTGCCCAGTACAGAAGATGAAGCCTCTGATACTAATGACTTTTTCTAGGGTGTGCTGACTTGCCATTTGTGTTCCTGTGGATGATTAAAAATAAGCACCATTGATAATTTGTGTTCTCTAATGTTTTTTAACTGTATTAAATTATACTAATGTAGCACATTTCATCATTCCGAGGATCTTGATGCACTTTTCAGCAGAAACCCGGCCTAGTTCTTAACGGGGAGAAAGCCAGACTGTATATTTGGTCAGAATACCAGCGGTATTGATCACTCTGAAGAAGAAAAATAACTAAGAACTAATAAATTGTATCTGGAAGGTGGAGCCTCCAGTTGCACAGTTTCCCCATTACTGCACTGTGGAACTTTATTATCAGGAAAGAAGACTGCCCCCTACTGGCCCATCACCCATGTCCCGTCCTCCATTTGCGTGCTGAACGCAGCTCTACTTCGCTTCATCCATTTTGGCAGAAGGTGACTGCAGGGAGGTGTGACTGAAACCTGACAGCCATTTTAAATTTTTAATCTCGGCAATAAATACGAAGGTGGAGTGGAAAGCGCGGGATTCGGACGCGATGACGCCCGGGGATCTCAGCGCATTAAAGGAAGCGTCCGATGTTTACGAAGGGAGCGGACGCCAAGTTCTGTCGCCCCGGTCGCTCCGGGTCTGCTTATGCATGTAAACCATATTCAGAAGTATAGATTTATTCATGCGCTGTCAGACTTTGGGGTCTTGGCGGTTTGGGTCTGAGGGAATGCTACGTCTCGGCTGTCTCGCCCAGACGGGACTGGAGCGACCGGCAGGCAGGCACATCGTGTCACTCTCGAAATTCCTTCCGGGAATACTGGCGATCCCGCGGGAGCCCGCCGCTTCCCGATGTGAAGGAATGTGACACGGAGAACCCTGGATGGACTGAACGGGTCCGGAGTTTGACAGTTGAGCTTGGTTGCTAAGGGGATGTCACACTGCGGTCCAAGACTGACCTCTGTCTAAATTTCTTATTTCAGCAGCTTAGACACTTCTGAAGGCGATTTGCAGACGTGGATTGCAACTAATCCGTTTGCAGGTAAAACGCCTCGGCTGAAGGTTCAACTGCAGTGTCCCATTCGGGAGTCCACCTTTGGACCTCAGATCTTTTCCTCTAACCTTTTACACACAGTTCCATCTTGCATTCATTACAGTATAGTAAACCCCCATGTGAGTTTCGTGGTGGACCTGGGGTAATACAGATGTTAACTGACACTCAGTGTTCACTCACTAGCCATAAGAAACTGCAGTGACCCTCGTCACACCATAATACTGAATAAAACGAGAAAGAAATCCCCCATCGGCCATGCTGTGCTCTGTTTAAAACGTTCCACCACCGTGACGTGTTGCCCCTTTGTACAGGTACCTCGCTCATTGGCGGACAGATTCGAGTTTCATCTGTAGCATCCTGTCAGAAAGGCTCGCCATTCGATCGATGCACGTCCGCAGACCACAGGTCAGGAGGCAGCTTCGCGTTTCGGGCAGAAATGCGTGGAAAACTCCCGCCGTCTTCTGGGAAGTGCACTCTAAATCGGAATGTGTGTCACCACGGCAACACATTCAAAAAGCAGTGGAGACGACGGTATCTCAGCGTGGGGGGGGGGGGCAGGGGGGCGGGGGGGCGGGGGGGCGGGGGGGGTAGGGGGGCGGGGGGGCGGGGCCGGATGGGGAAGCACTTCCTCGGTGTGGATGTGCGGTCTCCGTTCCTCGGTGTGGATGTGCGGTCTCCGTTCCTCGGTGTGGATGTGCGGTCTCCGTTCAGTCTATCCGCAGCGTGCTCTTATCCTGCCGTCTTACATTTCACATCCGTAAGCAACCTTATTGGTCAACGTTAGTGGCAGCCTCATAATATTGTGAAAGTATTATTATTATTATTGTTATTTTTAAAGCATGCTTTTTCTTCTTTGCTTACTGAAGATGCACCAATACTGTGTGTTCTTTTTTCGAGAGGCTGCACGCAGTTGGCGTGCTTCATTCTGACACTGTAGGGTGCATATCCAAAAATATGTATTTTTTTGCATCCTGGATTAATTACGAGCAACAGGCAAACTTTACTGTACTGTACACTGTGGGGAATGAGGGTCCTCCCAAACTGAAATGTTCGAACTGAAAGGTAAAAATATGGCAATTTCGTTTTATTTTACTTTTGTTGATTTCAATGGTAAGAACTTATTTTTGTTTTACATCATAACAAATAACCAAACACACGGTAAGCAGGACATTAACTTGCCCCCTGATAACTCACAGGCCTGTATAGGTTGTGCTTGTGGAGTTGGATCCCAGTTTATTCTGAAGCTCCAGTATTGAAGAATGGGTGTGAAGCAGTTCCCCATGCATGCAGCATAAGCTACAATAACCTACCTGTAGCTACTTGCTGTTAGCAAAAATACAATCTGCCATGCCAAGTGCACTGCAGACTGTTAAGTTGAAATGCCATAAAAATAAAATTAAAAAAACACAGTGAGGAAATGCATTAGCTAGAAGGATACACACACCAGACTGTGAGTTCAAAGCAAGCTGGTTCTGGGCTCTTGCTGTGTCAGACACAAAAAGGGTATCAGCGAGGGAACATTGAAAATGGTGCAGTGGTCTAGCAGTGAGTAGGCGGCTTCTGGGCTGCCCAGCTCAGCTTTAAAACCGGTTCTAGCACAGCTAACGAATATATGTACCCGTCAATGTGACAAACATCCCATTAAAATGCATGATTCACCGCACTCATGTGGGTATCATTGTTTTTGTTTTATTAACACTCTCATGGAAACGACCTCCCCTTGAAAACTCAATGACTTTACGTGGATTAGACACAGTTATTGAGTGTATTTCCATTTTTTATCATCGGAAAGTGCGCCTGCTTTCTGTTGAATATTAACTTTTTTTCATTTTTTTTTTTCACCATTGATCATTTACGTATTATAATTATATAATTATAATTGCGTCAAGAGATCGAAAAGGCTTAAATATGTACACTACTTCCTGGTCCATACCCTGTTATGTAACACTGAGAATCTTGCCTTTGAGGTTCTACTCTTGTAGTTAATTACCTTTTTATTCAGTTTCCTTGACTAAAAATAACCTGTGGTCTCATAAAGGTCTCTTCAATGAATCGTTTACATGAAGTAAGAACTCGGTATTTTAAAGCATATACAACATTCAGCACCGGCTGAGCCATCTCCCAGACTGTTTTCATTCTTTTTTTATTTCCTGTCAAATAAAGCATAAAATCACCAGAATACAAGGCAATTAAATGTCAAAATGCAGGGATAAGGATTTTCACCCCTGAACCCCATGTGCTATTAAGACTCATAACAAAAGAATGTTTTGTTGTTACAGTTTGTTTTATACTTTCAATCCAGCCATTAAAAATGGTTCATGGGACCATGAGGTCCATATTTTTATGTTGTTTTGTAAAGAGGGGTTTGGTGGTGGGGGGGGGGGGGGGGGTGAAGGGGTGGAGGTTTTGTCTAAAAATAAAAACAATGGCTCAAAACCCAACACCGCAGGAATCCACATCCAGGACTGCCACGTCTTTCTGTCTTTAATGACTTATTCAGAATGTTGGGGGCCACCGGAGAGTGGTCAAAAAAATCACTTGTGGTATTGAACATCCTATGTCGGTTTTGCTTCGCAAGCAGACACAAGTGTTTTAAATTTGATTTTCAGAAGGAAGCCGGACATCAGAGGAATTAATAATGCGGCCAGGAGGGAGAAGATCGGCGCAGGGAGACTGAGAGGAGGGAAATAATCCTGTTGCCAAGGCCTTTTCAGGTCCAGTCAGAGCGGAGTAAACACAGATCAACTGACATTTCATCTCCAGACTCTCCCCGATTTCCATTTGATTAATTTATGAGATGTTTTTGGCCGCCGCTGGAGAGCAGACTACACATCGGCCACTTCATTCGCATCTCGTTCTCTCTCTCTGTCTGTTTGCTCGCGTTCAAGGATGTTGCCTGCATCTTATTCTGTTCTTGGCAGAAGCTGCATTGCGATTAATTTTAAAGGCATTCTTTGCAGGGTATTTCTAGTCTTGCTGTGGTCCTGTGTTGACAATCGAAGAAGTAAGTCTCCTCCTCTGTCTTCAATCCTGCCAACTCACCTCATGTACCTGACATTGGTCATATACAGGAGCTACCTAGCGTAGTTAGCTGGATAGCTAGAGGTAACGTTACTTGCAGGTCCAACAGAAAACAAGCAAACTCCATATCGCTTTTCATCCCCTTGGCGAACTTCAGCTGATGCCACATAGGAAAAGCAGTTTCACAGTTGCTTTCAAACTGCAGTTCGTGAACAAGCCCTGTCAGCCTGCCTTTTTGCTTTGGTGTATCTGGGCTTCATTCTCTAGTCAGCTATCTAGCAACAGACTCTCCACTGAAATGTGATTCCAAAATCCAGGCTCTGTAGCCACACCCACCCCTCCTCACACAGAAAAGAGTGCCACACCCAGAAACGCCACAGACAAATACAGGCTCTGTAGCCACACCCACCCCTCCTCACACAGAAAAGAGTGCCACACCCAGAAACGCCACAGACAAATACAGGTAAAGATGCACGAATTCATCAAAATATGTATAAGGTATAAATTCAGTGCCAGTGCATATTGTGAGTATTGAGTGAGTTGTGAGTGAGCATTTTAGAATATTTTCAAGGTAAAAATCCTGCATAGCACAGCTCTCGTGTAGCATACAGTTGAATTGCACAAGTAGCACTTTTCCAGTGGATAAAACTCAAGAGGGTTAAGAACGGTCTGCATACGCTGGAGTCTGAGCCAAAGCCGCGTCGCGCAGATCAATCACAAAACTGCGATAATTACTGCACTAAAAGGGTAATTATGCATTTTCTTTTTTTTCTCCTGAAAAGCTCAACCTGTTATTGAGAGTCGTTTAATCGCGCACAGCTCAAGGCCCTGGGTTGTCTAGGCAACCCCCGCCGCGGAGAAGCGTGCGAGCTCGGTCGCGCGGTCACTTGAAGTCACATTCGAGCTTGTAATTGAACCCGTGCAGTCATTAAGGGCTTTGGCTGAATGGAAAGCCTCTCCACTCCAGGCATGTTTAATCAACCCAGAGGCTCGAGCGCAGGCGGGACTTTGATATGCGCCAGAATCCATCGGAGCAATGTAAGAGCACATAAGAGCTCTTTAATGTGCTTAATAAACAGCTCTGCCCCACTTCCAACCAGGCTATATATGCCTCGGGGGGGGACGGCGAAGGTTTGCGGAAAACGCGTTTTCTTATCTCCTCTCCTCCTCGCGTAGGGAAATGTAAACGAGGCGGGAGCACCTTGGAGACGGATTCCAGGGTTTGGCGTAAACTCACACGACCGAGCGCTCCCGTGAGGCCAGGCGATGCGACCGTCGCCCCGACGCCGCGCTCGCGATTTACTATTAAATCCACGCTCGTTTTTTTTAACTTTTAACTTTTCGACGGGGGTCGCGCCACCAAAAAATCAGAGGAGGAAAACAAAAAAAATATAAATAAATAAATAAATAAATAAATAAATAATACCTTGCCATCTGTTTGTCTGCCACTCTTGCTTTTCCCGCCCAAACTTTGTGCAATCTGGCAAAAACGTGTCGGCTTCTGCCTTCTGCGGGGAGTACTTACAGGAAGGCAGACGTCATGATTGATATCATTACTGCTGGGGAGGATAGAGATCATGTCAGCTTATGTTGTTTATCATTAATTCCCAGCCATTACGGTTTTGGGAAAGGCTCCAAACTGCCGGAGATTTCCCAGACGGTCTTCTTCGAGCATCACCATCCCACTTAGGGGTTACTGTTAGTGTTTTATCTCTTCTTTGCTTTCTGTCACGGATTTCTTCTCAACATAGATCGTATTCGTCTATTTTTTTTCCTCCTCGTGGTTTTTCTAGCAATGTTTGCCAGACCAACAGACTTTCCAATTGGGTTTCCGTTTAGAAAGCAGCAGTTTTCAAAATAGGTTTATTGAATTTTTTTTTTCCTTAATATTTTCTCATATTCACAAGAACTTTCAGTTATTGCATATCATTTGAATGTATATATTAAGTGCTACTGTGTATAATTACATCAGTTTAACGTGTTTATGTACACAGATTCTGCTCTGTGTGGTAAAAATGGCTCAGTACAATCAGTAATATGTCTACTGATCGTTATTTACAGTTTGTGCTTGTATTCAATTGCAGCTTCATCGTAAACCTTGTAGAAGGACAATGCAAGCAAGAAAATAAAGGGTGTAGTTGTACATACCAGAAAACAGCAGCAACAACAACAACAACTATAATCATAAAAATAATAATACATTGGGTCGTGCCGTTTTTACAATTTGTGGTCACAATAAAAATAAATGCATGATTAAACACAAAAGAACAATGAGGAAGAAGAGACATAGATGGTATATAAACTGTGATATACACAACTAGCGCTGTAAAATAAAGTGGTTTCTCTGTGTTTCTGTGTAAGTTTACATTTAAAATGGCTCTAATCAGGTCTAAAGCGGCACCACCAGGCCCCAGTGGACATCAGCACTTGACCTTTAAATGTGGTACATGAAAGCAGGTCATTGCGGTGCGGTGTGCGGGAACATAATGAAGACGGCCGGTCTGGGTATCGGGACACTATTGATCACGTGTAAGAGGAGGAGGTCCCCTGAAGCGTTAGGTGATCCAGTGATAATGCTAAACAGGAACTCTCCTCCACACTCTTTTAATCAGCAGGATGTATTAACATATATATAATATATATATACATACATTTCCTAGCAGCTCCCGGGGAGCGTTCTGCCAGCATGACTAAAACCGGAGTGGGGGGGGAGGGGGGGTACAAGAGAAGGGGGGGGGGGGGGGGGGCACCAGGAGTCTCCTTGCCAGTCTCCTGAGGGTAGAGGCTGGGATTCGGGCATGCCCGGGAACCGTCACCCGAAGGAGGAGCCAAGGCGGGAATCGCCACGGCGACGGGCGGCCGCCAAGCCGAGTCCGTTGCGAAGCCGGTCGGCGATCGATCAGAGACCTCCGTCCAGGCGGTCGGTCAGAGCCCCTGAATGGGTCTCTCTCCTCTCCGGAGGAGATGTGGGAATACAGGCCCGTACAGTGGAGCGCTCTCCACAGAGGCGGGCGCAAGCAAATCAGACGTTTCGATCGCTTGATCTCTCGTGCTTGTCGTTCCGCGTCCCTGCGCTCTCCTGGGTGTTTTTTTTTCCCCCGCCGTTCTGTCAGCATTCCGAGTCCGGATTTGAAATTCATGCGCCGACCGGCCTGTCACTCATGGTGACAGAACGGGGAGCCGAGGCCGGCTGGTTGCCATGACACTGCAGAACCGGAGCGAGAACTCTCGCTTAAATTTGAATTAATATTACAAAGAGGGCAGGGGAGGGAAAATCATCTTTGAGAATATTTCACTGTAACTGACAGTTTTCCGAGACAAGAGCTATTGACTCGGATCATTTCTTTTTTATTTATTTATTCATGTTTTTTCCTGAGTCGATACTCGCTGTGCATTAGTGTCAGGAAACGCTGGTCGAAGCCACTGCTTCTCTTGGTGGATTGGAAAAGGCAGAAGAATTCATTTGCCATTCTAATTACGTTTTGCTTTTTTCCAAGAGAATGATTTTTCGGCCACAATAACCTGTCACGGGGTGCGTGTGTTTGGTGTCCCCCCCCCCCCCCCCCCCACGACTCTCTCTGCCTCCCTTTGAAGTTTGTGTGCTAAGATCCCTGTGGATGGATTATGTGTCCCTGCCTGCGTGTGCTAATGTGAAATCAACTGAGATGGACCAGCGGTAAATACTATAACATTCTCCGTGTGGTTCCCCCCCCCCCCCCCCCCCCCACGCGAGAACTTTCAATTAACGTCCTCCCGTCTCCTTCCCTCTCCGTCCTCTCCCTGAAAGAGCGTTGTGGAAGAGCCTGTTCCCAGCTGAGACTGCAAATTAACTGTCCCTTCCCAGCGAAGCAACCCTACAAAGGGCCGCGTTAATGATAATCCTTATCGAGATGTTGGACTGTTTTACATTAACAAAAGGAGACTGTATTGGGTTTCATCTCCGATGCTCTCATCTTCCCTCTCGCCTGTTCTCCCAAATCCATACGGGGGGGAATGAAACGCGGAGTGGACGTGACTGTAAAACGAAAGTCCCCGAGTCTTGCATGATTATATTTTTGCCCATTCAAACGGCCGCTGTGGCTGCCACAGACTCAGTGATCCAGGGGAAGTTCACTCACAAGCTCAAAACAAGTCGGCTTTCACACGCAGCTTTCTGTCAACAGTCACTCTCTGTAAAATACCAACCGTTTTTCAACCATAGCTTGGCTATACGCTGACTCCTGCATGTAGAGGTTGGTAAATGTATGTGTCTGTGTTTATCATGAACATAAATGTGCCAAATGTTCAAGTTGTAAAACCATTATTCCATATGAAGGTGAAAAGCAATTTGATGGGCTTTCAAGCACAGACCCAAGTAAAGCATGAAAACATATTCAATTGCGTCTTCAAATCGAAACACTTGAACAATGTCGCTTTTAAGTGAGCACTTGACTCTGGTCTAACTGCGAATATCTTTACTTTTCCTTTGTATCCATCCATTAGCTCTTCATCCTCCTTGTCCTTGTCCTCTTCTCTAAATCACTCCATTCTTATTGCCTGGGTGTTTTTTCTGCCATTTCTGAAGGGTGTTAAAGTGCTGGGTGGCGTGTGTCAGAAGTATTCAAATAAAAAAAATAAAAAAAATGTTTGTTGTCTTCGATATGCCCTTAAAAAAACTTTTGCAAGGACTCCATTGTCTGTTTCTGTTTAACTTCTTTTTGACTGCTTCCCTAAACCAAGATGTTAATATCTACAGAGAACATGAATTAAAAAAATATATATATCAAAGTCAAAGAGGATCATTTAATGATACTGACTTCAGTGTTTCATTCATCTTTGTCATGTGTCCACTCTCTGATCTTCAGTAATTTCTCCTACCGATGTCAAAAAGTGAGCTTTATTCACTAAAAGCTCCATTCACGTAGTTACTACGGCTGAAAAACTGGCTAGCACACTACGTAGTTATATCATACTTGATGTCGATGAACCCTAAATACTGTGTAAAATGAAAAATGCAAGAGTACTGTATCTCTGAGGCACCTGATGAGTTTTAAGCTATATGCAACCAGGCAACCATGAGCTTTTCGGCTTGTATGCATAGCCAAGGGATGTCTCCTCCCCCTCAGACAAACCGCCCCCCCCGACACCAAAACTCTCCCCCCCAGCTCCTGTATCAGTTACATCACTTTCTGGTGTTGGACACAATCAGCATAATGAATTTAGTCATGAGTCTGTTCCATGAAAATCACTTAATGGTGGCAAAGTAATCAGCTTTGAATGTCGCATTTAATGATTATTTTTTTATCTTGAATTTGTCTTTGGTGCTTTTATTTAGCTGAACATTGAAACTTCCACTTGACTTTTAATGAAACGGTGATATTTTAATGCTAGACTTTAAGTACAAGATCTTATCTCCAGATCAAATTATTACACATTGCTTTTTCAAGAACTTTGAATGTATTGACTGCAATAGTCCATCAAATAGTCAGGGTGGCAGGCTAATAAAAAAATGTATATGCATCCAGTGTTTTATTCCACTTATATTATGTCTACTTACCTGCATAAATATGAAATATAAATCAAAAAATGAAAAGTAAACGATTTTGTATGTTTATATCTGACAAGAAATACCATTTCTCATTCGTTAAGTGCAAGGATGAGGTGTAGCATATGTTTCTGCTAGAACAGTAGGTTAGATGCCAACAATTACCAAAAAAAAAGACAGCTGTTATCCAAGCAATCCAAATAAAAATGTACATTTTGTATGTAAAACTAAGTGGGAAGCTCATTAGTAAGTTAGTGGGGAATTTATTTAGTTTGACATTGACATGAATGAGCTAATCTTGACACAAAAGTCAACATAAGCTAAAGTTAGCAATGAAGAGCAAGGTAAAAAAGGCAAAAACATGCACTCCTTAGCTTTAAGAAACAAAGCAACCCATCTAAGTGACGAATCATAGATATTAGTTACCAGTTTGGTGGAACTATTGTGCTTTGTCCATACAGAGAAGTACTCATTTACATGTGAACTTTTATAGTACTCGCTAAGTATTATCAAAGCTGGCGTTGCTATGAGGTAGTAATCTTCAGAGGTGGAAAGTCCAGGGGTCACAAAGCAGAAGTCCTGCCATGTGTTTCTTCCACCCATGAACTCAGCCAGCCAGATTTCACTCATAGTTAGTTCTACCTCCTGCCTGAGCAGTTGTACTAATTAGCAAATCCAGGTGATTGGAACAAAATACCGGGGAGGAGTTTACACTTTCCGAACCTGAATTTTCCGCCTCTGGTAATCTTTCATTCGCTTTTGTATTCACTGCAGGAAGCAAGCGCACACATCCGTTTTTTCTCCCCAGCCTCCAGCATATCTTACCCTATACTACCTTCATTTCTTTCTGAATTCCCAGTTCCTAAATCTCATATTCCACTCCGCTCCTTTAATGTAATTTATGACGTACTTGAATCTTTTTAACGACCGCCACACTGATTTTGACATTTATAAGTGTGGTGTGGAAAATGGACTGCCTGGAGGTGGGCAAGCTCCTTGGTACACATCCAGTGTTCCCAGGTTTGGCGGAAACATGTATTTATGGGGGGATCTTGAGTTGACAGGGAGGAGTTGGAGGGGGTGTACTGGCACGGGGGGGAAATGATGGGCAACATATTTTTTAAATCGCAAATTAATCTAATTAATGGGAGCTATTTAAGTGCCTTTAAAAAATGAGGATCTGGGTTTTTATATAGCTTCTAGTACATATTTCTGCCGGTGCGGAGTGCTAAAGCTGTGTATTAATGCGCGGCGATGACACTGTATCTCATTTCCAAAGGGTAGCTGTCACGCTGGCGATCCCAGGTTCTCTATTTCCCCTGCCATATCTGCATGGTGCGGTTGCACTGAGTGTTAAAAGATGGACCTGGAAACATTGAGCCAGCACTTCCCATCTGAGTGCAATCAGGGAGAAATCTTGCTAGGATTTTTTATTACAGTCTCAACATGCCTGTAGATGATAACGGAAAGAAATCCCTGAAGAGACATCGGTGGCGTATTAAAGGTTGGTTGACTTGTCCTCAGTAAGACCGAGTTCTGTGTGAGCCACAGCCCATATGCTGAAACAAACCATTTAGCTCACGAATGAAAACACATTAGCCGGCAAACTAGCTAGCCAGTCATAGAACGTCTGACTAACAGGGAGTATTCTTGGGTACCAAGCTCAAAAAAAAAAAAGGAAGCTCCCGGTTGCAAGGGTACCAAGGCTACCAATAATTTTTTTTAATATTTGTACGTTTCAGAACAGTAGAACATATGATTCTTCAGATTAACACCAGAGGCCCTACAGGGGACAAAAAAAGAGTTGATGGGTCATAGGAAGATAAATAAAATGGTCTATATTTGTAAGTAACGTTCTAATGATATGGATTTTTTAAAGAGATCACATTTATTTACACTGGCCTACACTAATCGCAGCATATCCACAGTCTGTTTTTTAAAAATCTATTATATCTCCTAATCTTCTGATATTTACTTAAAGGGATATGATGAAACCTGGGGCACTTTTTTTAATCCTTTAACCTGAGAATTGAGAGTTCTTAGAGACTTTTGAACAAGCCTACTGTATAAGGCCTAGATCCAGGCCCCTATGATCTCCAAACACAATAGAAGATTGAGCTGAACAGTGTGAAGGATCTGCACAGAACTGGCAAAGGTCATAATGAACATGGTCTGACATGCTGAATAGTGCCAACAAAAAAAAAGGTTGTGTATAATCTCCTCTGGGAGTATACATCAAAGGTAACACAGCAAAAAAAAATGGAGATGGTGTTAATACTTTCAGTGTTTTTGTCTTGGTGTGGGACTAAACATCACAATCCATGCAAACGGGGCAAGGGCTAACAAGAAAATACAAAAATCGCAGCTCGTAGGAGCATTTAGCTTTGCGTTTCGCTGCTAAGAAACCAGGAAAGCAAATATTGTGCCCTGCGAAAAACACGAAAACTCTGACTCGTCATCTGTCGTATAATCCATAAATTATTATATATTCAAGAACACAGTTTTTAAAAAATGCCAGAGAAAGAGGTCTTCTTAACGCGAAGCAGCATCAGAATTCAACGCACCACCAGGACCATTAAGCCGGAAGCTCAATGTCCTCAAACGGGAATGGCCACATAAAAGCAGGCTGGGTGCCCACGGAGAAGGGCGGCCATAATTAACGCGGTTGAGCAGATGCTGACGAGTTAAAGGGGCGCGCGTTTCCACCGTGACAACCGCGATGTCGAATTTAACACCTCTGGGGCGGAGGCAACTCTATCTGAATGACCCTGAGGACGCGGCTGGGGAAAATGGAAGCTCTTAAGAGTGTAATGCCCCCCCCACCCCCCACCCCCCCGTCCTGAGGACGAGGATCCTGCCTTCTGTTTCGCGGGAGATCGAATGTCCGCGCTTAAGTGCATCGGCGGCGCTGAGTGGAACTGAGACGAGCGGCGTGTTTGCGTTGTGCGTTCGACGTTACTTTCACACAGCTCGGCCCCGTACGCGGTGGGGGGGGGGGGGGCATGGGGGGGGCAAAGCCGTGTCCGTACAGGGGAGGCAAAGCCGTCTCTCTATGCTTCGTGAGAGGCCAAAACTGAACCCGAAAGGTGAACTAAACACAATATTCAACTCTAGCTTTGCCATGTTTTAAATGAAAATTATTTTTTTAAACCCTGGCCCCAGCCCGGAGGATTTAAATGGACGGTGTAGTAATGCGCTACATCCTACAGATTAAAAAAGGTGTGGAGGCTTTTCTGGCCATTTTGCGAGCTCACACAAAAGTAGGTCACTGTCAAAGCACTGAGAAAATATTTGTTCACTTCAGCGGTTATAATTGCAGGATTATAAAGGCAGTTTAGTCATTCTTTTTTTAGAGGACCTTCTAAGAGTGATTGGAACTCAGAAGCATGAGCAGAGTTCATTGTCCAACGGCACCGTTTAAAAAAAAATAAGTATTAGTCAAAAGAAGCCAATGGTTGTTCTATAAGGAAATAAAACACCAGCAAATCAAAAGCTCTAAGAATTTATAAATCCACCTTGTGAAGGCCAGTAATTTATGCTCTTTCAATATATCTAAATACAAAACCTTCACCAGGATTAATTTTCATATAGTTATTGACTTTTTCAGAAAACTTCAAATTCATTCCAAGCTTCAATTACATATACATATTAAATGATGATTGTGAGGTGACCTTCTGATATTATTTTCAAAGAACTGACCTTTAAACGGAACGGCTGGAAGATTGGGATAGAAATTGTTATTATGAAACCTTTCATACACTTTGATGAAACCTTTGTCTGTGAAGGTCAATGAAGTTGGAATCCAGGTTGCTGTTGAATAAACACAACACAGCTATTTTATGGTGTCAGGATGTTAGACAAAGGAGGGGGGGCCCCCAACCAACACCTGTCCAGGTGCAGATGGACAGGACGTGCAATTTCGTGAGATCTGTTTTTTCTTGAACAACCTCCACTCCCCCACCCCCCAACCCTTTGTAATTCCCATCTGTCCATTAGTGACCCTAAAATGTGCCTCGAGGCTCTTGAGTCATACAAAGTTACGTTAGTCATTACAGGTTAAAACACAACTGCAAAGGTGGAGCAGGAGGGGGGGAGGGGGCATTGGGGGGGGGGGGGGCAGGGTTGCAGGGAAGACTGAAAGCATTTACGAACATTGAAACCATTTTCTCTTGATAGGATGATTACAGGCAAAAAAAATCTATCTTTATTTTTGGAAAAAAAAAAATACTACAGAGCAAAAAAGAGAAGAAGAAAAAACCAAAAAGAGAAAAGGAAACAAAAGTGGAATTCAAAGTAAAACACTTTACCCAGCTGCGTTCTAACAGGACTTTCCCAGCACGTGGCTTCCTTTGTTAACTGCCATCGTGCTCTGATTGAGTTTGCTTCAGGCAGGGCTGTACTAGCCGGTACTCTCATGGCTAGGATCTATCACAATAGCGATGTTTTTTGGTGGGGTCCACATTCATCCGTTCACTGAGCGATGAGGCCTGCAGGCGGAAAGTCACTCCGCCACACACAATGGAGGCAACGCGAGACTTAAAACGGTTTGACCCCGACAGGAACCAAAGAGGAAACCGGAGCGTCGTGGCGTGGCGTGATATCCGGTTTTGACGATGCTTCCGCAACCGTACGGCCTCCAGCGCAAATCCAAAAAGTGCTCGCTGAGGTTCGCTGAGGTTCACTGAGGCTCACTGAGGTTCACTGAGGTTCACTGAGCCCGCAGGCCGTCCTGCGGAGACTTTACACGGCCTGCGTGATACGTGTCCCATCAGAGTATTCAGCAAAAACCTTTCTGCAGGGTTGCATGCTGGGAAGAAGGTGTGGGTGCGAGTGGGGTGGGGTGGGGTTGTGGGTTGGGGGGGGTGGTGGGGGTCAGATAATAGAATAAAGGCTTAACATCCCTTCTTAGAAAATTCTTTAATTAGCTCCCGGTCTCAATGGGGGTGGTCTCCGTTTCTCCAGCAGAAAGAGGGGCCGCTGGAGTGGCGGTGATGGATGGATTAATATTCGGGGCGCAGGGGGACCCACTGCTCGCAGAGAAGGACTCATACGATCTGCATTCATGGGAGAATGGAAGCAAAAAAAAAAAAGGTGTGCCTGCTGTTCCAAAATATAATGAAAAACCTCTCGTTCCAACAATAACAACAATAAAAGCTGATGACCCGTGTAGAAAGCAGAAAGCCAATAACTCAATGGTGTCATAGCACGCGCTAATGTGATCACTTTTCAATAACGTAATAAGCAAACCATTTTTTGAAACTGAAAGTGTAGTCATTTTTAACCAATAACAAAATCTAATTTTCAGACTTTTTTTATGTTATTAGTTATTGCATTATTGTTTGCCAACAATGATTAAATGTAATTGAAGTCATTCATATGCATAAGAGTCTGGCTTGATTCTCTGTGCCAACACTGGAAAGAGTTTTATTTTTTATCTTAGTTTTTAAGAGCTTGTAAATTGTCCTTGTATGAATGATATGACGGAGAGCTCAGGCGAGGTGCTGTTTGGCTCAGTAGATAAAAGGATCACATCATTAACATCATCAACATTAACATGGTCAAAACAGCCCAGGAGACCACTACCAAATAACAGCTTTATCCTGAGTTAATTATAGCTAAAGATGCTGTTCATTACCTTGGTGCAAAAAAATTAAAATATATCAAATCATGTGATGCTAAGTGCACTATACAGTTGTATTATAGCGTGCATTTTATACTTAGCAGAGAATAGGGACTGTACTTAATGAATGTGTCAACTCAATTTTACAAAAAACCCACAACTATTATATACAGATGGATGAGCACAGATGCCGGAAGAATAGAAAATATCTCTATTTAATTAAAAATGTACAAAAACGAATTAATAAATGACAAGTGGTAAAGCGTTCTAAACACCAAAGGCAACGTGGGCAAGAACTAAAATAAATGAAAAGAATACCCTCAGCAGAACCTCGGGAAGACAGAGAAGAAAAATGTACTTTTCATACTAAATTAAACAACAGCTTGTAATTTTTAACAAATTTAGTTTAACGGAACATCAAAGCGATTTAGCAAAACCGCAAATTTAAAAAGGAAGGAAAACGCTCAAGACTGCGGAGTCTTCTAATGAGTCCTTACACATGTGCGTGGTATGCATGCATGGCTGCTTTTCAGAATCCCATTGGGGCTCAGTATACGCATAATTGTTGTCTGGTATCTCAGCATCTAAATCATTATTTGTAGCTACTTTATTAACAGGCGATTAATTACCTGTGTAATTGCAATGGTTTTGGTGAAACATCATCAGTGCAAAGACGGTGGAAAATTTTTCGGAGAAGTAATGAGATTGGGGGGGGAAGGACAATAGCCAATCAGCAATCAGAGGCACATTCAGATCGACGTGAGTGGGAGACGAAATAAGGGAAAGTATTATCAGGGTCAAAGTATGGCATTATCTCTCATAAAAATCTCAGTGATAATTTAGTCTGGGTTTATTTATTTAATTATTTATTTATGTATTCCCATTTCTAATGATTTTGGATTTGTTTCGACTGGAAAAAAAGGGAAAATAATACTGAGCTGTGCTCTATAGTGGCAGCGATTACATCAGGCATCAGACAGAATGAAAGGACGGAACGAACGATAAGGACCGCGCTAATGGCTTTTAGATTGACGCGAGTCTGTGTTCACAGAACCACAGACTCCTTTTGGCACTTTTGTCTGTGGACAGATATGGGACTTCCTAACCTGTGAGCAGTGAGTGCATCTAATTAATTACACTCAAGTTTTTATGAACATGATGGTAATTGGGTACATGCATAAATTGTACAGTACCCAACCCCAGAAATAATTTGCCAAAGCCTTATGGACAAGCAACTAATCTTTAATCCAAATTTTTCTTTTCCGCTCAGTTTGAAATGCGCAAATATTTTTTGTGTGTCTTTCCCATCGCTGCATTGTCCTATCAAATGTCATTGTCCTACTGTTATGTCAGTAAGTTTAATTATTAGAGAGAGAGAGAGTCACGAGGGCAGACCATTTACGGTGCGCTCATTCAGACTCAGTCAGACAGGAAGAGAAATCCCGCAGTGTTTTAGCGGTGAGGAGTCATGTGACCTGACTGTCCCAGCTGTTTGTGTCCGGAGCTGGAAGCTCTGAGCACCGTAATGAGGTGCGTGAGCTGTGACAATGGCAAAGTGGAGCTCGGCTCCGCGCGTCTGTCCAGGTGTGCCAATGGTGTCCGTCTCTCCATCTCACTGCATTTTACATGAGCAGATGGTCGGCCAGGAGTTCTGCTTGGGAGCTGTATGCTGTACTTATAGAACGAGGTCTAATTGGAAACCTTCACTCCCCGCTCAGCTTCGTCCCGTCCGGGCTGCCCTGTGAGTGTTACAGTGCACAAGATTAGCTGCCTGTTTAGGGCAGAGATAAACAGTTTAGTGTCCGGGGTTATTTCAGCTCTTACACGTGTACTCTGTACGAGTTGATTTAACTCTGAACATTTTAATGTGTACCACTACCAAGATGATCTGACCCAATTTAAATAGGATCAAATGTTTATTCAAGATCTGCTGATTTCACTGATTAGTTATGAAATCAGCCTCCTGGCTGAAGAATTGCAGCAATTTGCAAATCCAGGGGACTGGGAAAAAATACTAGAAGGGACTTACTTTCTGTACCTTGACTTGGCACCTCTGACTTATATAACATAACGACTGAACCTCTTTTGGGACAGGATCCCCATCACTATGCTGGAGCATTCTCCACATTTCCTGAGAAACAGAACTTCAGTGAGACTTCAAGTGTGTTAATGTAGAATATTGAAGTGGAGTATCTTGAACAACTCTACACGTAATCACCCTTGATCTCTCACTGACCCTAAATATTTGAGCTCTACTGTATCTATGCTTCCTACCTCTATATATTAAACTTGAAATCCTTCTCATAGAAGATGCATATACACCATTTTGACAAGCTTTCAAAATAACAAGCGACTGACTGAAGAGTAGAGGAGATTGGCTGTCAGTGTCTATTTCTGGACCCAAGCAGAACTAATCATTAATGCGAACCTCTCTCAGTTCGCAAGCTGGTTGCCAGGAGCAGGTGTGAGTCTCCATTTCATTTAATGCGCGACGCGGTCTGGGAAATTCGGGAAGCCTGTGCCCTTGTGTTGAAATTGGGCCCAGTTCACAAGGCCGAGATCCTCTTCTTGCTAACAAGCACCCAGGCACACCTCTGCCCCACAGAGACCGACAGAAACCAAGTTACACTGGTGCACCATGTTACACCACCGTCAGAAATCCAGCAGTGAGAGCAGTGGACCACACACCTGCTTACATTCCAGGAGTTTCAGATGCTCAACAATGAGCTCACACAAAACACAGCCACAGATACACAAACTCACCCACACACAACAGCTCATGCATATGCATGTACACACACGCACTCACACACACACACACGCACAAACATACACACACACATACACACACACGTACACACACACACGCACACACACACGCACAAACATACACACACACATACACACACATACACACACACACACACACAGGCAGTGTTCAACCAGGGAACCTCATACTATACTGACAAACTGCATCACCCCCAAATATGAAAACTGTAACTCAACACTTACTGTGTCTGTCAGCCATAAACAAAAACATTCAAGATGAATACAAATTTTTTTTAATTAAAAAAAACAGATTGATATTTATATTTTTAAATGATTTTGTTAAAAAAATGAGTCACAGGCAAACAGGTATTATATCTTATACATCCATATAATGCCTGTTTTTGTATTGCAATGATGTGACTTACGTGGAGGTTCTCAATTATAAGAGCATTTTTGCTTCTATAAAAAGAAGCACTTCTCTCAACCCGAGGCATGGAATCAATGGAAAAGCAGAAATGAAATAAAACCATCGTTTTTGTTTTTTTAATATACTGGAGGTTTGTGCGTTGCACATTGACCTAACAAATTTGTTAGGCCAAGAACAGATCTCTTAACTCCCCTGGAATGCGCAGCTGGATAAAGAATAAAGCAATCAGAAATCAAAAGCTTAGCGTAATAAAAAGGGACTTTGAGTTTCCCCTCCAAGAGGAATCCAGTCAAGCAACACGTTATTATCTCTGCGGGACACAGAGAAAGTAGGTGACATTAAAGGCACAAACTGCTAATGTCGCTGGAAAATTTATAACAATGGTGTTGTGAACACCTAAGCATGTAAAAAAAAGACACAGCAGACACAAACCTATTCTTACCCTGTATCAGCAATCATGAATGAGGAGTCTATTTACAGCAGCAACCAAAGTTAAGCCATCTTATTTTTGGGTTATTTTGAGCCCATTTTTCCCTTTTCCCTTCATGGGCCCATGTGCGATTAATACCCATGGTGTCGTGTGCAGAGAGGCCTGGGTGCAGTCAACATTTATCCTTAACTTTGACCTGCAATGAAATGTAAGCATTTCTTTTTTCGGTGTAGACACATGGGCAAGTTCATTTTGGCCATTTTGGTCACATATATTTTCAAATACATTCTTAACTGCTACTAGTATTTTCAAAATTCTTTTTGTGTGCCATTTCAAATACATTGCAAAGACCTCATGGAAGTGCCAAAACGATATGCCGGAATAAGAAGTGAAAGTGTTCTGTAAGCCCATAGACTAATGAGCAATATGTTTTATCTATTTATGAGATTAAAGATGTGACCTTTTTTCCTTCCGAACTCCTGGTGACTAATTTTTGGAAGATATAAATTGGCTAGATGTCTTTTTGGAAAGACATTTAAAGTGTAAAATGGTTTATTTCTCTGTTGATTCAAATGTCAGCAAAGTTTAAGTTTTGTTTATTGAACTATGTTGTAATTAAACCATGAAATGAGACCAGTCAGTGTTGTGTTGTTTTCTATGCACTGTGTATGTGAAATGCATTGTGGATATCACAGTCCCATGCCAATATTAATCAAAGAGACTTCAAATGCAAACACATTCAACTTCAATTACATAACATTCATTTCAAAACACATTTCCAAATACGAAGTGTGTTCAAATAACTTGAATTTGTAAAGTGTGTATCTTGTGAAAAAAACTTTTATGACAGACTATTTTGAGATTCAAATGCCCTCAAATCCTCGGGTCTGGATGTCACACAGTGGATAAGTGACATTAAGCAGCTGCTTATGCAGATAGGAACACAGGGGGTCCCCCAACACACCCCACCGTCTTTGCTGTCTCTGCAGCTCAGACAGGGATAAGAGGGCTCCTAAGACCTAAGAGGGGGTGAAAACGGAACCCCACAGTCTTCACTCCCACCCCAGGCCAGGGCGGGGAGGGGGGCGGGGGGGTCGGGGGGGGGGGACCCCGTTATCTTTTCAGCCTCATTCCTACAGCCAGGGGGCACCAGGCGGGGGGTAGAGTGCAGAGAAACAAGAGAACAAAAAGGGAAGAACTCAAGCCTTTTTTTCTCCTCCTCCTTCTTCTTCTTCTTCTTTTGTTTTTGTTTTATCGTTGCCCGCTCACGGGTTTTCCGCCGCGTTCGGGACGTGGCTTCGGGACACCCCGGTGCGCGAAGAAGATTCGCTGCGCTATCGTGTCGTGTCTGGCAAAAGGCCGCCTGCTCGTCTTGTACACACACACACACACACACACACACACACACACACACACAAAAAAAACAAAAAAACGTTCTGATACGAAACCCGCCAAGCCCTGCGATGCTGAGGTGTTCCACGATAAGCTGGAATAAGCCTTTCTCCCTCCGGCCGTCTGGTTGGTTGGTTTGGTCGTTTTTTTTTTTTTTTCGTTTTCTTTTTTTTTTTTTTTTTGAGAAAAGGGGAGTTTCCAGGACACACACATCTGTTCCATTTTCCCCGTTGTTTCACCAGGAGCAGATAAGAGAGAGGGAAAAAAGAGGAAAGAGCAGACCTGGTTTCAAGGCTGCCACTGTAACCTTATCTTGACTGAAAGCACTACTACCCTCCGCATTGATTAAATCTGTTTAAACAGGAAGGTTAGCCTGCAGGGTGAGGAGGGGGGGTCACTGGAGGGGGGCGGAGGTCGCTAGGCGTGGGGAGGGGGGGGGATAGAGATATGATAAGCATGGGTTGTACAGAAGCAGCTGAACACAAAAGGCACATTTATAAACATACGCCTCTATACATAGTACATCTTAAACATGAAACAGGCTTTATTTAATAGGGTTCCGAAGGTATGACATGATTAATGTGCGTTTTCCTTTGTTTCTTTTTTCACTGATATATATATATTTATATACAGTAAATATATATCAGTGCTCTATCGATTCAGGAGAGCACAGACAAAAAAGATTCTGAAACAAGCTAATGCCAAACGCTACTAATGCTCACAGGCCAGTCTTGCACAGAACGAGTCGGAGGAAGGCGCTATACACACAGCTTAAGGGGGACTGACAGGCAGCCACTGCCCGCTGCCCACTGCCTGCTGCCCACTGCCCGCTACCCACTGCCTGCTGCCCACTGCCCGCTGCCCACTGCCTGCTGCCTGCTGCCCACTGCCTGCTGCCCACTGCCCGCTACCCACTGCCTGCTGCCCACTGCCCGCTGCCCACTGCCTGCTGCCCACTGCCCGCTACCTGCTTGACTGGGAGGGTCCCTGGCGGGTGGTGACCTCATAATGCCCGGCTGAAAGTCTCCCAGTGGCTAATCGAGCATCTCTGGGCAGGGCTGTGGGGAGCAGCGCCACGAGTCTTCGAAATGGGCATCTCTGGGCAGGGCTGTGGGGAGCAGTGGGCAGTGGCAGACAGAGCCTTTGAAAGCTGTGGCTTCTCTGCAGTCCGTGGCAAAAATAAAACCAGATTACATTTTGTTATCATTTCTTTTGCTGTCACGGACAGCAGTTTTTCCGCTTCAGTTTGGATGATGTCTATTTTTTAAGGATGAAAATGCTTTTCATATCATCACTGCTATAGCACACGTTTACACCAAGTGTGAGGAACCAGCCTCTCAACTTTGAAAATATCGGAAGTTTGATGTATTTTTTTTTGTTGTTGTTGTAACTACTATATATAGATGAACTCCTCTGAATGGTACAATATGAGCAAGTAGTTCACTTCCTAACAATCACACAGCATAAACGGATAGCACGCTAGCTAAGGTTGCTTAAATTTCTCAGCACAAGAACAAAATTTCAACTGTCAAGTCACATCCCACATTAGCTTAACAAGTTCACAAACTGCAATTTGACTAAGTGGGTATGATCACAGTTTGATTTTGAGACGGGAAGGTGTGAATTGAAAAGAACTCTCTGGAGGGCATGCAGTTTTAATTATTTCCAACTCACTTATTCAACTCAAATTCAAATTTTGTGATATATTTCAGGTTAGGCTCCTTGCTCAAGGGTAAAAAAAAAAGAAAGACATTTCAAACTGCTTGAGGTTCAAACCTGCAACCACAAGCCCGGTTCTGTAATCACTAAACACAGCAGTTCTGTTGCTGTGTCTCAGTCCTCTCCGGTTCACTCCTGTCTGAGGGGAGAAGACTCTCAAGAGATGTTTTCCGCTGGAAAATATTTAGAAGCTAATTTTTCACGCTCGGCTTGCATATTACTCCCTTCCAGCCGAAAGCCATTAATGAGGTAAACAGGTGATTCCCCACGCAGGAAGGGATCGGCGACGGCGGCGTGTTCACACGTGTGGGGACGCACATGCACACGCAGATGGCCATTTTGGCATACTGGCACTCGGGGTTTCCGGGAACGTTACTGTGGAGACGACACACAAGCAGCGCGGCTGTAAGACAATCTGTGAACAAAAGAGTTTTTTTTTTTTTTTTGGTTTTGTTAAAAATGCTGCTCTTCTCTCCGGGTGAGTGCAGATCACAGAGGTCTGCTAGATACTGCATCCCAGGGGAACAGGAGAAGCCACAAGGCTCTGGCTGCTGATCTGCATGCAACAAAACCTACAGCAGTCTCTCTCCCTCTCCCTCTCCCTCTCCCTCTCTCTCTCCCTCTACCCCCCCCCCCCCTTTCTCACTTTGAGTGGATCTGCATAGAAAAAAAGGTGAGATTTCTATTTGTGAATGTTGGAAATTAATTGGTTAGTAAATGTATGTATTTTGTGTGGGTGGGCTATGATTCCTCTCCTGAAGGAAAAAGGACACACAACGCAATGTTCTTCCCCCTCTAGTCATGCACATTTGTTTCCATGTATGAAGCCTATATTTCTTCTGTCCTTTAATTACTCATTATAAAGATCCACAACAATGCCCACGCACCACATGTGTGTGCACACAAAAAACAAATAAACAAACACACACACACACACGCACACTCACACACGCTTATAGAAATGTATGTGCATGTGTGTATGCATACATGCGTGCGCGTGAGTGTGTGCGCGTGTGTCTAGGTGTGTGTGTATGTGTGTGAGTGTGTGCGCGTGTGTCTAGGTGTGTGTGTATGTGTGTGAGTGTGTGCGCGTGTGTCTAGGTGTGTGTGTGTGTGTGTGTGTGTATGTGTGAATGTGTGTGTGTGTGTGTGTGTGTGTGTGTTTTCTTGCAGTAGTCTTTTATGGGATTGATCGGACACCCCTTATTGGTAGCACTTCTGCTTTATTTGTTCATACGGGAGTGTAATGGCTACCAATGTTGTCCAGACTCAGCAATAAAACACATTTTAAATCCCTTTATGGGGTCAGAGACCATGCTGATCACGCAACTCACATATCTCCGGCCAATTGTTATTGCAAAGAAATATATGATGCTGATTGCACAAGATTCATCCAGTAGCTGTAACTCGGCACCAATGAGCTATTTCATAATTGCTGCCAGTGTTAATCCCTGTATAGTCTGGACTGTAATATAGGGTATTCTGTTCAGCACTTTCATGTGGAACGTACTTGCTTTGAAGAACATGTATTATTTACTTCTTTAGTCATTACCACGTTAGCACTTGACATTCATGTTATTATCATTTGATTTTCAGGCAGTTTTCATAAATATGATTATGTAACATAATATTATTCTGCATGTACAGGATGTTCTGCATCCTGTTTAGTACATGTTGCCAGTTTGACGGCAACAGCAACCCTTCCAAGTTCCTCACAATAACATCCTTTCATTACTGACTGGAAAGAGCACAGTTTCTGTTTGTTGCTGTCCAATTTCCATTTGTGTAAACAATCCTGAAAAAGACATTATCTTGGGAGTGAGACCACACTCTGTGTGAGGGACTAATAGTGCTTTAAATCTTAAGGATCCTAAAATCCAGCCCGGGGCCGATTGGAAATGTATGTATGTCATTTCCTTGGAGTGGATCGGATGGTAAAAGGCGAGTGATTGTTATGGAAGACCTGTAGAAGGCATCTCTCCATTCTCAAGTTCATCTTTTCAGTGTCTGTCCTCATAGCAGTTATTCCTCCGTGTTACTCTACATATATTTTTAAACCTCCACTCCTTATTCACAGCATTTATTGATGTGAATTTTTACTGAGATATTAAAATATGCCACCTTCACGGTTTGGGATTGTCATAAGTGCGTCCAACCTGAGACTCCAGGCAGGAAAATCAGATCCATTGCTGCAAACTTGACTAGTTGTTAAAGTTAACTGCTAATTTTGTTTTTGTGTGATTCGTATTCAGTTGCATGATGATTTCTGCCCTCCCATGGACAGCTCCAAAAACCCTTCATGCTACTTCATTCTGTCATGGAAACACAAGGCAGTCTGAGCGATCACAAATCAATAGTCACAGTCACTTCAGCCCCAGGAATGTTCTTGTACTGGAGACTGCCGATATGTTTGGCCTGCACACCGCGATCCTGAGAACAAACCGATACATCAGTTCTTAATTTGGTTCAAAAGGACGGCGATAATTAAGTGGAAAACGCGACAAGACGGCGTACCGCGCACCTCGAGTCTGTGCGAACGCCACCGGGCCTGAAGACAAAGAGACGCTTTTAGGGTTCGCCTCCATACGCGGTGGACGCGGCTCTGCGGGGACAGGCTACCTGCCGCGTGCTTCGGGGGCTTAGACACGCCGACCCAGAATGCATTGTGCCGAGAGCACGCATCCCAAAAGCTTGGCTCATTAACTCCGCTGAATGCACAGCACAGGAAGGGGGGGGGGGGGATCGGGGAGAGGAATGGATGAAAGGAGGAGAGGGGGGAAGGACAAAATGGGAAGAGAGGAGGGGAATGCATCGCAGAACATTTTTTTCTCCGTCTCCTAATTCCGATTAATTCCGGCTGTTTCTGCTGCTCCTTCGTTCCCAACGTTTTTTTTTTGTTGCCCAAATCATTTCATGAAGACATTTTTACTCTCTCTCTCTCTCTCTCTCTCTCTCTCTCTCTCTCTCTCTCTCTCTGTCTCTCTCTCTCTCTCTCTCTGTCTCTCTCTCTCTCTTCTCTCTCTCTCTCTCTCTCTCTCTCTCTCTCTCTCTCTTTCTCTCTCTCTCTCCCTCCAAAAGAAATCAATTTCCGTCGGATGGTTTGAAACCACTCTGGTCTTTTATCAGCGGTCCTGAGTTTTCGGGCTTATTTGTTCTCGGATTTCTGGAGCAGATAGCACCGCAATCCCGGCCTACAAAACACAAACCCAGATGCTCTCCGCGTACATGACTCATCAGCAGCATTATTAGAAGTAACAACTTCATGAGGGCGCGGTGCTGGAGCCCAACCACACACTCCTGCATTACAGGCCATTAGTCCTTATAAACAATGGTTACCATAGCGCCCGTGCGCTGATGTTTCATTAAGGCGGTCTTGCCCGGTTTCCCCCGCGCAGTCTCAATAAATCATCATTAACAGACAGGTCTGACGGTCCGCTCGTAAATCACGCGCCGAGTGCTTCCTTAAGAGTAATTCAATCTCTGGAACTACAAACATCCACTTCCATGTAATGAAAGAGGGAGCGTTATCGAGCCCAACAGGAGAAAAACAGCCGCTCCCGTTGCACAGAGGAAGGAGGAGCGCGTCGCGGGGGAAAGTGGAGAGCGTGTTTTGCGATGCCCTTTTTTCGCCCTGAACTGTAGCCGGGCCATGCGTGTGATTTATGCAGGAACGGGACACCCCTTAAAAACAGGGGGGGGGGGGGGGGGGGGGGGGCTGGTTCTCTCCCGTTTTATACATGAGTCCCAGCGGTGCGTGTCGGATTTCTGCGAGATGTGTGTGTGTGTGTGTGTGTGTGTGTGTGTGCGCGTACGTGTGTGTGTGTGTGTGTGTGTTGTGTGTGTGTGTGTGTGTGTGTGTGCGCGTGTGTGTGTGTGTGTGTGTGCGCCGTGTGTGTGTGTGTGTGTGTGTGTGTGTGTGGTGTGTGTGTGTGCGCGTACGTGTGTGTGTGTGTGTGTGCACGTGTGTGTGGGGGTGTGTGTGTCGTGTGTGTGTGTGTGTGCGCGTGTGTGTGTGTGTGTGTGTGTGCGCGTGTGTGTGTGTGCGCGTGTGTGTGTGTGTGTGTGCACTGGTAGGCTAATAAAGAGACGTTCGAGGGGGTGAATCTTCACCGTCAGGATGCTGGGAATCCACATCCTCCAAGTGGATGTCAGCGCGCGTGTGTCCCTGCGTGTGCGTGTACGCATGCGCGCGTGTTTCCTGAGTGTATTTATGTCTCCTGTCGTGAGGGAAACATAGCTCAGATGCTTGTTTGTGGGCGGGGCTGCACGGTGTCTTGTCTGGATGTCTGTATTTGTCCCGCTGGTTCTGGGTTTCTGCCTGGATGTTTAAGAGGCCTGTGGAAATTCAGTGTTTCAGGTAGACCTGGACATCAGTTGAGGGGAAAACCATTTTTATTATGTAAAGCATTTTGATTGGCTACCAGGGCAAAGAAAAATGACACCAACCAATCATCTCCTCACCAAGGGCACTACCTGACCACTCAGCCTCAGGCTGAAATATATCTGCGTGCTGATTGTACGATGCTCTGTTTATTTGATTTTGGGGTGGGCGTGTAACTGTCAGAGGGAATTCTGGGTGATGCCAAACGCGAGGCTGCACTGCAGTGCGATTATAACCGTTCACGTCTTCAAACGCAGAGGCCGTGCTTCAAGGCATCCTTGGCCTGGCTGTGGCTCGGTGTCTGACTGCAGCTACACTGGGGGCGTCTTAAAGAGTTCAGCGGAACTGCGCTCGTGTGAGGAAACAGAAGTCCCGCAAGGCGTCGGGCGCATCGTACACACACACACACAGCGTTCAGCGGAAATGCGCTCGTGTGAGGAACTGGAGGATTTCCTCAAGGCATCTGGCGCACCGCACGCACACACACACACACACACACACACACACACACACACACAACACGCGTTCAGCGGAAAATGCGCTTGTGTGAGGAACTGCAGGATTTCCTCAAGGCGTCTGGCGCACACACACACACACACACACACACAGACACACACACAGACACACACACACACACACACACACAGACACAACACACACACACAGCGCTCCCGCTAATCTCCGTTCCGCGGCGGGCGATGAGGCTGATTGCGTTATCTCCGCCCCCCGGCTCTCACCGCGCGCCGGTCTAACGGGACGCACCAGCGCCCGCTCCCTCCCTCCCTCGCCCCGCTCCCTCCCTCCCTCGCTCGCTCCCTCCCTCCCTCGCTCGCCCGAGCCGCCGTCTGCGCTCCTGCTGAGGGGATCACTTAACTCCGCCCCTAAATCCCCATCAAGACCCTTTTTGTGGAAAATGGGGGGGGGGCAGGGGCAGCGCCCCCCCGGACCCCGGATGGAACACCACGCCCATCGCTTCATCCACAGCGGCCGTTGAAGGCGAGATGCTGAGCGTTAGCGGACGTTTGTTCTCCCAGACTCTGCAGGCGCAGTAAAGAGCTCGCGCATCTCCTGCAGATTTCCCCTTCATCCCACACACTCGCGCACTGTTCCCCTTCCTGAAACCTCGAAAAGTCTGGAAGAACAATGCCCGCCTTTCAGGACCCCACAAAAAAATGTTTTTTATATATATTTATATATCCCCCCCCCCCCCCATCTCCCACACCACCTTTTTTTGTTGTAATAAATAGATTAAATGAAGGAAAAGAGAAATGAAAAGCAGGAAAAGCCGCACTGGATTCTTCCTCAGTGGTAATCCAATTTGTCCGGCACTCTGACTGATTGCAATCAGCGGCGGCCCTGTCTCTCTCCCCTCAGCATCGGCGCGTCGGCGGACCAGAAATCTAATTACGCCGCATTGTGTTTCCTCCTCTTCCTCTTCATCGCCGCCGCTCCTCGCCTCGATCTGTTTGCGCTCTCCTGCCGCCTCCCACCGCCCCCACCCCTGCTTCCCGAAATCGCACCCCCCCCCCCCCCCCCCATGCCCTCTCCATGCGGGAAACACGTTGCACGCTGGACCTCACCTGGGCAGGGTGCCTACTTAACTCCTAAGTAGAGGGTTCGCTGCCACAAAGGTACGGCACACAAACACGCGTGGAGGCGAATGAGGAACATGGAGCATGCGTGTGCCTGCGCGTGTGCTTTAGAAATGCACTTACAGGTGCATGCATGCGGCCCTGCGCTCGTGTGGGTGAACGTGTTCATGTGTGTGTGCTCGTGGGCGTTTATGGTGTTTTTTGTGTACATCTGTGTGTGCCATGCCGTGTGTGTGAGCGAGTGTGTGTGTGCACGTGGGGGCGCGTGTGCACGTGCATGTGGTTGGGCGTGGGTGTTTTTACAAAGCAACAGACTGGAGGAAGATGTACAGTTAATGATTTTCCCATAAGGACAGGTAAGCTGTATCAAGCTGCTGGAGGAGAATATGCCCATTTTCACCCGTTCTGCCACTGAGCAGAGAGGAATCAATCGCTGACAATCTTGATAATGATACAAATCAATAAAAAAAGGGTGGTATAATGATTATCATTACAAAGTCAGCTCCCTGGATATTTATTTTTATTTTTTTCAGCTCACTATCCTCCCCAAATATTAAATTATGGAGCCTCAGTCATTTCCTTTTCTCTGCAGTTATCCTCCGAAAACGATACCCAGGGAATCATGCGTGTGCCACAGGTCACCCCAAGTCTTTAAAAAAAAAAAAGAGACTGAAAGTGCCGGGTTTCATCAACTCTCCATTCCTGCTGCCCATTTCACGCAGTGAGAGAGGCTATGTCCGAGTGTTCCGTAGACAGATACAAAGATGAATAAGTCGTGGAATATTTTTGGCAATGACCTGCCCGTCAAGAGCAGAACACACATGAACATGTGACAGAGAACTGAGAAGCATGGGGGAGAATGCTTCCAGGCGGCAGAGTCGTATAATGAGTATGGGCCGTCCACTTTACAAATCAAACTACCAACTTTTCCTGTCTGTTCTGTATTAGAATGGAGTGTAACATCTGGTCAGTGCATAGAATGTCTTTGTGTGGAACCTCCTTGAAGCAGTTTTAAAAAAAAAGATTTTTAGCTTGGGATGAATAATTTGGGAGGGGAGAGAGTCCGTACCGAAGCATGATTAATTCAAACCCCGGTGTGTCCCCTGTACCTTGTCCTTGACACACTAATTCAAGGGGAACAGGGTGACCCCCATCAGCTGGTGCGGCCCAGATGCGGGAAAGGGGTTTCTAACACCCCAAGCCCCTGCTGCATCTATCTTTGGGCTGGCAGTTAGCCCCCAAATGCACACAGACACAATGACCCCACACACACACACGCCACACAGACACACACACACACACACACACACACAGACACACACAAAGACCCCACACACACACACAGACACACACAGACACACACACACGCACACACACACACACACACAAAGACCCCACACACGCACATGCTCACACGCCACACACACACACCAACTCCCCCCCAAAACAAAGCCCAATCCAGACGTGACTGATGCTTACTTGTCCAGGAGAACACGCCATGTCCCCAGGCTAGACAGAGTTACAGAGAGAGAGAGAGAGAGAGACCAGATACTAAAAGTGTCCACCTCGCAATCTCCATCAGGCCGTTAAAAAATTGTGTGTGTGTGTGTGTGTGTGTGTGTGTGTGTGTGAGAGAGTATGTGCCTGTGAACTGTCAGTACATATGTGTATGACATGTACCTGCATATCTGTATGTATATGCCCACCTCTGTGTTGTAGTAGTCCATCACTCTCTCTCTCTCTCTCTCTCTCTGTTTGTCTCTCTCTCTCTCTCTTCCTCCCTCCCTCCCTCCCTCTTTGTCTCTCTCTCTTTCTGTGCCTCTCTTTCTGTGTCAGTAGGCCTTGTGTGGGTCTCATGCAGCATTGGTATGCTGCTGGGAGTGAGGAGGACAGCGTCGGAATCTAAGATGACGATCAAAAGCCTCTCGCACTTCGCAGCCTGACTCAGCTAAACTAATACAGACTCCAGCCGGAGGGCCCGTCAGACAGGAAGCCTCACGGCCTCCTCCCCACAGCGGGCTGAGCCGCGTCCGCCATTCGCCTGCACTCAATCAACGCCTCGCACAATCGCTGTAATAATCTGCCGCTCGGCTGCCATCGTGTCCGCGGCCCCCTCTGAGAGAAGGCTTTGTTTACCGAAGCGTTTCTCTGGCTGCCTTCGTACCGCTGCTGCCGCCGCCGGACCGGGAGCCTGGAAAAGGTTTTGACAGAACATGGCACTCTGGAGTGCAGGGTACACCGCTCGGCACCCCCTGCGATACGACAGCGTATATTTGTGCTCGGGGTGTTTTTTTGCACATCGAGTGCATTTTGTTTCTTTGCGTAACTCTTACACATAACTCTTGTGAAATGTGTGAGCGGTTGTTTTTCGTAATGAACGACATGCAAATAAATTTTCCGCCTTGTTAAAAGCGGAATTTACAGAATATTTCACTTTGCCAATATTTCACTAATGTGGGCCTCATTTTCTTTGCTTGAGCTGAATTTAGCATTTTCCGAGCCCGAGGGGTTTTTGAGCCACTGGGATTGGGTAGGACCTTGGGGTCAGAGTTCACAGGTTAAAGTTCAGGTCTGGCTTGAATCAGCAGCCTCTGAGTGATTCCTCTATGGAGGTCTGGGGCCTACCTCTCAGACAGACAGACCACAGATACCTGATACTGACCAGGCCTGTTTACCTCCTTTCTCCTATTTACACAAGGAAAACCTGGAGTCAAAAATATTTACAATGCTCCATATCGCTAGGACTTTTTGAGAATAATGCATAAAAATGTCACATAAGTCATTTTTAACATGATGCAGGCTACACGATATTTGGTGAAGTACATCTAAAGTGATATGATAAGTGTCCTTTATAACCTGCAATACACAATTCCCATTACTTTCACAGCTATTAGTTTGCTGTTAGTTAGTGATAAAAGCCTCCATTTGCAATGAAGCTGTATTCCTGGGTTCTGTGACTAATTCGATTTTGACCTTTACTGAAATCCAAAATGCTTTTTCCTGTTTAAAATCAGCACTGCCATGGGGATGGAACCAGCCTGGGTGTCCTTCCTCCCCCCCTCCTCCTCCTCCTCCTCCTTGTCTCTGGACAGGACGGAGGCAGGAGATTAGGTGACCTCGGCGTCGTGTTAGCTGCGTTATCTCTGGGCCGGGCTTGTCGCTCCGAGGTCCTGGCGCTCCGCAGGTGACCTGGAAACGCTCCGCGGAGCGTCGACGTTCCCGGATGATTGATGGCACCGCCCCCCCGGCGCTCCCGCCCGAGCGGAACGGGCACTTCCTGCTGAAGAGCGAGGAAGAGGATGAAATGCGGGTTCTCTCTCTCTCTGTTGTCTTTTCCTGATTAATCCCCGCAGCCCCGCTCCCTCCGTTCCCCCGGTGCAAACCCATCGATTCGATAATAAAATGAACACGTAAGCAGCGCTGATGTGTATTTGCTGATTACCCAGATTTATTTAAAGCTCTTTGGCACTTCAGAGCACTTAGTAAGCTGCACTGGTTTCAAAGTTAATTTAGCTGTTCATATCGCGACTTTCGCTACCTTTAGACCACCTCTGAAAAGTTTCAGATCTGAAGACTAAAGTTTCCAGGCGGAGTATTCCCATTCCAGATTTAAACGACTGGCCTTTAAGCAGCGGTATATAAAATCTGTGAATGTCTGTGCTGATGGTTTTATTATCTACCTTTCACCTTTCCCTCCTGAACTATGCACAGTGGCTCATTTTGTTGAGTACGTTCTGGACTAGATTTTACTGTATTTTAAAATACAGCTTTCCTATTTTTCCCTCTATTTTACAAAAATATATAACAGTTGGTGTATACTACAAAGGCCTGCCCCTATTTGTTGAATAAGACATAAAATAATTTTATGGCTTGTTTATTGGTACGCATTTGTGCACCTACTTATGTGAAAACATTTTGTTTGTTAGTTAGTGTGATGTTGCATGTACCTTTTTGGCAATATATTTTGGAAACGTAGCCTGTATCTCGACTCTAATGAGACTCTACATATGTGATTTATTAAATATATATAACTGCAATATTCGGCTTTTAATACCTCATTACAAAAGTCTTTAAAATATCATTTAATGAGTTGATTTTGTGGTTAATTTAGTTTGCTGTTTCTAATATGCTGTCAATAGAATGTGTTCTATAATATGATATTCATATTTTATTATTTTTTCTTCAGTTTTGTGCTAACCAACATACCAGTTTATTAATATCAATAATAGTAACTGACCACGTCAGTTTAAAATTTTAACGAGTACACAGTAGAATGTCCAGTGTTAATTCAGCTCTAACAGAGAACACATTAGCCCAGTAGGGATCATGTAAGAGTTTATTAAACACTGAACACTTTACTGTGTCATTTCCTTTTCCCTTTTCCCTTCTGGTTCAGTCAAGCACACCAGTGTAACGACTTCCTGATTGATGGGGAAAATGGGAACAATTAAAAGCATAGCCTACTCCATCCTGTAGACATACTTTACATTTTTATAACAGTTAGGGTATATGTATCCCAAAGAGGTCCTATCTTGCATGAAATGTGCAAACCTTTATGATTATTGTTCAAATAATTGTTCATTGTTCGCTTGCTCTTTAATCTTATCATTGAAACTTCTCTCTGAAGAATGCTAAGTGACTTCAGCTTCAACAGAACACCCCTTTGTTTCCCTTTAAGCTTTCCAAACTCGTCTTATCTAATCTGGGAATGACCTTTCACCTTTTGGGGCACCACTGTGGGCTGACACTGACCAGGTGGAAAAAGCTTGTTAGCAGAAAGGGGGGGGGGGGGGGGGCAGGGCCATTAGTGAAGGCAAAGTCGAATGGAGGAGATCAGCATGATACATACCATCTTCATGATGAATGGAGTATTAATATTATTTATGATGTTTTAGGCCCTCCCAACCTCACTACATCAGCTAATAGCAGAGCTACTGTGGTGCTGCAGTTCTTTGTTCTAATTGGTCTGCCACGTCTCTCACACTTTTCCTCCCATAAGGTAAAATGTTCAATGTTAAATCAACTCTTTCAGAGTTTACACGAGCCCTCTATGGACTAGAGTGGACTTATGTGAACTGTTAGAGTTGAATTATCACTGGAAATTTTTACTGTGTATACATTGCTCATTCATGTCATATTTCTCTGTTTCTGTGGCAAAGGAAAACAGCCACATTTCAAAATATATAAACTCATAAAGATTTACATAGGTTTTAAAGTTATTAACTGCATTAATATAATAACATTTTTCTTTTTTTTGTTATTAAAATATGTGCTTTAGAGTGGTCCTTATAAAAGATCCTTTCATAAATTTAAACAATGCATTTAAAATCGCATTGTATTTTTATATATGGTAATATATTCCGTATTATAATTTTGGCTTTATTGTGTTGGTTTATTTTCAGAACTTCAGATTAAGTCAAATTTGTTACAATATTGGCTAATATATTTTTTCTGGCTATTCTTATTAAACCTGAGTATGCCAATAACTCCTGAACTTAATCAAATATGGAGGTTATTAATTACGTATTAGTTGCAGCTAAGCAATGCTTTCCCTCCCTCCATACAAATTAATTCACTACACAGAAAAAAAGTTTGCTTGTGTTCTGTTCCACTTTGAAATAGTGCGATTAAATAATTATCGGTGGAATTAAGGCAGAAAAGCCAATTTGAGACTTTTTCAGACCCCTCAGAAAGCTAATTAAAAATGTTTAGTCTGTATGATAAATATTTTAGCACCGTTAATAAGACCCATAATGGTTGTGCTTCAAGAACAGATTTGGCGCCTGAAGCAAATATTATCTCACCCTATGAATATATTTCTTCAGAAACCACGCTCAACACAACTCCAGTACCCCACCCCCCTCTCACCCCCCACTAATACCACTGGGAGTTTGGACCATGGGCTATGCTTACTTTCCTTGTTGAACAGATGTAAGGTGCATCGCTAATTCAGGAGTAATTGCCATGACCTTATGTAGGTGATTTGTTTTGGATGCAGATTGTTCAATTAAATGCATTGATAAAATACTTTATTTTACGCTACGCTCAGGACCATGTCAAAATGACCTAATTATGGTTATGACATACATTATGTCAGTCATAAGACAGTCTTTAGCCATTTTAACAGCTGTTATGCCAGTGAAATGTAAATTACTGGAGTGATGGCACATATATTGAGGTAACTTATGACAAGTGTCTGAAAGGTTTCTTTTAAGACATTCTGTGACATATTTGTTATTTCAAATTCCAATGATACATCGCAAGCAACGTTTGGGAACATCTTAAATGGGACAGTCAAGATATTATTCTGTAGCGTAATATAGAATGGTATGAGGTATGAGCCTACAGTTAGCGATCCTAGTAGTTATAGATAAACCATAATCTGTTTACTATTTCCTCTAAAGGAACATAGTATCTACATAAACATGAAAACTAAAACATATTTTTCTATGCTAGCTATAAAACCAAGTAAAGTTTGCTAAATTTCAAATGAGTTAGCTGGCAAATAACTGAGAGCAATCAACACCACCAACTTTATACACGCCAGGTCCATAGCCTGAGCTTTCAAAGACAAGCTAGAAATTTTGTTTTCCATCAACCCCTTTAACAAAAGTCAGAAACAAATCAAAGTCTTGTGGCACCATTGCTGGTTTCTGTCACTTTGAACTACAACATTAAACATAGGAAGTATTTTGTTTTGGGAGTCAGTGGGAGTTTTTCTCCAAGTTAAGCTATTTTCTCACTGAGTAAATAAATCTTTTTTTTTTTCTTTTTTGAATAATTGATTAGTAATACCTGGGCGGTCAATAAACATATTCTGATGAAAATGTAAACATGACAATAAATCCATTTTGTGAAAAATTATGTAATGCGACACCAGCGCTATATTACATGGCGCTACCCCAAACATATTTGTCAGCTGGACGTTCGGAGTTTTGGTGGGTGCCAGAAGCGCTCTTTTTGATTCAAAATGGCTGTGCTGCTGGCTGCTCGCTACCTGCCGTTGCAGACACCAGCGGCAGTGACAGATGGGGAAAGTTTTGGGCTCCTCGCTGAAGCCTGGTTCTGCTGACTCACTCACAAGTGGGATCAGGAGCCGAAATCCGGTGCCGGGTTGCCACGGCGTCCTGTAAACGAGATTACGCGGCGGGTCTGGGCCTCAGGAAAAGGCTGAAGTTTTAAACACGTAAAGAGGCACGGTTTAAGGCCCGGTGGGGACCACAATCTGGCAACAGGAGGCCAAGTTTGGGCTGCGAGTTACTCTGGGCGGGTCAGTTTGGGCTGCAGGTCAGTTTGGGCTGTGGGTCAGTTTGGGCTGTGGGTCAGTTTGGGCTGTGGGTCAGTTTGGGCTGCAGGTCAGTTTGGGCTGTGGGTCAGTTTGGGCTGCAGGTCAGTTTGGGCAGCGGGTCAGTTTGGGCTGTGGGTCAGTTTGGGCAGCGGGTCAGTTTGGGCTGTGGGTCAGTTTGGGCTGTGGGTCAGTTTGGGCTGTGGGTCAGTTTGGGCTGCAGGTCAGTTTGGGCTGTGGGTCAGTTTGGGCAGCGGGTCAGTTTGGGCAGCGGGTCAGTTTGGGCTGTGGGTCAGTTTGGGCTGCGGGTCAGTTTGGGCTGCAGGTCAGTTTGGGCTGCAGGTTGCCTGGCCCGGGTGAGTCACTGTTCTGTTTCTGCACAGTGCTGATAACGGTGGCTCAGTCCTGCTCAGAGCTGCAGGGGGTGTGGCTTGCTGGGGGGGGGGGGGCTGGTGGGTAGGTGGGGGCGGGGGGAAATCTGTGTCCTTGTCCTCACTCACCTCAAAGGCCTTCTCTAAATAGAGATGTGCCCTCAACACCCCCCCTCCCCCCCTCCCAAACTGCGCTCAACCCCCCCCCCCGCCCCCCCCCCACCACACCCAGGCCCTTGAGATCAGAGAAACAGTGACGGTGGGACTGTGCAGAAGAGGCATGTGCACCAGACTGATATCACATCAAAAATACCGATATGAGATGATATCACACACTCTGATGGGAGAGACCAGGAAACATAAGAACATTGTGACAAGGGAAGAAAAAAATCTCTACCTTGGCTTGTAATTTTGTGTCTATGGGATATATAGCTATCGTTAAAATGATTTTTTTTTTTAAAGACCCAAAGGTTTATTTATGCGTCGCCTTCTATGCGCTGCAGAAGGAGAAAAAAATGGTAACAACTCAAGAAAATATATACTGCATTAAAGAAGTGCATCAAATAGGAAAATAAATTTAAACAAGCCATTTAGGCAAAGCTCTTTCATGGTGGTGTAGCTTCCTGCCCTGAATCAGGCGCTGTGACTGCACCACAGGCTGGAGGGGTGTCGGCATTTCCTGGGAATTTTAAACAGCCTCTTACTGAAGAGTCTGAAAAGCACCCACCGTACGGGCGGCAACGGGGCGGGGCGGGGGGGGGGGGGTTATACCACATCTGAAGTGGGCGGGTAATCAAATGCTGATGGTTATTTATTTATTTTTTTATGTATTTATGCAGTATTTGCTGGGCTAGCAAATTTACTGCGAATAAGTTGTACTGGCCTGTCAGTTGATGTTTGGAAAAATCCCAACTGAATTCTGTAACGGCTTTAATGCAGTCGTGGCTTCCCTTCTTCTTGGTGACCTCTGTGATCCCAACTGACAGATGTATGCTGATGGCCTTTCCTTTATCTTTTCCCTGGAATTTCTACATCTGGAATCCAGGAAAACCCCATCTCATTCGCCTTCTTAATGTGGTGACTCTTATTAATATTAAGTAGTAACCAAAACTCTCTTTTAAACCTTTGATGCATGAGTTCAATATGACTACAACAATGATACAAATTATACCAGCCCGGCCGAAGTTTAGTTGTGTGGAGAATGGAAGAAAAGGGTCTGTTGTTTCAATAGACTCCTCGTTCATGTCATCAGTAGAGCACGCTGCTGTTCATTATCTTTACTCTGTGGAGGTAACGTCTCTCCAAACTGAATCACGCCCCCCCCCCCCCCCCCCCCGCACCCCGGAGCCCCAGGGCACAAGCGCAATCAAAGCAGTCTGCCGCGGAGTAGCTCTGTCATCTGTGCACTTAAGGAGTGCTTGTGGTACGTCACTCAGCGACTTCTGTCACTCGGCCTCTGTGTGTGTGTGTGTGTGTGTGAGAGAGAGAGAGAGCAGAAGCTGAGAAAGAGAGAAAACGAAGGGAATTATGATAGACCCCAAATTTTTATTCTCTCTTTTATTCTGAAAAGAAAAAGGCTTGTCATTAGAGCAGACGCAGCCATAGCACTGCGAGCTTCTCCAGCGCTCTGACTGTGGCTACTCATGCCCTTCCGGGGGTTGCATCATATAAACAGTCATTACAAAATGCAATTTAGTTTTCTCTGTAAGACCTTGCACTTTTTACAAAAAAAAATCACAATAAAAAAGAAATGTTGCAAGTGCTGCTAATTTGCTAATAAGCTTTGTTCGTTTTTTTAACACTATACACAGTAAAATGTGTTATTTCAACTCCAACAGTGTAAATTCAACTCTTAACAGATAACATGTGGTCCCACATTCCAGAGTGAATTTACGCTGTTGGAGTTGAATTTACACTGGCCATTTTACTGCGTCGAATTAAACTCGGGTGATACAATGTGTCCTCTGTGCATTTGAAAAATACAGAACATGGTCCAAAACCACAGAGGGAGCGTAAAAATATCTTAATTGCGAGACCAGACACGGAAGCATGCTCTGCGATAAGAGCTCAACACGATACATTTCTGCCCAATCACAGCAAATTCTCCTGTTCCCGAGCTTCTGCGTTTGCTGATTAATACAAAACCGGTGGCGTACAGTGTTAGCTTCAGTGCGTACGTGAGAACGGTGAGAGTCCTCCAGTTACTGCCACGGCGGGTGGGTAAAGATCTATTGAGATAATAACACCCCCCCACCCCCCCCCTATTGTAAAGGACTTCTGGGCGTGAGTTAGCGTGGTCATTTGTCTGCGTTCCAAACTCATTCACCCAGGCTGTCTCAGAGAACGCGCACCGCTTTACACGCACGAGATCCAATTAACCGTCTTCTAAACCAGCCTCCTCTAAAAAAAATAAATAAATAAATAAACGTCTCTGCACAAAAGAAGTTGCCGGCACAGAGAGGTCAGTGGTGTTATGATAAATATATCGATCACCTTGGAATAACAAATGATTTATGCGCTGAGAAAATATCCGCCAAGCTGAGTCTGTGAAGAGGAGCAAATTAAGCAAAGATAAAGTCCTCTGCCTTTACCCTCGCCTTGGATCATCTCTGAAAATTAAGACGTGATTCAAAGTCACATGATGTAACTGCCATTTGCTTTGAATTGGAAGAAGCGGTCTATTGAGAATCCCAGCCTTTTCATTAAAATATTTTTTAATTACGCTAAGGACCTTTGGAGTCTATAGACGTTTTCATCCAAAGAGTCATACTGCTACTATTCATATCCTACAAATACCAGAGCAATGATAATGGCCCCTCAATGTAATTCAAAATTTGTAACATTTTACAAACAAAAAAGTTATTCCCAAACACTGATTAATAACTGAATGCAGCAAGCATCGAGTTTCTGCTTTTCTTTGCTTCTGTCTTTGAGCAGTTTATGAGCCCCGGATTTTACTCAGTACAGCACATTACACTGAGATGCAAGCTCACCGTCAGAGACGCCTCACATCACTCACTTTACCAGCCTTTCTGTCACACACGGCGGCTGGCAGGTTCTGTTAGCGCGTGCTCAGCGTGACCAACGTAGTACAGGAAGTGATCGACCCCCCCCCCCACCCCCCCCCAAAACCCACCCCACCCCCACCCCCCCAAACCAACCCACCCCCACCCGAGCTCCACAAGCCCTTGTGACTACAGGGCCCCGACCAGGGGTGTAGAACAAAATTCTGGGCCCTATACATAAGCAGTCTCTGTGGGCCCCCTTCCTCTCTTGATCCATGTCTCTCACGCATCATTCCAGGCTTTTCGAGGGCCCTCCCCCCGTTCGGGCCCTGCGTAGCGTAGTGTAGTCCCGCTCCCCCCCCCCCCACCACGACGCCCCTGGCCCCCGACTGCTCCATGGAAGCCTCGCAGCCCGCAGTCACCCGTCCGCTTCTGGTGATGGCACAGCCGCGCCCCCCTCTCCCGTCCCACGGTGCCGATGCGAGGGGCTTTGTGGCCGTCTGGGGTCCCGCTCTGGAGGAGAGCAGTAAGAGAGCCGGGGGAGCGCGACCGCTTCAGCGGAAGAGCCTCTTTCTCCCGCCATTAAAAGCGTCGGCGGCCCGGTGATGCACAGCCGCCAAACGCCGCTAAAAGCCTCAGGAACCCCGCGGTCCGAACGAAGACCACCGCTGCCCTTTTCACACAGCAGCGACGCGCTTCCGGATAACACCCCATCTCACAAACATTACATTACATTACATCACATTACATTACATTACATCACATTACATTACAGGCATTTAGCAAACACTCTTACCCAGAGCGACTTACAAGAACTTTTTTTTTTGCCTAACATTTTCATTTGTATTCGGTTATACAGCTGGGTTTATACTGAAGCAATGCAGGCTATTTTTAGCTTGCCTTTCAGGATACTAGGTATATCCAGAAGGACTGTAAGGTGAAGCTCGTTAGCATTTCGCTCAATCGGCGTGTGAGGGGGCGGCGTCGTTTACTGATGAAAGGACAAAAAAGGGGCGTCGCAAACGTCCCGTCGCTCAGACGGAACCGGGGGCCGGACCCGACCGGGACACGGCTCCGTAACTCCATCGGCGCTCCGGCTGCTTTATCGGCCCAAATGCGGTTTTGATTCCGCGCCACATATGTTCCCACAAATCACTTTTAGCACCCGCATCAGGACCGGCGCTAACGTGTGCCAGGAGCTGTATAATATCAGAATGACTTTATGAAGCGGCGGTCATTGCAGACCTCTCTCTCTCTCTCTCTCTCTCTCTCTCTCTCTCTCACTCTCTCTCTCTCTCTCTCTCTGTCTGTCTCTCTCCCTCCCTCTCTCACACACACACACACACACACAGATAGCTTCCTGCCCAGTTCCTTAACTTATGATTTATTGGTTATTTATTATCAGTTGATTATTACTCCAGTCTGGCTCCAGAGAAGGTCGCATTAGGATGTATGATGAACACAGAACAGGGGTCATTTACAGGGAAATTAGATTTTTTTTTATAGGTCTATTCTGATAGGGAATTGGTGATTACACTTACCCATTAACTATTATCATTGTGATAATTCATGGCAAATATATGCAGCAACTAAAATTTTAATGGATAGCTTTAAACTTTTGAAAAACGCTTTGACAGTGGTCTTCAATGGGAGGGTATGGGGGTAAACGACTGGCAATGTGATCCCTTGTTAAATAACTACCCAGACAGCTGGCAACTTTGGGCCAGATCTGCGCCGAATCCAGCCCCACAGTGAATCACCGTTGGCCCCTCCCCTTCCCACCTTCCTCCCCTTGCCTCGCAGCAGGTGGCTCCCTCTGAGGTTATTACTGCTTCCTGTCTTCCTCAGCCCAAAATCCTGTGAGCTAATCTTCAAAACTTAGCTCACGGGAAGGCGCTCGTCAGCTCAAAATGGCGGTTGTGTCATTTTTTCCCACCTCCTTTTCCCTTTGAGTCCTCCTGAAGGTCCCCTCAAATAAAACCCCTTCTATTTATAGAGTACATCGGGCCAGACCTCGCCTTATCTTTCGCCCGCTGGTCGTGCGGACTTTGAAGGCAGAAACCAATCAGTGGCTGTTTCCTGATACAAGCTTCCCTCCGGGACGGCCGAGGCCCCCCCGCACCCCGCCCACCCCGATATCGCCGTGGTGATTTAGACGTTAGCCCGCGGTCGCTCCGCTGAACCGCTTGATGGGCGGTTGACGGAAGGGAGCTCACCTGGGTCCTCACCTGCGGCCCGTTTTCGGTCCCTGAGGAGATGGATGTGAGTTTGTGTTCCTCGTTCGCTCTGTGTCTCCCCCCCCCCCGTGTCTCCCCCCCCCCCCCCGACACAGACACACAAACCTGCTGTCTCTGAAACATCTAAATCCAGAGCAAGAAACCAAGGATCGAGAAGCCAAAACTTTATCGAACATCCTTACACCCTTACACACATTCCCAGAACATTTCATTTTCAAAACGCTCATTGCTCATGCTTATGATGACTCATAAAGCAGCAATCGTGCCAAAATCCATCATTTCTTATATTTTCTAATGTAGTGATATAATGCGTAATGCTGTGTTAAATGTGTAGCACGTTACCTGAATGGTTGAGAGCAATGCTCTCAAAGCACACATTATCCTGGAGTTACACCCTCCTGCCGACTGTTCGTGATGTAACAGGAACTAAGGCAGAGTTGAGCTCTTGCAGGAAATCAATGGGAGGAAGTTTTTTCGGCAGATGGGAATCTGTTGGAAGTGATGAAACATTCACAACTGGCTAATGGCGCACGTACATACTGCAGCAGAATGTGTCCAGCCTGTCTGATTATGAGCTGTGTGTGGAGCTGCGTGTTTCTGCCAATAACGTCGCGCATCCTCCAACATGACTGAGCAAGGCCACGGAACCGCCCAACTTTCAGTCACTGCCCTATGAGAACGAGCCTCGGTTCTAATGTTTCAGCTCTGATGTCACAACAAAAAGGGTTTTTTTTGGCATGAAGTTAATCATTCATACAAAATATTCTCATAAAAATATATACTTTTTTTACATAATATGTGTCTTGGGTGACAAAAACGTTTCGCGGTGAAAATATTTTCAAAAATATCACTTACAGTATTTTATTTTTATTGAATGTCCCTTGCAATGTAGGTTTCAGCATAGCAAAGTATACAGTTCTATGATTAAGACCAGATACCAGATACCAGACCAGATAGAGACTCATATCCCCTAAGGGGGACAAAAATGAATTGTCAGGTCTTAAGAGGTTATACTGCAGAATTGAACAAATTACACATTTTGACCGGAGCGACCCCCTGGCTGCCATTTTAAACTATATGAAGAAAGACAACAAGCATTTATAAAAGCAGTCTTTGATAAACGGCATGTGGAGGGTACAGCCTATCAAATGATGGATATTTGACTGCAGTCACCCTTCAAGCTCCAATTAGAGGTGCGTGTTTAATGATAATGACCAGATCAAGCGCTCGCAGAAAGGCCCCCAGGTGCCGTTTGAAAGGCCTGCCTGATGATTAGAGGGGGAAAGAGTCGTGGTGCCTCGTCGGACAGCCCGTTTACGCTGAAAGTGACGGCCGTCCTCTTTACCGTGGAGCGAGGCCACGATGAAGCGGACTAAAGACCTCGCATCGCAGCAGAAACCGGAATGAAACGGCACCGTGGCTAAACGGTGAGGCCTCGTGGTAGGCCGCTCTGCTCCACCAGTACGGGACGATTCAGGCACCACAAAATGTACGCCAGTTGTGCCAATTAGCTTCTACGCCATTTATTAAAAATCAGATGAAGTTTTCAAACTGAAACTTCACTATGTGAGTAATGCGCATTTAATAATGACAACACTGGATGGAGATTTTCTTAATCCGATCATGAAACAGATTAAGAAAATGTGAGTATCTATTTGCATGTGTGCATGCGTGCACGCGTGTGTGTGTGTGTGTGTGTGAGAGAGAGAGTGTGTGTGTGTGTGTGTGTGTGTGTGAGAGAGAGAGTGTGTGTGTGTGTGTGTGTGTGTGTGTGAATGCCTACAAGAGATCCCACTTAATCTATATTATTTCTACTATTACAAGTAGAAACTCCCAGTGCATCCCAGAAACAGTCCCGTGTGAATGGCGAATCAGTGTCTAACCCACTGCAATGCGGCTTTCAGACACAGGGACACAGTCAGGACACCGTCGAACGGCGGGAAACAGATGGCACACAATGAGTCCGCGCCATTAGCAGAGATGCGAAGTGTTCTTCGGGACATTATGTCAGCCTTAACTGCTTTCACTTAAGTACAATACAACGGAGCACTAACGTGTTCCTTCTCTAAGTACACTTTCACAGTTCATTCCAGCTCCTAGAAAGTTTTCCGCAGCCATCTGCTTGATTTGCCATCGTGGTTTAAGAGGCCAGTCCTTCCCTTTCCGAGGTCCCCGCACCACATCTGGGCTGTTTTCCCCCACGCTAGGTATGTGAAAACAGCCGACTCACGCAGAACTTCCAGGAACGCTCGTTATGTGAGCGAGCAACACAGTGCCGCCTGTTCGAATGAGCCCAAAACCAGCACCTCAGGGAAGGTCTATGGGGTAGCAACGCCGAGGGAAAGAACTTCATCAGACAATCTAAGTATTTGTGATTCGGCACTGCAAGGGCTGTTGCCCTGGTGAGCACCCGGCGGGTTCCAATCCGGGCTTTTCCCCAGCGCTCCTTTTCAAGCGCTCATTGCCTCTTTCCCCAGGAACCTTGAGAGCAATTTCAAGTTCAGACATTCATGTTTAATGGTAATTGTAAAGCAAACTGTGACTTTCTTTTTTTTTTTTTCTTTTTTTTTTTACTCTTCTGGAGAACATCCCCTGATGCCTTTTAAAACACTGCCCGTTTAGAGAGCTGTGAGAGGGAAGGATGGAAAAGTGCGCGGTTCGTTCCAATCCTCAGACCAGGCCTGACCCGACCCGGGAAATCCACTGAGGTCCGCCATCTTTAAGGACCTTCCAGCCGGTCAAATGCTGCTTGAAGGAGCTAGGAGGGAGGGGCTCGAAGGCTCCCTGAGGATGCTTGAGCAAGGAAGCACAAGTGGCTAATACACGTACTACTAATACACATTCCCTCGATTCCTCCATCCTCGCATCCTCTCCTCGTGCCCTCCAATGGGCGGAGCTAAGGAGCGAGGAAAGGACGTGGGGAAAGGATGCAAGGAGGTAAAGATAAGTGACTGGAATGAGCCCCTGGTGTCGTGCAAAACACTGCACACCTGTAAATCCCCTGCAACTCTTTAAAGTTGTGCAATATTTCAGACGACGCCGGCCCAGAGGAAAGTGGCATTCGCCAAACCGGTCTGACAAACACGCGGGCGCGTTTCTCAAACCAGGGCCGGTTAGGAGCCACGATTTAATTAAATCTACAATTTACAGCTTCATTAGGCGAGCTAATTAAAAACACAGGGACAATAAATGATAGATACAGAGGGCCCTAAGACTGGAACATTGATTCCAGCATGTACGTTGTACGTTTTTTCCCCCTGACAAAAAAAAAAAGGCTGAAGGGATGCCGTGGTGTGATCAATCAGTATCCCAACTGTTTTGACACTGTTCACCTTTTCCCCAGACGTTAACAGCGAGGAGTTAATCGAGCTGTTTATGTACGTATCACTGGGTCGCCCCTTCCTGTAAATGAGGGAATGGATGGGATGTTCTGCACTTGAGGAGTAACGTTTACTGGGGGAACTGGACTTAATGTGTTCATGGCTATGGGACCTGTGTTTTGTAGTTGCTCCAATGACCTTCGGTATGCACTTATTGTATGTTGCTTTGGATAAAAGCTGCCAAATAAATGTAATGTGATGTAATGTAAAGGAGGAACACAGATGGGTGCCAATGTGGCTCCTTCAGATCAGGAAACAGCAAAATTTAACATGGAGCGTGTGTGCCATTGAGGCACTGCCACAGGTATCGCCTTTTTGGCCTTCCCTTGTCTGTAATTTGGTTCTTTCCCCGTGTTGGGGCCCAGGTGATTCCCCTTCCCTGCCAAAAAAACGAAACGCCCCACCCCAAACTCTCCCTCAGGGGCCATTGTCCATTAAAAGCCTTCAAAGGAGAAGGCCGGGGCCTGGCGTGACCTCTGACCTCCCCACCTCGTTTGACCGCCGGCCCCGAGGGTCACGAGGGGGCGGGGACTCGCCGAGTGCCAGGAGAGCACGCGCTCGTTAGCGTCTAAACCGCGACGGAAAGGCTGGGCGTGGCGGTGCGGCTCGGGGGCGGGGCTGGGCGGGACAGGCCGCGCGCGGGAGTAACGCGGGACAGAGCTCTCTTAGTGAGGGAGGAAGACGAGCGACAGGAAACCTCTACCTGACTGTGATGTCACAACCGCTCAGACGCCACGAGGTCGTTCCAACGACATTAATAGTGTTTACCAAAGAGACGTGGGAATTTAAATGACAATTAAACAGCACATCAGGGTGATAGACAAGGATGCTGATGAAAACGAGTAGAGTAGAGTAGCTCTATTCCCACATTTCACTGCAAAAAAAGTCAATCATAATAAGTATTTTTGTCTTATATTTAGACTTAAAATCCTATTTAAATTATTTTTTGCGCTAAATAACAAAAATATTTCCAATCAGGTGAGACAGTTTCACTTATTTCAAGATTTGCAAATGAGGTAAGAATTTCACTAGTCAAGCCAAAAGTAAAACAGCTTAAAACAAGCGAGTATTTTCTCCTTTAGAGAGAGAGAAAAAAGAACATTTAAAGTCTCATTACAAGACTGGAACACTTTTTTTCGTGGTGAGATAAGATGAAGACGAAGATGGTGTGAGTGTGTGAGAGAGAATGAAAGAGTGAGAGATGGAGGTCGTGACACCGGTGGCTACAGGCGGTAGTGTTTAGTCGATGTCTCACAGATGAGTCATCCATCCTGCCTTTTCTTGTGAGGGACCCTGGGTGTCCGACACCTTATGAGGACGGCTCAGGTCTGTGCGGTGGTTCTGTGGAAAAACAGAAACCCAGGGAAAGTTTTTACTTGGACTCACTTGCCCTTTTATAAGTCAGTGTTGAGAGGCCATAAGCTTGATGCCCATCTTCACTCTCATTGAATGTCTTTGTTTTTAAACACCTGTTGACATCTCCCTGAAAACCTGCTCCCCTCAGCTTATGTTAAGCTCTGTTTAGAAATGCATCTTAAACTAGTCGGGACCCTCAGGGTTGTTCACTCCCTCCCTTCTATTCGACGTTGTCATGGAGCCTCCCTCTCCCTCCTCTGTTAGACCTAGTCAAACCACAAAATTGGGTCTGTGCCGCTCTCAGATGAGATTAACGCTTGTGATACCATTGAAGTGGACTGATTGTACCCAGAAATCCATAGCTCATATTCCAGACTAACTACAGCGAGATGATTACAAAGTTAACAGCTAACGAAATACAGAAGGCCAGAGAGTGTGTCACCTTTGTTCACGTCGGGGCATGTCAATGCTGTAATGGGCCTCATTCACAAAACATTTTCCACTGAACACCCTCGGGCGTGGGGTGCAGTGTCGTATGTTTAAATTTCATATGATGGTCGGGGAGAGGGTCTGTCCGTATATATATTAAATAGCAAAATACATTCCCGCCTTTAGATATCAGTTAATGTGATACAGTGACAGGCACACAGACTCCATTACTTTAAAATCAAACTGCATATAATAATTCACCCATCAGTTACCCCCCCCTACCCCACCCCACAACAGCCCAGCCCCCCCCCCCCCCCCCCCCCCGGCACAGAAGAGCAGTAGGGCCTCAAACGGTTCGGTGATGCACCTCTCTCTCGCTCTCTTACGCAATTTCTGCAGTCCTCTAAAGGTGCATGAGAAACAGATCAATCCTGAATCTGAATCGGCTCTCCTCGGAAGCGTAGATGCCACCCTGGGATCTCCGCATAAAAAGAAACTGCTTTTGATGTTCGGGATGACGGCAGCGAAGAAAATCACTCTCAAAGACTGCTGCCTGTTGCACACACTCCCCTCTGCTTTTATAGATGGTTCTATGACAGGACACTAAAACGAATAGAAAGGATGTGATATTGGATTAACTCAACTGCCAGATTCCTACTGTAAATTCATCTATCTTCCGTAATGTATCATTGAAGCCACTGTAAATAACTTGGGCTTATCAAACTGTATTGAATATGAAGCCTCAAAGCAATGAAACACTGTCGGGCAGCTGGGTGTTTATGTGCCTGTATGTATATTTATTTTCAGACACGTACATTTAAAATATTTTTAAAATAATTTCACACATTGACAGGGCGGCTGTGTCGTACAATGGTTAGGGAATTCCTGGAAAGTTGGAGTAAGCAACACTAAAGCTGCATTCTTTGTGACCTTAACACACACACACACACACACACACAAAGTTGGAGGGATAGAGATACTACGTAAATCTGCCAGCTGAGCTGCCTAATACCTTGGACTGTTTAATTGCTACCAAAAAAAAAAAAAACTGACAGGGAACAGCGACTCTCGTCATTTGTGTTCATGAACTCAGCAACACCCAGGTGTTTTGGCCAAAACCCTTTTATAACCTGGCGTGTATTTGGAGGGCACTGTAGGTGGGCTGACACAATGTTCTCACAATTGAATTACTGATCCCTCCGGTACAGTGAACATGTGAAGGATGTGTCCAGCATTGCCGAGATAAATAAGTCCACGGACCAAAGCAAAGGACTTCCTCCTCCATCACAGTGTCATGATTACTGTTTTGCGAATACACAGTGCACTCAGTGCAGTCGTTGGGGAGAAACTTCAACTTTTTTTCAGCGAGAAGTTTGACAAGCATAAAATCCATCTGCCAGACAGTGTGCATTTAGAGAGTTCCTGTAGTTACTCTCCACAGACTGGAAATTGCGTTCTCTCTCCCCTCTCAGAATTAATTGAGGACACAGACTCTCTCCATTACATTAGCGCAATGTTACACTGATAAATATGCAGATATGTCAATGATGTGAAGGTTGTAGTAGTTAGTTCTGAAATGACTAATTAAAAGATGTGCTTGACCTGAGTGATTAGGTGCATGCAAATCATTCTCATGGATCACGAAATGGTCATACCACCAGGAACCTTAGTCTCTTCTCAAACCCTGTTTCCAGTAAGTCTCGGCGCACTAAATATGGCTATTTCAAAAATAAAATGAATGAACCTCGGGGAGCTGGGGTTCACAGCCCTGCTTCAGTAGCCCATTGCATCTCGGCTAATTAGAACACGCATTTTCATTACATGCAATGCTAGCGCACTACGGCAGGTCGCGTTAATTGACCGTGTTGAATAGAGCGAGCTAATTGCTTGTCTTGAAGTGGCTCGCGGACGGGGTCTAACGGCAGTCAACAGCGAGTGAAGAAAGGGCGGCCACGTGCTCAGTGGGATCCGCGAATACGGATTATTTGTGTGCGGAGGTTCAATCATCCAAGAAATCCTTTCAGAAACGGTCCATTGTCTTCCGCAGAACTAAAGGACTCTTTCTGCCCCTTGTTATCTTCTGTCTTCTGTACCGTTGTAATGTTGTATGATGTATGTATGATACATTTTATCTACTGTAAACATACAATCAGTTTTATAAATAAGACCTGGCATTAGGATAATGAGGATGACGACATGCAATAATTTGTTAAGATAATGATAAAAACAAGAATCATCATCATCATAACCATCATGCATTATTTCTTCCCCTGCAGTATAGCACGTATGAACTGCAATCATGTTAATTGCAGCAGCGTTTTTTACATTTATACTTTCTTTAAATTGCAGTGTAAACAGTGTTTGCATATATACAGTACTGGTGTACATATAACTTTGCAGGCATTACATTATAAGTCCCCTTGAATAAGAGAATAAAATCACCATTATTAGCAACATTATCATCATGCTAGCGACTGAAAACTAATGTATAGAAAATGTTTTTTTTTAAAACATGTGAATTTCTCTTCAGGGTATGTACATAGGTGACAGGAGGTTAATTAAAAAAAATAATTTATTGATTACCCATGACTGACAACCACAATAAAAGACACAGTTCAAATATTGCTTTTGCTCATTGGCATCGATTGTTGAATGCTAATTTTCTGACGGAGAGCGTACTCCAACACTGAGGCAGTCAGAAAGCACTGGCCAAAGTCATTCAGAGGTCATCGTCATCACGACGACATTCTTCTCACGCTTTCTGGTGGGATGAAACGTTAATCTTCTCAGAATTCATATTCATAACACATGTAATCTTTTTTCTTTTCTCACTCAAAGAAGATGCCACTGCGAGCTCATAATAATTTAATTACATCAATATTGGTCACCGGTGAAACAGAGGTGGTAATTAAGTGTGATTTGATTTTGGAATTGTGCATGAATTAGTAATGAATTCATTAAAAAGCACTTGGGACCCCTCCTCCCGTGGCAACACACCGATTCTGACTTACCGCAGGGTGCCGACAGAGTCCCAGCGCTCACAGGTGCACGAGTTCAAACCTTTGTCGGTTTAATTTGATTTTGCATTTCGACTTTTACACTGAAATGGTCCGATGCCCCACTAGAATATGTATGTGTAAATAGGAATATCCAAAAAAAAAAAAAAAAGGAGGTGAATGTGTTTATAATTGGTATATTTGATTAACTGACAGGACAGCCTCCTGACGGTCCCATACCCACAGTGCTAGAGTAATGGGGAAAGGTCATTTTCCTATGAAATTGAAATGTCAATCAGAAACCCGCTACACAGATGTCACTGTACACGTTGCAGAAAGGTGGTGGGTGAGAAGATAGTTTCTCAAATTAGATTTTTTGAAACGCTATTTTTTTTTCTCTATAACTTTATAAATAAGATCTATCTTATGTTAATATCACTTGCATGCATTATTCATACCACTGGATATTTCTCTTTAAAACATCTTCCTGTAGTGTTCTTGAATCTATAAAAACAGTCTCCAATGGGCATCATTTTTGGCATCAAATAAAAGGGATAAAACTTTTAGGTCAAACATGACATATGTTTATGGCGTTTAGGCTTTGATTTAATGAGCGTTTGTCCTCAAGTTTAACTCAAATTTGAATGTTTTCTGTCTCAGTTTTCCGAGCGGAGCACAGACTAGAATGAAAGGATTTCTATATTTGTTTTTAATAAATACTCATTTTTATTTTGCTTATTTGCCTGTACATGTAAGCCAAATGTTTAGTACAAATGCTGACTGAATCCAGGCCCTTCATTTCCTCCATCATCAGGCTAATTTATGTAACAAATGAAGCATTTACTGTAAATGTTTTTATTCAATTATTTATTTATGCTTTTATGTAAATGTGGACGTTTCCCCCCCACCCCTCTCTCTGCCTCTGTGTGTGTGTGCGCGTGTGTGTGTGTGTGTGTGTAGGTGTGCGAGCGTGTGTGTGAGCGCGTGTGTGTGTGTGTGTGTGTGTGTGTGTGTGTGTGTGCTCCAGTAAAAATGAGCTGCCGTCACTGCTGGTGCAGGAGTTGTGGTCTCGCTGTTTTATGGGGATTATTGGTCTAAATGCAGGCAATAAGTTGGCCATTCAGCCCACTTGGAGTGTCCGGCTGCACTTACATTGCCTCTGCTGGCTCTGCTGAGGGAGAGAGCGAGAGAGAGAGAGAGGGAGAGAGAGTGAGGGAGAGTGAGGGAGAGAGAGTGAGGAAGAGTGAAGGAGAGAGAGAGAGAGAGAGACGGAGAGATGGGGGGAGAGAGGGAGAGTGAGGGAGAGAGAGTGAGGAAGAGTGAAGGAGAGAGAGAGGGAGGGAAAGAGGGAGAGAAAGATTTGCTCCTTCAGGTTTCTAGCGTGATCAAAGACGATAGTGAGGAACAAAGACTGCATAATCACAATACCGGTGCAGCACACTGCTGTGCTATAATAGTGCTTTATTTCCAATATGCCATCATTTATAATTAAATAAATCCTTTGAATATATGTGCAAAAAAACTATGGAGAAGAATGAACATCAATACTTCAATAAACTGGTTTTCAAAATCAATACAGAAAAGTTGAGACGGAAGATATGACATCATTACAATCTTTTTTTTTCTTCCATTTGTTGTGAGGCTCAGGGATTGAAGAGTCCACCCCCCCCCCCCCCCCCCCCCCCCCAGCGTTTCCATTTGATTAAGATGTTGGATTACCGGTGGATAAACCCCCAGATGGACTCGCAGTTGTTCACATGGGCCCCCCCCCCCGATGTACGGAGACCATTGTCAGAATGGAGCCTGTCACGTGTCCCTCCTCTTACCTGGATCCGGCTCAAATTGAACATGATGTGAAAGGCTTTTGTTGTCGCTGCAGCTCTGCGCTCTGATTGGCCGGATCCCGTGCATCTTTTCCCGTAACCCCCGGTGATTCTAACGCGACGTGACTTTCCAAAGGTTTCCCAGGTCCCCGCATCCAGCTACAAGGTATATATGTGATTATTCCTACGGAAGCCTATTTCCTGATTAAAATTAAGCCGTGCCCTTATGTCACTGTTTAAAAGATTAAACGCAGCTCGGTGGCCTGTGGTTTTTTTTTTGCGGAGTTGCTTGTTGCTTTGTGAATGGCGGTGAATGAGTAAAACATTTCAAACGCGGTTTGGCTGTGGGATCCCTGCGTGGTGCCCGTAAATAGAGAAATTCAGCAGTACGGCGCGAGTCAATATTGTACAGAGAGGTACCAGACACCCTACCAACCGTAGCCCTCCCTCCCATTCATAGTCAGCATGCAGTCAGGGTCTCTGATGTTCTGAGTCATCACTGGAGCTAGAGAGAGAGACGAGTCAGCCCTCCATATTGTAGCAAAACAACACAAGCCGCTGCTGCTTTTGAAAAAAGTACACCGTGACAAACCCAGCAGGACAGGCCCTCGCTCGGACGGGCCCCCGCGCGGACAGGCCCCCGCTCGGACAGGCCCTCGCACGGACAGGCCCCCGCGCGGACAGGCCCCCGCTCGGACAGGCCCCCGCGCGGACGGGCCCCCGCGTGGACAGGCCTCCGCGCGGACAGGCCCCCGTGCGGACAGGCCCTCGCTCGAACAGGCCCCGCGCGGACAGGCCCCCGCTCGGACGGGCCCCGCGCGGACAGGCCCCCGCTCGGACGGGCCCCCGCGTGGACAGCGCTGCAGATCGAGGATGAGCGAGCGGACGCGGCCAGCCCGGGAACACCGCCGTACCTCGCCGCCATGCCCACCCCGGGACCCTGACAGTTCGGGGGCTCGTTTGGAGAGGACGGATGACCGTAAACCCGAGAACAGCGACAACAACACCACCGCGCTCGCTCCTGACGCGGCCGCCAGCCAGCGGATCTGTGGCGCGGGGGGGGTGGGGGGGGGCTTATAACTCAGCCCCACTCTCTTACGCGCGTGTGTGTCTTCCTCTGGCTTTCACCGACAGGCCATCTGTCCAGTCCGCAGGTAAAGCCGCTGCGTGCAACTCCAGCTGACTGCCAACAAACAGGAAGGCACGGCTAGTCTGAAAAACCAACCCTCGCATTGTTGAGAGAAGCTAATTTAACCTAATTCAAACCCAGTGTCAAAACCTCAGCTTTTTATAAGGGCCGAACAACAAAAAAGAGCATACAATAAAAAAAAAAGCTATTCTGAGCATCTTTACGAGCGACAAATTACTTTGTTTTCCCCCCTTGGTTTTTCTCCCATATTCAGAATTCCCAAAAAATCCTAATCTGCCATCGCTCCAGCGTCAATTTGGGCAGTCCCACGCGGCGCCCGTGTCCACGGAAACACGCCGTGGGCTGCCTCTCATTTTTAAATCTGCAATCTGCCAGCCAAGCGGCACAGTGGCAGCGCCACTGCACAGGATGCCACCGCACAGGATGACTGTGCACACAGTGGCAGTGCCACTGCACAGGATGACTGTGCACACAGAACAGTGGGTGCAGGCAGCTGACTTTATGAATAAGGATTATAAGCACCTCTCTTCTAGGCTGTGAAGCATTGTTTGCCCCACATGTTGGAGCCAGTGGCAACAACATGATGGAAAATGGAGGGAGGGAGGTTTATTATCTTTTAATGTACAAAAAAAAAAATCACAAATTTACATAAATTTGAAGCAAATGATACTACTGTTTTTGTCTCTGACTATAAATAACAGATCATTTATATATAGCAAGAGAATGAATAAATGAATATCATAACAGTGATTTTTGTTCTATTTTTCTTTTATTTCATGTTGAATGTGAATACTATTATAGATTTGATTTCTGCCAAGAAAAGCAACATACTGTGAACAATATGGGAACACCTGAAGCACGACCCAGGAGATAAATGGCAGTATGAGGGGGACTAAGCCATCCTTCACACACTCCATAACCCTTCGGGACCAGGGCCGTCTCATGGCACCTCCAGTTACCAGATATGGTGCTAACCCCCCAATTAGGGGGAAACTCCATGTGTCATCATCCGTGATCCTTTGTTCTCCGGGTTCCCAGAGCACATTTCAATCAGGAAGTGTCTTTGAGGCAATTAAACTGAATGACTAAGCATGTTACCGCAGACTATGCTTTTTATCATCCCTCCTTCGTTCAGCAGTAGCCTATGACACACCTGGAGCCAAAGGATCAGCTCTGGTGCACGGAACCTGCTTCTAGCTGAGTTGCATTATGGGTACGGCGTGTCAGAGCCAGGGCGGCTGCAAGGTTAGCGCATGTACCCTGACGTTGAAAGGTGAGAGGTCAAATTCCCCGCTGAACTGTGGAGCATGGACCACCGGTACCTACTGTTGGAATTCAGACAATAATGCTTGTGTACTTGGAACAAAGTACACTTGTAGTGCATCTCTTTTACCATATTATCTGTAATCACTGACTGTCACTGGGCCAATTTTTTGAGATCACTCTTTCTTTTCTTAGTGTGACAATGATTGTCATTGTGTGATTCACTCAGTGGTTCATCTGCTGAAAAGCAAAATCAAAGAAATATGCATTTGTTTTTTCCGTGTTTTTTTCCCACTCCTCCCCCAAGTTGATGAAAATGTTCATTATAACGACTGAAACAATGTGAGCTTGCCTGTAGTTGACATCATTTTAGCTATAGAGAACATGGAGAATCCAGGCTTTTTCCAATGGCTTGCACTGTAGATTTATTCCCATCACTAATTGAAATGCACTTCGTTAAATCTGACTCTGGCCTCAAGCCACTGTGAAATGTGTTTCCGGTTAAACTCATAATTGTCATAGAAATTAGCAAAAGTTAAGGCAATCAAAAGCATAGCTGCTTTATGCTTTGAAACCGCTTGACGAACAGGTGCAGCAATAAGGAAGGTTAGACCAGCAACATTGCCGCGGAGGGAACACAATTGCGCGACCTGTACGGAAGCCAACAGACGTCAAATTGAACATCCATTCCGGTATCCAGTCCGGGTCTTCAGAGTCGCCGCAAGGGGGCAGGAGTGGGTAGAACCTGGATTGGCTGGAGAAGCGTGGCGAACCGAAGGGATTTCTGACTGCCGAGCGGCGCTTGCCGTAGAACGCGAGCCGCTGAGTTTGTGGCGAGATGCTCTCCTGCTACTGAGCGCGTAGCCTACCAGCTAACGAGATTGCGCGAACGGAACGTCTTGCAAAAATATATAAAAGCAAACCATGAACTTAACATGACCAAGATACCACTCCTGCAGTTTGTTCTATCTGTTGCCTAATAAAACGAACCTTTCACACGGAGTCTACTTTTTGTTGTGTTTTTTTCTCTCTCTCTCTCTTCAAAGAGGAATTAGCCGTATGCTTGCTAGAGGGCGGTGGCATTTCGTTCTACATTACATAGCTGGCTAAGCAAGTGCTTTGACACAAGTCCTGGGACCCCTTTAACCTGTTCTCATTTTTTTTTTCTTTTGCCATTTTCGCTGTTTTCCCCCCACCCATCATCACAACTCCCCAGAAATTTCCGGGAAACAACAGCTACAGGCGACTGCTTCGACTTCAAAATTGTTTGGACGCCTCCTGTCATTTCAAAGAACCGCGGATATTCCTCGCCGAGGAGTTTGTTTGTTTCTTCGTAGAATGGGGAAAAGTGAACAGTTTGCGAGAGCACGAATTGGACTCGCGGGATACTTACTGCAAATGTGCACCGTACCTGGGTTCCTGCTGCTGGTGCTTTTCAACGCCGGAGCCGCGCAAGGTAAGGCAACATTCCACCGTCCGTAACCTGCTCATAGACTCGTGCCTGGATGGATCGAAATGATGAATCGAATGTGATGCTTTAATTTTTCAGGTACACTCTGCAAGGTATAGTCAGCATACGTCTTGGTAACATGATTGTTGTAGTCTAAATTATGGTGTTGTGCCTTAAAATGTCCTGACTGAATAATAATAAATAATAAAATATTTAAAAAAAAAATCAAAACCGTAGTCAAGCCTACTATCAGAATAAAACTAATTTCTGAGAAAACTACAAATTGTTCTGCGTTGTGTTGACGTGGACTTATAATTTATGTCACTTTAACTTTTGATACCAACATGAAACAATTATCGACACTTCGTAGATTTCAGAGGCATAGACCGTACACGCAGGCTGCGGTCAGATCCAACGTGCTCATGTTTGAGAATGGAATGTTGTCGAGCCCCGTGCGCTTCTCAAATCTTTATGAATAAACTGGGCAACATTTTGCGAGGACAGCATCTCAACGTCATCTGATGGCAAATGGCACACTCAACGTACTTGTTTGTTTGACGTGGCAAGCGAGAGGTTGGTTTCTGCGAGAAAACAGAACTGAATGGCTTTAGTTTTTCGCCAAGTAGAAAACCCGAACGCCGTACTGATGTTAATCGTGGATGACATTTCAGCTGGTAAATGATTCCATGGCGTGCTCAATGAAAAACAAGCAATCGTTGGCGGGCGTTTAATGCAGCCTCGGCTCTTGCTGGAGATCTTCTGCTTCCATGGAAATAAGGGCTACTCGGCATAACATAATCGTTTGTTTTATATGAGAAAGGGGTACGCGTAATGTTCTCAAATTATGTGTATTTATCACCTTGACTCCTTGTGGACTGTTTTACATGTCCAAAACACAGGGTCACTGTATAGCCTACATTGTATATTATGAACAGTACTATATATATACAGAGTAGCCTCACATTGCGTTATAGTTACTGGGGAATGACGGGGAAGCATCGGCCTCAAGCGCACCATTGTAACGAAATGAAACGCGTGTTCCGAATTCCCTGTACAGATGTATTTATTTATTTATCTTATCTATTTATTTATTTTAATTAAATGACAGCAATAGCAATCGCGTGTCGGCAATCACAGCGATGCTTTGTGGAATTAAATCCCGAACAGTCCAGTATAGGCTACCTGCAGAGATCCGAATCCTTGCGCACGTTACCTTTCGCCTGCAACTGTTAGTGGAAAAATGTGGAGTATTTATGCTGCGAGCAGTGTGTTTTTTAACTATAAACGTGCGATAATTTATTTGCGTAAGTTTTTTATAAGAACGTTATGAATAATAATAATAATAATAATAATAATAATAATAGTTGGATAACTGCAGGCACTTTCTTCAATTACATTTTATCAAGCTTATTTTGTATTTATTTTTGGTCAACCTTTTAATTTAGACTTCTCTTTGCTAGGGCTGTAGATATTCAAGAAATGAAAATTAAAATATTGAAAAGCATTCCTATTTCACCTTCGTGCGTCAATTAAAATTACCATGAGATGTAAAAACGATGTTTTAAAAAATTGTTAACCCCGAAAAGTCATGCATATATGCACGATGCTTTATTGTTATCTTTTGTCCTCACATTATTTGGATTTTGAGTTTATTTTGGTGTTTGGTTTTCAAATCTATATAATGGGGAACGTTTTCGGATGGCCTCATATAAATGTCCCACTTTCATCCTGCCACGCGCAGACCTTTTAAAAAGTTTTATTTTGTCTGCTAAAGCCTACCTTCTGTGCAGTGTGATAGCACTACTCTGGAAATAAAACTTTGTGGACACAGTTTTAAAGACGCAGTTGTTTGCATACTTTTTTGTTAAATTGTGTGTTTTTCTTTTTTAATGAATGTGTACTTTGGCGTAAATTGGTTAAGTTCTTCATATTCGCCCAGTTTTTCACGTTGAGGGAATTTGCAAAAAATGTTTACTGATATTATGGATAAGTAGTTTCTAAACATGCTTTTGGTCAAGCAGGAGTCAAAACTGTGCATTTACTGCATAATTGTAGAATGCAGGACTATCCAAATCCACATGCATTTTTCAAGTGTTTTTTTTTATGTGGTCTTTTGTTTGGAATTTTTAAAAAAAGTTTATTTATTTATTTACTGCCATTTTTTTTACTTTTAGAATTAAGAATTTCTAATGGAAAATTACCAGGTGTAGAAAAATGAAAAATTTCAGTCATAAAATGTCTATCATATATTCTACATTTTGTAGCCCATGTCGCGACATGTAGCTAACCTAACTATAACGCCGAAGGTCCTACAACTGCATTCATTCATGAAACATTTTTGTGTTTTGATATGTAGCTAAGTTTAAAATAAAGGCTAGATTATTCATTTAAATACGTTTGAACGTACTCTTCGCTTGAAATGGCAATTTTTGCACTAGGAAAGTCATTTGTAACATTATCGTGGAGGTGAGCGCTCGATGAACACTTGGCGGAGCGAATTTTATGGTTGTTTCCGTCCTCGGCCTCGGTGCGTCTTATGTTTATACAACTATACATATTTAAATTATACTGGAAATGAATTCTACTAGCTTTAAAACGTATTTTGATAGGATAATTCAAATTCGGTTAGTCTATCTCCTGTTTTATATATCAAAAGACACAAATAGATATAAACCCTTGTTTTATGTGAACAATAGACATCGCGCTGGAGTATATATATATTTTTTTATTGTTCCACCACTTTAATTGTCTGGGACAGATTAAAGATCTATCTCATGAACTGCTTAGAGCCAAGATTTAAAACAGATGCCACAGTGCTTTTCTTTGTGAGTGGGCAATTTTGACGAAATATGATAGGCATTAACTTTGTAATGTTCTCAGTGGGATTTATTAATCTGAAGTTACAACTTTAAACAGTTTATTCGCTTTCCGCCAATCACGTTGCCGGGTTCGTCTTTGTGCTCGAGCACATTTTATGCTCAGGCGCGAGTTGACGACTGGCGCGAGACCGCGCCGTGAACCCTCAGCTGCTGATGCATAGATATGGCCAGCGCCATGAAATTCAATTAAACCCGTTCTTGGGTTCGCATTTTATTGTGTTGCTCCGTAATAATATCCCACGGGTTAGATTTCATATTTAAAATTGTTATTGCATTTGCATCAAACGTTGGAAGCATTATTGGACAGATTATATGGCACGGACCAGGCCGGGGTTATGATCTGAAAATGAAGACGCTGTGTTCTCCTGTTGTGTGAGGATCTCTCTTGCTGAGGTGTGTGGGGAGGGTTCAGATGGGTGAGTCGGTGTTTGGGTGTGTGTGTGGTGAGAGACCTATCTGAGATCGCTCGCCTGAAGCACCTGGCAGCACTGCCAGCCTGGCTGTCTTGTCCCAGCGTGTTGAGCGGTGAGTTACGTGGGGAAAGAGGGACGGGTCGTAACCCCAGGGCCGATGGGACAGCTCCCCAAGGAGGCATTTGGCCTGTCCATTATCTGTGTCGCTCTTCCCTGCTCACAGCCGAGGATCCTGTCCTGCTGCTGTGTTCCCGCTCCCTCTCTCCTGTTCATCCGGTGCGCCCTCTCTCTCTCTCTCTCTCTCTCTCTCTCTCTCCTGAGTCATCCGCGGTTGGTCAACATGGAGTCCGCACCCCTCCCGTTTTCACCGGGGTTGCGGCGTTGCCTCAGACAGGTTCACAAAAGGCCGAAAATCCCCGTTCCTGCTGAGAAGTTAGCACTTTTTTCGAAGCGCGCGGAAACGATTGCTCTTCAGCGCCGATGCGATGTAGCCGATGTGCTGTAGCTGTGCGCTGCGTGTTTGTTCTGATGTAGTTAAAGCGTGGGGGGTGGGGGGGGGGGGTTTATTAAAGTGGACCCCGCGTGTTTCCGCTCCTCCGTCCCATCCTGCCGTGGCTCGTTGAGCGCAGGCACGCACGGCGCTGTCGCAGGGATGTTACTTGAGGACGTTTTCGGCGTGAGCGGCAGCCGCCTCCCGGCTGCACCAGGCCGGCGTACAGCCCCCCTGCCCATTAAAAAGCCATTAGCTAAACCCCCCCCCCCCCGATAACGGCTGATTGTGTATCAAACAAACGGCGGCTTAGAGCCCTGCTCCAGCGGCGCTCGGGCTCCGCGCGCATTCCTGGGGAGACAGGTGGCGGGTCTGTGCCTCTCCCGCTCGGCGGCCGGGGGGCGGGGGGCGGGGGGGGCGGGGGGACGGACGCGTGGTGTAAAGAATGGCGAATGTAACGGGGAGTGGAGTCGGCGTCCGGCCGTCCCAGAATTCCCTGCTTCCTCAGCGCCCGCCCGTCCCAGAATTCCCTGCTTCCTCAGCGCCCGCCCGTCCCAGAATTCCCTGCTTCCTCAGCGCCCGCCCGTCCCAGAATTCCCTGCTTCCTCAGCGCCCGCCCGTCCCAGAATTCCCTGCTTCCACGGCGCCCGCCCGTCCCAGAATTCCCTGCTTCCACGGCGCCCGCCCGTCCCAGAATTCCCGGCTTCCGCGGCGACAGCTGCGTAGCCTCGGCCCAGTTGGCGGTTCTGTGAGAGGCACAGCCTGAGGCCCGTTCGGGGAGGGCTGCCAGCTTTCATCCGCCTTCGACCGGCCCGCGACCTGGCCCAGACTCGCCGCCCGTTCCCCATGGACTGCGGCGAACCCTGTGGAGACGCCCTCTCGGAGACGCCCTCTCTGAGCGACCCTCTCGGAGCGACCCTCTCTGAGCGACCCTCTCGGAGCTCTTCCTCGCGCGCTGGTCGGGCGCTGCGGGGGGGGGGAGGGTGAACCGTCTGCGAGCCATTTTCTGGTTTCGCAAAAAAAAAAAAAAAGAAAGCCTTTCTTGTGGCTCTGACGTTGATTTCCATTGTTCCCTTTTCACTTCTGCTCATTTTTTATACCTTGTGATGGCGGGACATGGTGGGGGCGGGGGCGGGGGGCGGGGGGGGGGGGGGCTGAAGAATATCGGCGGAATTAGAAGCGTGGCACGGGACGTCCCGCTGCCCCGATGCTTTTATGAGGCTGCAGACCCGCCCCAGAAACGCGCAGCTTAATTCAGAAAGAGGGTCTGGAAAGGTTCAGACTGCGCTCGGTCACAACGGGCAAATGTTGAAATGCTGAATTATTCATATTAGTATTTTATTTTTTACTGTGATTGAGAATTGACTATTACTGTCCTTTGATGACAAACATACTGGGGACTTGGCCCTCGACACTGCAAACCACCCCCCCCCACCCCAACACCCGCCCCCCCACTCTCCCGCCCCCAAATTGAGTAAACCACTCATATCCACAAAGAGAAATGTGAAAAGCAGGCTGGGAACACAAGAGGCCTGTGCTGCCAAAAGCCCTCACTGTGAGGGACAAGTGTTGAGAAAAGAAAAAAAGGCACAACAGACAGATTCTCACGGATGTGGAAAGAGGACATAGTTCCCATTCAGGAGCCCCGCGGTGGAGCCTGTCTATAATGGGATCTCTAACCAGGTCGTCCCGCGTCCGTTTACAAAGTCAGTTTGGCTGAGGAACTTCATTTGGGCTCATTACAGACGGAGAGGTCTGCGGGCGCTGATGAGCAGTTTGATTTACGGTCTTGTCGCGCGCGAGCTTTGGGCGAGAGCGATGTTTGGGCTGTTAGCGGCTGACTTACTCACTGGCCACACATGTTTTTTATGGCTTGTTCTCTCACTGTTCATTGTGTTGTGTTACATTCTCTCTCTCTCTCACTCACTCTCTCGTTCTCTCTTTTTCACTGTCTCTCCCTCCCTCTCTCCCTCCCTTACCCCCTCTCTCTCTGTCCCTCCCTCCCTCCCTCCCTCCCTCCCTCTCTCTCTCTTCCTCCCTCCCCCTCTCCCTGTGCCTCTCTCTCTCTATCTCTCCCTCTCCCTGTGCTTTTCTCTCTCCTCCCTCTCTCCCTCTCTCTCCCTCTCCCTGTGCCTTTCCCTCCCTCCCTCCTGCCCTCTCCCTCTCTATCCCTCTCCCTGTGCTTTTCTCTCCTCCCTCCCTCTCTCCCTCTCTCTCCCTCTCCCTGTGCCTTTCCCTCCCTCCCTCCCTCCCTCTCCCTCTCTATCCCTCTCCCTGTGCATTTCCCTCCCTCCCTCCCTCCCTCCCTCTCTCTCCCTCTCCCTGTGCCTTTCCCTCCCTCCCTCCCGCCCTCTCCCTCTCTATCCCTCTCCCTGTGCTTTTCTCTCCTCCCTCCCTCCCTCTCTCTCTCTCTGTCCCCGCGCGCTCGTGGAGATTTATTCCGGTTAATGAAGTGGGGGTTGAGCAGCAGAGCGCTTGTTACGGGTGTGAGAGAGAGCAGAGCGGTGGGACTGGGGGGTCTGCGGGGGCTCCACGGTCCGCTGGGCCTGAGAGCCCGAAACAGCGGGGCCCATAACTCGCCCCCCCACCCCCTGCCCCCCCCCCCCCCCAGAGCGCCATTGTGCCCGCGAGCCGCCCGCCAGCTGTGTTTGGTGGAAGGGCAGAAAGCGGGCGCTCTGGTTACGCTGGGCCAGGTCTGTCACCTACGGCTCTCCCAGCTGATGCCGTAACTCAGGGGGAGCCCCCGCCGTCCCGGAGCCTAAGGGGGGGGGGCTTTATTCAGCCGCACAAAGGCACTGTGAGCGTTTCAGCTGGGGGGGGTTCGGGGGCTCCACATTCCGCACCGTGCCCCCCCCAGACCGCCGCCCAGAGAAACGGCTACTCCTGCGGTTACCGTTGGCAACGGAACAGCTTGGGGTGCTGAGAATTTTTGACTCCAATACCACCCCCCTCCTCACTCCCCCCCCCTCCCCCCCGCCAAATGACCACCAAAAGAGCAGATTCAGGCCGGCGTGTCAAATCCCAGTCTCCCCCGCTTGAGGAAAGGAGAGGGAATGGTAGCCTGAGGAAGGAGGCCGAAACCTTCCCAGAATCCTCGGCTGGGAGGACTCTCGATACCGGGCGGAAAAGAGGGATCAGGAGGGTCAGGTTTAACCTGCTGAACCCGGACAGTGGTGGGCCAGGAGCCTGGCCTGTCCTTCCCCCCCCCCCCCCCCCCCCTCTCTCTCCCTCTCTCCCTCTCTCTGTGGGGATGGAGAGAGCCAGCGGATGGGGGGGGGGGGGGACGTGAGAGCTGAATCAGGCTCCGCCTCTCCCTGAGTGTGTAATCCAGAGGGAAAGTGAAAGAGAGGCCCACGGCCGGGGCAGTTGGCTTTTGTTTCGGCCATGTTTGTAGTCCGCTTCGTCCTGCTTACTGGGTAAGATAAGTAAACGTGCGCGAGCGTGAGCTCGGTGAGGTGCATTGTGGTTAATGCGGCATTCGCGCTCCGTTCAGACGCAGGAAGTCCTTTCAGCGGCCCATCGCCGCCCGCCTCCGAGTCTCGCCGAGGCAGAATTCCATCTCTCCTCCTCGCGCCGTCCTGCCTTATCGGCGTTAGCGTTTAAATTCGGTTTGTCTCCAAACACTGCGAGGCTCCGGTTGCCGGCGGTAACGAGGGCGTGTGGGGGCGGGGGGGGGGGGGGGGGCGGCGTGCTGAGTCTGCAGCTTCCCTCGCGGATGTGAGGCTGCGTTTGGTACGATGGCGGAGGGTGAAACGGCGCATTGTTACGTTTCCGCCGCTCTCTGCGGCCGCTGCGGCAGCTATGCTCACGAGGCCAGGAGTAATGAGTCCCGGGAAGTTCCTGCCCCCCCCCAACCCCCCCACCCTTTCTCTTCGCCACAGAAACGGAAGAAGGGAGCGGTGATTAATCACGCCCTGTCACGCGCTCAGCTATGGGGGGGTGATTTGGGGCCTCAGGTTCTGTTAGCGCTCCATTAGCGCAGCTCGGCCGGGGCGCCGACGTTTTCCCGACATTCCCATGCTGACCGAGCGGGCGGCGGCCTCTCCGTACCCGCCGGTGGAAGGGGGGAGGGGGGGAGGGGGGCGGGGGGGGGGGGGGGGCGTTCGTGTTCATGAGTCAGAAACGGGAGGGCCGGGCCGAGGGTCAGCCTTTGTGTCGGGCCTCTCGTCCAATCGCATCGCATGTCCGCACCGTCCCGGAAAATGGCGTCCGGACCCGTGACTCACACACACACACACCTTTGTGTTACCGTTAGTGGGCGGGTCATTTATGCCGCCCCCCCCCCCCCCCCCCAAAAAAAACCATGCGCACACACGCGTGTGTATGACAGACGGAGAAACCGCACGTCTGACCTGCTCCGAATTTCCGCAGATTTTTTTCCCGCGTCTTCCGCATTAAATGCGACGCGGAGCGGTCTCCCTAACTGCGTGTCCATGCGCTGTTGCTAAGTAACTTTGATACGGCGCTGCGTCGCCGAGGCGAAGCCGGCGTGTGCGACGCCTCCTTTCTCACACATGAATAATGCAGCGCTATGGCGAGCAGGGCTTTGTGGAGAGATCGATGGCGGGAATCTCGCTAGCGTCTGAGAGCGGGCTCATCGCGGTAATGCATAAGAGACCCACAGCGCTGGCGCGGCTGAGCAGGCATCCCATAATTACACACACTCAGACGTCAGACGTATGATTTCTTGCCCCAATTAGGAGGGAAAGGTGATCCTTTCTCTGCTGGAAAGTAAACTGGGGGAGAGAATCGATTTTCATCCATTGTCTGCGCTTATTTGTTTGTATGCAAGCGCCGCAGATTCTTTTGTTTTCTTATTTATTCATTTTTTGGAAAAATGGGAGGGGCGCGGTCGAGGAACGACACTCGTGTGCGAGGACTGAGACATCGGTCGAGAAGTTGGGCCAACTGCCAGCGATCCGACGTCCTCTGTGGCCTGTTAAAAAAAAATCATAATTTGAGTTTCAGAGTTTGAAGTCTTTTCACATCCGCCTAAAAACAGCAGCATATTCTTCTCCCGCTAAAATGAGGCCAGACACAAAAAAAGAGGGCCAGGAGAAGGAGCATCGGCGTGCCTGCGGGCGAAACGCGTGTAAACCTCAGCAGTACGCACAGGAAGTGGTGAGATATGACTCTGGGTTATGTAACCGGAGCCCCCTCTTCCTCCAGCACACCTGTGGAGGCTCGGAATTGGGTCAGCTCGCCGCAGAGGCTGGCCTCGCTACGCACCGCGCCGGGCGCAACAGAACCCCGCTCCCCACTGAGCGCAAAACTAAAGAACTCTTTGAAATATTATTATTTATTTATTTTTTTGCTCGAGTAAAATGGCCGTGTCTGCGGGCTCTGTTCAGTACGCGCCGTCAGGAGGCAGAGGAGTGAATGAGGTGTAAGGGCCTCGCAAATATTGCAGTGAAACAAAGCGAAAACAGAATTCCTGTTATAGCACAATTTTATAAATGAATTTTTTTGCCTGTTTTTCCTCCTCTGTTTTGAAATCACTGTACGTGCCTCTGGAGTCACTATTGTGCCGCCCACACAGACACTAGCAGTGCTGGAGCAGAAACATCTTCCTCAACACACGCCCAGCAGTACTAGAGGAGCGCTAACGCTAACAGGAAGTGAGGTGTATTTCTCATTGATTGCTGCAGCTAAGCACAACGGCAGTTTTAAGGCCTCAGGTTTGCTGTTTTTGGCCCGGGTTGCCGTGGGTACAGCTGGACCCCGGCCCTCCCGCCCTGGTCGTGCCAGTGCCCCTGTGTTCCGGTCAGCGAGGAACAAGGCCTTCAGACGAGCGTAAAAAGTGTGGGATTCCAGCGGGACAGTGGCCAGAGGGGCGTTCACACACACGGGCACAGGCGATTACACACACGCGCGGGCAGCATGGCAGCCCAGGTGCCGGTCTGTGCCCGGGCTGGGAGTTGGCTGGCGGTGAGGTGGTGGCACCATGTTTTGGCCCTTTGCGCTGGAGGCCAATGCCTTCCCCCCGCCCCCCTCCCTCCCTCCTTCCCGACCCTCGTCCAGGGGACAGGGGGGCCGGCTGGCCCCCTCCCTGCTTGTGCGTCAAACCCAGGTTCACCCCCCCCCCCCCCAGTCTTCTTACAGTCCTGCAGCTGCTGTTGTTTGGCCGCTCAGGAATTTGTCTGTTCTCCCGATGGCCATTTTCTGCTTTGTCAGTTACAACATAAACCTTCGCCTTCCCTTGTGCAGATAAACAATATGTCTCTTTTTTTGGATCGTTGGGGTCCGGGGTCTGGGAGAGACGGGGTGATGGTCGCGGCCGTGTGGAAACATGGTGTAAGGTTTGTCGGGCTCGGTCCCAGAGCCTGTACCCGGCCCGGTCCGCTTCCTGTCTCCTGTTTATTCTGTCCGTCCCTGTTTTCGTTATCCTCTCCCTAAAACAGCAGATTAAAGTGCCCCCGCGGATAACCGAGTGCGTTTCCCCCCTTGTTTGTTTACGGGGGGGGGGGGGGCTCAAACGAAGAGTGCTGATTGGCTGAGACTGACGGACGGAGGGAGCTGTGTGTACTCTGGTTTCCATTAGGGCTCCCCTCGAGATCTAGGAATGCGAGCCCCCCCCCCCCCCCCTTCCGCCATACCGCCATCAGATGCACTACAGTGACCCGAGGGGGGGGGCCTTCGCTCCTCTCTAATCATCCGGTGTCGTCCCCGGGCCTCGTCCGGGATCAATGGGGCAGGTGGCACCTCGAGGGCGAATACCCCGCTGGTCCGCAGGAAGCTGCCCCCCCCCCCCCCCTCCCCCCCGGGCGGGGGAAAATGGCGGAAAGCGTCGCCGTGGAGCCGCCCTGTTATTACCAACAGCAGGTGCCGGGCGCAGAACGCCAGAGCCATGTTTGAAGATTTACAAAAACCGCTACGGGAAAAAAAGACTTCAGACTGTCAGAGAGGATCTGAAGGAAGCTTCATTCCTTTACTCAGGGGCGGGGGGGGGAAGGGGGGGGGGGAGGGGGGGCGGTTTGGGGTTTGAAAGGGATGGGGCAGGGGGGGGGGGAAGCCATAGCGTTTGATGCTTCCAGCCCTGCAAAAATGTCATCCCTGCCCACAGAACTATCAAACGGCGAGGAAGAGGAAAAAAGGAAAAGACAAAACTGGAGCCCGTGTAGCTGCTCAGCCCCCCCCCGCCCCCCCCCCCATGTCGCTCTCAGAAGTCGCTCCGCTCTTGTCGTGGCCGCTCGGTCGGTCCGAGCCGCGTCGGGCCCGGGGCCGAGCGTCTGCGCCTGATTAAAAGGAGTCTGGTTCCTCGGCCGGCGTCAGCACTGCTCCTCCTCGAGATCACGGGCGGGACGAGCTGGCCCACGGCTCGCGGGGGGGGGGGGGGGGGCTGCAGGGGAGGGGGGGGGGCGCTGTTCTACTCCATTACATTCGGCAGCGCTCCCGTCCGTGTGAGACGCGTGTTTTCTTTCCCTGGGTCAGCTGGGTAACGGCTCCGCTCCTCACCCAGAGCCCTCAGAGCGTCCCCCCCCCCCCCCCCCCCCCCCACACACACACTCCTGCAGGCCCGGATCAGCCCCCCCCCCCCCCCACACACTCCTGCAGGCCCGGATCACCCCCCCCCCCCCCCCCCCCCCACACACACACACACACACACACTCCTGCAGGCCCGGATCACCCCCCCCCCCCCCACATACACACTCCTGCAGGCCCGGATCACCCCCCCCCCCCCCCCACACACACACTCCTGCAGGCCCGGATCACCCCCCCCCCCACACACACACTCCTGCAGGCCCGGATCACCCCCCCCCCCCCCCCCACACACACACTCCTGCAGGCCCGGATCACCCCCCCCCCCCCCACACACACACTCCTGCAGGCCCGGATCACACCCCCCCCCCCCCCCCCCCACACACACACTCCTGCAGGCCCGGATCACACCCCCCCCCCCCACACACACACACACTCCTGCAGGCCCGGATCACCCCCCCCCCCCCCACACACACACACACACTCCTGCAGGCCCGGATCACACCCCCCCCCCCCCACACACACACACACTCCTGCAGGCCCGGATCACCCCCCCCCCCCACACACACACTCCTGCGGGCCCGGATCACCCCCCCCCACACACACACTTCTGCAGGCCCGGATCACCCCCCCCCCACACACACACACACACTCCTGCGGGCCCGGATCACCCCCCCCCCACACACACACACACTTCTTGTGTATTTAGTGAATAATGGAAGCAGACCGGCATGCGTTCATTGGCGGGAAATGTTCTCTGGCGGGGAGGACGGGCGTTTGTGGGCGTGGCCTCTTGTCCAGCGCGCGGCGGGAATGTCTCGCCATCGATTTCCGACGGCGGTATTTTCGCCTGCGATTAAACAAGTGCTAATTGAAGGGTTGTGTTTTATTTTCGCTATTAGTTTGTAATTCTGTTCCATCGATTCCTCTCTCCTCCAGTTTATGGATCAGTACAGGGGGGAGGGGGGTGGGGGGCGGGAGAACAGGGTGCAAAGTCTGGCCTTGAGGAGGAACCAGAGCCTGATAAATTCACTGCTGTAACCTTTTTTTCTCGATTCTACACCTTCTGCAAACACTCCTCTTTCTCCCCGAGCCCCACGAGGCTCAGCAGTCAAGGCTGCTCTGAAGACCGGCGGCCATTTTGAGCGGAGGGCCTGGCCTCAGTGTCAGCGGCAGTACGAAATCCGATTCGATACGAGGTATATTACTGTATTATTATATGTTGTTATATTATTATTGTGATGTTGGTGGCGTTTGGTACCCCAGCTTCGTCCCGCTCCTCGCTGGGATCGGTCTTGCGTGCGGTACGGAGAGGTGTGGAAGCGTGCGCGCGCGGTCGCGGGCGGGGATCACTGTTTCGTCGCGTCTGTTGGTCCCGCTCGTCTGCGTTCCCGTTTGAAGCCCGGTCGTCCTCGCTCTCCGAGCGCGTCTCACCGGCGTCCCGCTCGGGGCGAGCGGCGCTGGCGGCTGAGCTCCCGGGCGCCGCCGCCTTTCCGCGACTCAGCACTTCCGTTCGCTGCGGCGTCCCCCAGGGCCCCCCTCGGGCTCCTGCCTGCTCCTCCGCGTCTAATTGGGACGCGCCCGCGGGAGGCTCGTTCGGCGCGGGCCCGGTCAGGCAGCGTCTCGTTAAATCTCATTAGCGCCCATGGGCCGGTCTGCGGAACGGCCGCGCTCCTCAGGAGCGGGGCGACACCGGCGGTCCGGTCCCCCGGAGGACGGAGTCGGGAAAGACTGGAACGCGGGAGGCTGATTGGAAGCTGGCCGGCGGTAATCGCGGCTCCTGGGATGAAGTCACCGCGCTGTCATTTCCATTTTAGAGTTTGCGAGCGTCTCTGAGGGGCCGCCTGGCCCCCCCTGTCGCCCCCCGTCGCTCACGCCAAAATGCCTGGTCCTGGAATCCGTCCACCAGCTCCTTTTTTTTAATAGAGAATTTGCAGCCAGGAGTGGGTGTCCTGGGCCTTGTTTCACAGAGCAGGGTTACTGAGGTAGATGGATACCTGCGCTGAGTAAAACCCAGAACAGCTCTTTGTACTGCAGTCCATGTTCCAGATTTTGAGAGGGTTCCAGGTTTTACTCAGTGCAGTTGTCCAGGTAACTCAGTAATCCTGCTTTGTGAACAGGACCCTGGTCCTAAATCAGCTGATTGGGGCAGAAAATGCTGCTGGGAAGGACCAGGCACAGGAAGTGGAATGATCAGTTGAAAAGGCCTATTTCTGAGCTCAGGTCTTATTCCTCTTTCTTTATGTGTTCAGAGAAACCGCCCAAACAGTTAGCCCCCGTTAGCCCCCGGCTAATGCCTGTCCCTATCTCACCGTCCTGCTTACTCCCTCCACAGCAGACCGCCAGCAGTCTTTTTAGATGCTGATGAATATTGAATGAGTGTGTTCAGTGGAGACGGGAGGATCGCTTGTCCTTTAGCCTTAGTGGAGCAGGGGAACAGGTGGCCCCCGCTCGAGAGGGGGCTCAGCGCCGAGCCGTGTCGGAGGCTGACGGAGAGCGCGTTTCTGTTCGCGCGGGACTAATTCCTGCCGTCGAGGAAATCCTGAGCTCACCTCCGCCACCACCTCCGCCACCGTCAGAACAGCAGTGACGCTGACGTGTGTGCGCCCCCTCCCCCCCCCCCCCCCCACTCTCCACCCCCCCGAACAACAGGGCGGGGGCCGCTGCCTGCGAGGGCTCCTGCGCTGTTTACAGATGGAAAATGTTAGGATGGAAAAACGGGCTGTTTGGCTGTGCTGATGTTGGCTTTTAGCTGTTGTGTCCTCAGCCGTGAAAGCCTGCTTTCATTGAGTCACCCACCTAGCCCGCGTGTACACAGCGCTGAGGATTACTATATATGGTCCTGCTCATTTCCATTTAGCGTAATGCTATGGGTGCTCGCCAGTGCCCTGCTCCCAGTCACCGCTGCACAATACCAGTACTGTCCATGCGTCTGTACAATACCAGTACTGTACGTGTGTCTGTACAATACCAGTACTGTACGTGTGTCTGCACAATACCAGCCCTGTACGTGCTGGGCTGAGGTGTGTTCAGGTCACTGCTGGGGAGAAGGCGATATGTTTCTGGAAGGTCAGCCCGTTCTGCTCATTCTGTGTGTCTTTCTACTGCGGGGAGCGGTAAAGATTCCGGTTAACTCCGTTGGGGGTGGTGGGGGGGGGGGGGGAGAGAACCCCGGAATTCTCATTCTTCTGTGTGCTGCCTTCTTCTCCTCTTTAAGGAATTGGTGAAACGTCCGGAGTTCATCACAGGAAACGAGGGAGTTTTCCGTCATGTCAGGCTGGCAGCGATGGGCTTGTTTGATGATTCCTTTCTTCCTCTTTCAGTTACCCAGCGGCTTCGCCCTCCGCTCTCTCGCGAAACGCGTCGGGGGTCGCGTCGAGCGGGTGTCAAAACTCGGGTGTGTGGGGGGGGGTGCCTGCTTCCATTTAAATGCGGCTCAACAGATGGTAAACACGAGCTGAAAAGTAGACACATTTATCTGTCTGTCTGTCACACGGTGGCCGAGAAGCTGGCCCTCTGTCCGCCCAAAAAACCCTGGGAACTGAGCGAGCCTCTGGAGGCCGGACAGGGAGGGGAACGAGAGGGGGTTTCATTCACCTGAAATCGTTCAAACTTACTGTCGCCTTGGAAACTCAAACAGGCCTCAAGTTATGATTACTTAACAAAAAAAGAAAAATGAAATTGGGCCTGAAAAAAGTGAAGGGAAGATTTTCGGGAGACATGTAATGTCAACACAGCTCGAGAAGCTTTTCTCTTTTTTTTCATCCGCAGCCGTGACAGTTCATTTTCACTTGTCTTACGTTGTTAACTTTTGTCAGTTCCTTGGAAAAAAAAGACTCCAATTATAGTTTTTCATATAACATATTACACAGTTATGTATATACGGGAGGCAAATCAAGAGTATTCTTAGGGTCGTGTCACGAAGGAACAACCTTTGGCAGCCGAAATTCTTCCTGTTTCAATTAACAGTTACGTCCATTTATGCTTATTGCCTTGATCGCGAGTTCTTTCTCCCCACCACGTTTCTTTTGTCAGAGTCGGTCATTTCGATTTCCCTTCAGAAGACAGCTCTGTTTGGCGACGTGAGCATTATGGGAGCTCGTGAATGTATGCGTCTGTTCCCTCGAAAATAAATAACTCCCTCCCCTCCCTCCCAAACTAAATGGCATAAAATCCCCAGTCTTTCTTTTCCGAGCGCGGGCCCATAACTCGGACTGCTTAAAGGGAGGAATGAAAGTCACCATTGTAAAGCGATACTCCGAGCTGCCCTGCGTAAAATATGACTTGCGCTCAGGAAACAAATTAGCCTTCCACGTAACACAAAACGCATGGATTCCTGGGGCTTTGGGCTGGGATGGCGGTAAGCCGATCTGGGCCGCTTCAGCCTCAGTCTCCCCGAGACTCAAATGATGGAAGGAGAACAGCCGTCCAGATTTATCCCATTTGCAGCCCCCCCCCGCCTGCCCCCCCCTGCACTGTGGAGCAAACTTGTTGTTAAACGTAAATTACACCTCCTTACCCATTTCTTTCATTTGGACTCATGTATTTCTTCCTTTTCCCTTTCCCCTCCCTCCCTCCCTCCCTCTTCCTCTCTCTCTCTCTCCCTCCCTCTCTCTCTCTCCCTCCCTTCCTCCCATTTGTGACTAAGCACACAGATAAATCTTCTTTGTCGGGAAGCCAAGAAATACACCTTTTTTTTCATTTTAAACATTTATTTTCTTTATTCATTTCGAGCTTAATGTTTTATTGCACAGTTCTGGTTCGGCGTAGCGGTGTCCTGCCAACAGCAACAAAGGAAGGGGAGGGAGAGAAGAAGAGGAGGAGCAGAGGTGGAGGATGAGGAGGAGAAAAGGAGAAAGAGAAAACGGGCCTTCCATTTTTCTCCTAATCTCTGCTCTGCGAGCGTGAGCGCTAAAGACACCCTAATGCATCTGTGAGCCGCAGACCCGGTGCTATTCCAGGCTGCTTTGTGTTAGCGCTCGCCGCATTGTGTTGAGCCAGCAGTCGTTTGAGCAAAGCTCTGCATGAGAACAATTCCTGTTTCACTCCGCATATAAACGAACCGAGTCCCCACTCAGAACAGAGGAACTCTGCCGTGGATTTATTGGGAAAATGAAAAATGTCGGGGGGGGATGGAGGTTCGGCGCGAGCCTCTCTCAGTGTGTGTGTGTCCGGCAGGTGTGTGAGGAGGTGAAAGTGAAATGGGCCTCACCAGCGTGGTTTCAGGTGCGCTCAGTGAACTGTCAGGTAATTCGCTAATTTGCAGAGGTGGGAAGTCCAGGAGTCAGAAAGTAAAAGTCCTGCCATGAGTTTCGTCCACCCGTGAACTCAGCCAGCTGATTTCACTAATCAGCTCTGCCTCCCGCCTGAAGAGTTATGCTTATTAGCAAATCCAGGTGATTGAGGCAAAATTCCGTGAAGGAATTTTACTTTCCGAACCTGTGTTTTCCACCTCTGGTAATTGGTGTCAAAGAGCAGCGCTCTATTAACAACGAGTCTTGGCGATCGCATAAGAATTCTGTGAGGTTCGCCAGGCAGTGTCCATCATAAATAAACAGAACAAGAGAAATCAAAGAGGTGAGTCAGCGTGATGTATCATCGTTAAATAAATGTATTGCGTGTGGCTGGGCTATCTATAATTGACCAGTAACGTTACAGTTTGAGCGCCATTGTAATGTCATATGGCGAATCACATGACAACCACAAAAAAGTGAGTATAAGGTGCAAGAGCAATAGAAAAAGAAAAGTTAAACAAGGATTACATGCAAAGCTCCCGCTGGATCTTTCCATTTTGTGTCAGTATGTTATTGAAAATGATGTCTGTTCTGAGTGTGGATTCACTTTTATTTTTTGTAGGCTTCTAACAAACCAGTCAACCCGGGAGAGTGTTCAATGGCTTGCTTTTTTCATTCACAACACACCATTCGGGCTGTTTTAAAAAGCGTGATGTATGATTTATTACCTTTTCTTTCCCTTGCTGATAGTCACGTTTGGATGCTTTCAGCCGTGTCTTTGCTTCTTTTGTGGCGTGTGACAGGTCAGGAAAGTCCGCTTCTGTTTTTCCTTTTATTTTGTTTTTGTCAGTTTGGTGGGCCGGCTCTTCCAGTCTGCATTTAAAAGTCCGAAGCAGAGGAAACGCGAGACGGAATACTCACACCGATGTTTCCACTTCCTCTTTGTTTTGATAGGTCTTTGTGAGAGTGATTTCTCCTCCTTGACCATGGCCGACTACACTGTGCTAATGAACTGGCTTCCTGCTGTGACTGATCATGTGACTGAACGTGTAGTGGGGATGAAGTGTTGCATGGAGAGTCGTGTCGGGGACTGTGGGGACAGGAAGAGGGCCTAGTGGGGTGTGAGACAGGGATTCGCTGTGTGATGTATAAATGCAGCATGAGTTAGCATTGCACGGAGTGAGTTAGCATTGTGCAGGGCGAGTTAGCATTCCACCGAGCGAGTTAGCATTGTGGAGAGGGAGTTAGCATTGCACGGAGTGAGTTAGCATTGCACAGAGTGAGTTAGCATTGCACGGAGTGAGTTAGCATTGTGCAGGGCGAGTTAGCATTCCACCGAGCGAGTTAGCATTGTGGCAATTGAGTTAGCATTGCACAGAGTGAGTTAGCATTGTGGCGATTGAGTTAGCATTGTGGCGATTGAGTTAGCATTGCACAGAGTGAGTTAGCATTGTGGCAATTGAGTTAGCATTGTGCAGGGCGAGTTAGCATTCCACCGAGCGAGTTAGCATTGCACGGAGTGAGTTAGCATTGCACAGAGTGAGTTAGCATTGTGGCGATTGAGTTAGAATTGTGGCGATTGAGTTAGCGTTGTGCGGTGCGTAGCAGGGCTACACAGTGTGTGGTAGAGCTCTGCACACTGAGACAGAACTGCGCGGTCTGAGGCAGAATAAGGCTGTGCTGGGCAGGAAAAGTGTGCCAGTGTGAGATGACGACAGTGCAGTGGAGTCACCGTGGAAGACATAATTGGGACAGTAACAGTTTTAGACAGAACAAGGCATTGTGGGATACCACCACAGACAAGGAGGGTAACTGAGATCAGATGCCAGATTTACGATCACAGAAGAAGTATTTCACTGTCTCTAACCCCTCCCCCGTCTGGCTTGTCTATCTCTCGCATCAAAGCAGAGATTCCATTTCCTGCCTTCCAGACGTTTCTGACCATCTATTCATTTTTTGGTTTTGTTCTAGAACATTCATTTGTGGTTGAAACGGATTTGCACAAAAGTTAGCCAAAATAAGAGGGGGCGAATCAGGCACTAATGAATTCTCGCTACGTGTCAGTGGCAGTTCTTGTGCAGTGATATACTGAGTCCGGATCCTCGGTTTTATGTTTGAACACTTTTCTAGCATTACTAATATACTGACATCCGCGAAGGTCGTGCGGTTTACAGCACAAGGGGAAAAGGGGGAATGGAAAGGAAAGAATTAGCTGAACGTCGTTTTTGTTTTTTAGTGCGTCTGGATTTTCATGAGAAACCGACTGATCTTTATCTTGCGTGTCACAGTCTATGAAAATACATTTTAGTGGTTTTGGGTTGTCCTGTTTATCTTAGTGCTGAGTTTGTATTTAAATCGAAGTAGGATCTTAGAATTCAGCATTTTATGAGCGCGAGTGTGTGTGCGTTTGTGTGTGTGTGTGTGTGTGTGTGTGTGTGTGTGTGTGTTTAAGAACTTTGCCATGTTTGAGATACGAGGGCGGCGGTTTAAGAAATGGGTTGGGGGGGGATAACAAAAACAAGTGTAGTGATTACACTGCTGATAGGGGGGGAGTTGTACGAGCTTGACTAACTTCCAGATATTTCCTTGGGAGCGAAGTGTGCTGCGTGTGGGGGTAGGAGCAGCGAGCCTTATTTATGGGGTCCTGTGTTCTTTACTGTGGGTCTTATCTCATCCCGAAGGCCTGCCAGGGGAAACAGGAGACTCTGCAGCCCATTGGCCAGCATCTGCACTGCTCCAACAACTGCCTTCACATACAATTCAGTGAATGTCCTCTGTATGTGGCATATAATGGTATTTGTGTGTGTGTATGTGTATGTGAATAGTGCTTGTGAGGACCAACATACAGGGTGTGTATGTGCGTGTATTTTATTTAGTACATTGTGCTATTTATTGTCCTGTTATGTTGCTGTACTGTATCTGAGGCGGGATCGTATTATGCCCTTGCTGGTCCTGTGGGTGGGGGCTGGGCGGTGGGGTAGTGTTTCCACTCAACGCGCAACCCAACACCGTCCCCTGCAGTCCCCCCTTCTCCGTGTCCTCTGTGATGTCGCAGACAGTTGGGAGCAGCATTTAGATCCTCAGCAACGTTGACGGACTGGAGGGGGTGGGAGTGCTCTTTTGGAGTGGCGGGGGGGCTGGTGGGGGCTGGTGGGGTTGGCTGGTCACAGCGGGGGCAGGTAAAAGGGGCGTGGGGGCAGTCGGGGTGGGGGCCTTTCAAGATTAAATCAGAGCTGGTAACGTGGCCCAGATGTCTGTTCTCCTGGAAGGGTGGGGGGTCCACTGAGGGGGGGGTGGGGGGCTGCTGTGGGGGTAGGGGTGGAGGAAAATGAGTTATTTAATCCTATAGCTGTACTAATGGTCCCCCCCCTCTCCTTCCCGCCCGCACACCCCCTGCACCCCAAAGTCAGTAATTTTGTGAGGTCGAGTTCCAGAGTCTGGAATCCGCTTCCCCGTTTTGCTCCGACCGTTTTGTTGTGATTATTTGTGTTTACGAGGCCGGGGGCCCGGCTGTGGGGGGGGGGGCGGCTGTGGGGGGGGGAACAGTAGTCTCTCTTTGTTCTCGCCACTGCAGGCATGGAGGAGAAATCACATTCATCACTGCAGTCATAACGCTGCTTTCCTGCTCTAGTTTTTTTCCTTTCTTTTGTGAGGCAGGCTGATAATGATTCACTAACTAGTGCCGCACACTCTGCATATTCCAGCAAGAGACTGCCTCCCCTGAGCTCCACGCTCGGAAGCCTCGCAACAGAAGTTCCTTCGATTCTTCACACAGAGGAGCAACAAACACAGACACACACACACGCACACACACACACACACACACACACACACACACATGGACACACACACACACAGCACACAATAGGATCAAATTTGGTCTCTGTTCCAATATTTTATTTGGGCTTTTCTTTTTTGTCAGTAAGCAGCAGGACGTGTTATTTTGTTTGTGGTATTGCGTTTGGAATAATGTGGGCCATATGGAGATTTTCGGCTGCGTGTGGAATTGGACCCGCACGCGCGACGGTTTCCTTTCCGTGCCGCAGGGCTTCCCACCGCCATCGGTTACGCCGGCGTATCGCTGCGAAATCACGGGGTTTGATTTAGAATATTTACCGACCCCCCCCCCCCGTCTTGTGAGTGACTCTCCACGGTCTCCGCAGTGTTTCAGCTCCCGGCTTCTGATCTGAGAACAGCTCACGCGGCAGTAACTCTAACCCCCCACAGATACGTGCAGAGAGATCAAACTGATTCAAGGTCAGGCCCCGGGGGGGTTGGGGGGGGGCTGTCTGTGCGGTTAGCTGCTTAACTGGAGAAAGGGTGGGGGTGGTGGTGGGTGGGGGGGGGGCGTATCAGGGCAGATCTGCAGGCCTCGGTGGATCAGAGCGATGCTGTGTCTGGAGCTTGCTGCTGACCATCTGCCCAGTTTGTCACCGGTGATCAATATCATATTGCAGCGCTGTTTATCTGCCCCCCCCCCCCCCCCCCCACCCGCCCTCCCCTACCCTTCCCCACCCTCCCCCCTTCCAGAAGAAGAGCGACCATTTAGCAAGAGGGTTAGCATCCTAATTGACAGCTCTGCTAAACAAATCAGTCCACCCCCCCTCCACCGCCCTCCCCCCCCCCCACATACATCTCGACAGTCTAATCTAACTAATGCCCCCCCCCTGCACGCACAGGAAAGTGAATTAAAAGGAGAAAATCCAATACTCCATCCGTCAGAGAGACGAGCCGCGCGCGCATTAGCCGCTCCTCCCCGGCCGCTGTAATTGCGTTACAAGCCTCGGACGCTGTAACAATTAGGGGCTAACACTCTCCCCGCCGTCGTTAATCTCGCCTCGTAAGGGCCCTGGGCGCGCTCGGGGGCGCCCCGGATTAGGCCAATTTGGAGATCGGACGGAGCGGGCGGAGAAGGGGACGATATGAGCGGCGAAACGTTAGCGAGAGAGAGGAGCGTTAGCGAGAGAGGAGCGTTAGCGGGAGTGAGGAGCGTTAGCGAGAGAGAGGAGCGTGTAGCGGGAGAGAGGAGCGTGTAGCGGGAGAGAGGAGCGTTAGCGAGAGAGAGGAGCGTTAGCGAGAGAGGAGCGTTAGCGAGAGAGAGGAGCGTTAGCGGGAGAGAGGAGCGTGTAGCGGGAGAGAGGAGCGTTAGCGAGAGAGAGGAGCGTTAGCGAGAGAGAGGACGCGGTTTTTTTTTTCTCTCTCCTCCCCCTCATCTTTGTTCTCTCCCGGGGAAGCCGTCTGCTAATCGGTCTTCCTTCGCGTTTCTTCCCCTTTTTGTCGTCCATAACCAGCACCTGTTCTCCTAATTTTGCGTGTGTTCCCCCCCCCCAATCATATCCAGCCATGCTCTTGTCGTTATCTCTGAGTGAGTGTAGGAGAGCACTTACTCTCCTCTGAATCGTGTGATGTCACCACGTGACGCTACAGAGAAGCTACGTGCTAATACACAGGTGATAGGGGATCTGTAGGGGCAAACAGACAGAGTGGTTAGGCAGATTGTACCCTGACGTTTAAACTAGCGGGTAAAACAGAAGTGTAAATTAATACGCAGATCAGCATCATGGCGTGGGTTTGAACCCGCAGCCCCCGGGATCAGTCTGTGTGCCGCCATTCATAAACACTTGCGTTAATAACTGCAAATAGGCACCGGGCGCGTGTCCCTTGGTATGCCAAGTCTCTGGCTGCATCAGCGGTGGCATAGCACACCGTGTCTATTTGCAGTAATTGGCATGGGCGTAAGCGTTTATGAGTGCTTACGTAAGGCTTATGAATGCGTCGCAGTGCTTATGAAAGAGTTACGTAGCTCCCGATCGGTTGGGATATGAGGCTCCTCGTCAGCTAATTTTTATTTTTACTCAGGCAAGCGTTACGTATGTGTTTACATGCGTTTGGGCAGAGTCTCGTTATTTCTAGGCGGGTGGGGTTGGTGTGTGTGTGTGGGGGGGGGGGGCATGGGATTGGTGACTGTCTGGGTTGGGTCCCAGCAGGTGTGGGGGGGGGTGGTTTGTGGGCGGTGCTGTTCATCCGCTCTACAGTCAGGCTTTCGTGTCGTTTGATTGGCTGCTGTGAAGAGAACACGCCCCTTCCTCTCTGGCGGCCTGTGCCAGGCGGTGTGGCGTGTGCCAGGCGGTGTGGCGTGTGCCAGGCGGTGTGGCGTGTGCCAGGCGGTGTGCAGTTCGGGAGCTCGGACGTTGGCACGGGTGATTAAAAGGTGTCGGACGCAAAGCGGAAACGTGTTGAGGTGCTGCTTACAGCCGATAAGGCACTGCAGTTTCGTTTTTAGTTTCTTGGTACTTTCAAAGCTTTTCTTTATGTCACCGATGGTTTATGAAAAAAAAGGCGTATCGGCAGACAATGACGGTGTGAAACTTTTCACAAAAGCTCTCTGTGCTGCGGTATGGTGCGAGAGCAGGTGTCCATTTTGGCTCTCCTTAACTGAGATCTGTGACCAGACGTTGCCGTGACGACTGCTGATATGTACGTAACAGTTTTTTTTTTTTGTGGCCGATGTTTTCTGACGATGCGTTTTGAGCCCGTTCCACAGCAGTAGGTTTAAGGGGCTCAAGTTAAAAACGCATGGAGATGAAAGGGGTAAAGAGAAGTCCCCGCCCTGGATAATTGGGGGGCAGTCATATGGAATCTGCATTGACATCTGAGGAAGCCAACCCCCTCCCCCCCACGCCCCCCCCCCCCGGGCGGAATCGAGTAAATCATGAACTCCCCGGATCCCAATCCCCTACACCCCTGAGAGCAGCACTGGTGTACCTGCTGTCTGACAAGAGCTAATCAATTATAATGGACATAGTGTCTGTGTCAGTCTGACCCCAGGGGCCCCCGCTGGCCAGTCAGATAAGCTCCGCCCCCAACGTCCAACGAGGATCCCACCTGACTACTCTACTGTGGTTCTCTCTGTGTTTCTCATCCGCGCGTGCGTGTGTGTGAGTGTGTGAGAACGCCTATGTGGTGTGCATGTGTGTCTGTGTGTGTGTGTGTGTGTGTGTCTGTGTGTGTGTGTGTGTGTGTGTGTGTGACTGTGTGTGTGTGTGTGTGTGTGTGTGTGTGTGTGTGTGTGTGTGTGTGTGTGTGTGTGTGACTGTGTGTGTGTGTGTGTCTGTGTGTGACTGTGTGTGTGTGTATGTGTGTGTGTGTGTGTGTGTGTGTGTGTGTGTGTGTGTGTGTGACTGTGTGTGTGTGTGTGTGTGTGTGTGACTGTGTGTGTGTGTGTGTGTGTGTGTGTGTGTGTGTGTGTGTGACTGTGTGTGTGACTGTGTGTGTGTGTGGGCGTGGTTGGCAGACGCGGAGACGGCGGGTCTCTCCATCGTTTATCACCCCCCTGTCCCCGTCCCTTTGAGCTGTCGCTCTCAGGCCCCCACACCCCCCCTCGTGAGGAGTCTATCACAAAACTGATCAATCCCCAGACCAGCTCCGCCCCCCTGCTCAGCCCCGGGGCCGGGCAGCTAATCCCCACACGGGCCGAGGGGTAGAACAAAACCCCTGAGAGGCATCGGGACGTCCACTGCGCTGGCGTCAGCGTCCGTGTGACAGGAAACGCGGTTTCCCCACGCTGTAACCAGGCAACCTAAAGCCTCACACTTCTCTCCTCCCCCCGAAAAGCCCCTGTTTGTTTTCATTAACGAGTCCGAGTGTCATCAGCTGCAGTAATCCTACTGAAATCCACTCAAAGGGACGGCCTTTTTTTTTTGAGCTCGTTTTTCCACCCCTGCCCCTGTGGTATTCGGGTGGGGTCTGTCCGCTGAGATTGCGCGGGGGGCTTTTATGAAAGCTCGTTAAGCGCCCCTCCCCCGCCTCCTGTGACGATCTTTAGGCAGAGCGAGGAACGGCGACAGCTCCCGGTAAAAACGCTGCACGTTTGAAGACCCGCCTGCGCGGGCTAGCGTCGGCTAACCTTTCAGCACCAGATGTCGCCGAGGCTTCTAATGACCCAGGGCGATGACTTCCTCTCGACAGGACGGCCCGCTGACGTCTCTATATAATTCCGCTCCTGTCACCTCAGCGAGCGGCAGTCTATTGCGTATGAACTGTGAGTCTCTGACCCACTATGGAGGTTAGAGCTATAACTCATTATATCTTTTCCAAGTGGGGCTTTAATTCCTGAAATTCCTATACAGAGTCTAGAGCGGTGGTGATCAGCCCTGTTCCTGGAGATTTACTGTCCTGTAGGTTTCCACTCCAACCCTTGCAAAGCACACCTCCTTCAACGGCTAAAGATTTAGCTGCTAATTAGTAGAGTCAGATGTGCCAAATTAGGGTTGGAGTGAAAGCTTACAGGACGGTAGATCTCTAGGAACAGGACTAATTAGAAGGGCTGGAGAGAAGGGCGAAGGCTCCTGGTTTAGCTACAGGATCCTTTGGCTCCTTAGACTCCTTTGACTCTCATGACTCCTGACTGCAGGTCAGTTCTCTTGTTTTTCCAGCAGACGGATATGCATAAGCTGCTATCGCTCGCCGTCTAACACCCACCTTCAGAAAAAACAACCTTCGATTGTTTTGGGGTCACACACATGAATTACACTTAACCCGCTTAAAGTGTCTGGAATGTTCCGTGTGCCTAGGCCGTAAAATATGCCTGTCGTTAAAGTGGAGTTAACGCGCTGAACTCTGAGTTAGGATATCCTGCCCACCCCCCCCCCTCACCTCTCAGAGCCCCCCCCCTTCCCCTCTCCCCAAACCTCCAGCACTCCCCCCACCCCCCACCCCCCATCCCTGCCCCCCAGGCACTGATTTACTGACCCTACTCCTGGGCCAAAGGTTTAATTTCCCTGTCACTGTGTCCTCATCTTTGTAACACGGTACAGGTGAGGCCAGGGGAAATGGCGGGTCGCTCCCTGTGGACCTGCAGCCCGGCCGTTAAGTCCTTAAACAAACACGCTGCTTTTCTGGAACACCCTGCGAGGGCGGGGGGGTGGGGGGGGGGGAAGTGTAATTCTTAACATTTTTATCGCGGCAGCGCGGCGAAGCCGGGGGGGGTGGGGGTGGGGGGGTTTCTCTGCGCCAAACACGTTTTTTTGGGTGGGGGGGGGTCCAGGAGTCCCCGAGCGCCTGGTCACCCTGTATACAGCACCCCCAAGACGGAGTGCAGGTAAAACAGTAGTCGCCCCCGCCAGGGCGAAGGGCGTACCTCGGGCAGCTACTGCTCGGACGCGGCAGGCCGCTCGTCGCGAGTGTTGCCGAGCGACAACGTGGAACATTCTGCTGGCTCGGAGCCGGGGATCGACGTCGCTTCGTCGCCGCGGCGACTCGAAGCAGATGTGTCTAACGGGCTCCCGTTAAAGCGGACCTCTCGCGGACGGTTAAACGGCCGGCGGTGCGGTGGGGGGGTCGGGGGGGGGGGGAGCGAGGGAGGGAGAACGAGTGAAAGGGGGGAAAGAGGAGGGGAAGGTTCTGGAACGAAGTGGCCTTCTCCACAATGGCCGCTTTTGTTTCTCTGCCGGAGACTGTACCTTGATGACATCATCCCTCTCAAGATATAGAGCCCCCCAGCCACAGGAATTGGTTTTCAGTATGTGAGGTATGGCCGGGCTACAGGAGCTCTGCTCTGGGGGGGCCTCCACAGGACTCCTCCTGAGGAGTTATGGGCCTCATTCTCCGCCCCAACTTTTCCGCGCTGGGGACGTGGAAATCCCAAATTGCTTCCGATTTTTAAAAAATAAAAAGCGAGCCTGGAACATTGCTTGGAATTGTTCTCATTTTTTTCCGAAGTGATTTTCTCAGAGAAGCCGCCACAGTACCGCCCCGTAGCGTAGCCGCGGCGACGGAGATTTTAAAAAAAGGTGGGTTCGACGCACGGATATTACCCACAGGGCCGTTCTCGCTTCGCTCCGCCTCCTTTTACTGTTCTCCGGGCGGCCATTATGAGGGCCCCTTCCCTCTCGCCTCGGCCCTCGGGGGGGGGGGGGGAGGTCGCATGCGTCCTCCGCTCTCTCTTGAGGTCTGCGTCGAATCTAGAACCCCGGTGGATCGGAGGCCGGGGTGGAGGCTCAGGGCCTGGGGCTCAGAGCCTTCACGCTCGGCATGCTGGGTAAGGACCCTGCTGTGCTGTGTGGCTCTGCCGGCTCAAGGTCGCGGGGTCTCCGGGGTCACCCCCCCGTTGGCGGGTCCTGCTCCGCGTGAGGAAACAGGCTTACAGGTCTGGCCTAATCGTCCGGGCGAGGAGCGTGTGCGGTCGACTGGAAAAGAGCGGGAAAAAGCCAGGAGGGAAACTCAGCCTGAGACTTCCCTGCCTCTCAGTTCTGAGGGAAAAGTTGGGCTATTTACCCCTCATTAAGGGTATTTACCTGTCAGTCAGGGCATGTGCCCTTCAGTTAGGGTATTTACTCTGTGAACCCACACGAATAGGCGAGTAGGGCCAGAGTTAAAGAGGCCTGGCTGTACAGCGGCGTTAATGTCCCGGCACCACAGCCCATTGGCTGCGCAGCTCGACCGTGTGTAATTAGAGCCTTTAATGAAGGGAGGTCGTTAAGGAGCTCTCCCCCGCTCGTCAGAACCAGAGCTCTGTTCGCTCCCCCCCCCCCCCCCCCCCACCTCGTCTAACCCGGCTACCTTGTTTACTCTGCCTTGATAAATATTGTTTCTTCATATTTCAGAGGGCAACACAAGGGCCCTTTAAGGGTTTGGGAGTCCCGTCACAGCCGGGCGGTCTGCCCGAGCGTCGGGAACGCCGGGAACACCGGGAACGCCAGGCCGTGTTTCGACGCGGGCGTGAATCGCGCCTTTGATGCCCGACGCGCCCCCGTGACACGCACAATGTGGCCTTTCAAAGCCGGCGCCCGATCCTAATTAAGTTGCGGAAAAAGCTTTTCTCCACGGTTTGTTTTGCCGAGCTGTTCTGCACGGGCACTCAGACGGAGCGGAGCGGGAGGAGGAAGCGCTAATCCGTAGAAAGGTCCCGACCGCAGACTCTCTCCCGCGTCAGATGCGTCGTCCGCTCGCCGTTCTGCACTGAAGGGAGGCTTCAGAGCGACCAGGCTCTGTCCAATCACAGGGGTAGCTGGCCCTTAACTTTAAAATAAAGACTTCATGTGTGTTTCGCAACATTTTTTATGGTCTCCATCGCAGTTTGATTGCATATAAACGAACATGTTTTTTTGTTTTTTTTGGGTAATAAAGCAGACTGCTCTCTCATAACCCTCCATCCTTATTTTCTCTCTTCTCTTTCTCTCTCCCTTTCTTTCTCTTTCTCGTTCTCTCTCCCTGCCTGAAATGAACAGAGAAGATGATAACGCGTGGAGGTGCAGTTTTAAATGCTAAAATACCCGAGTCCTCCATTTTCCCTTCTCGGTCCTCCGTGCTTCACCCGTAGGTCAGGGCGTGTGCCGTTAGGAACCTGCCGGGTTGGGCCGGGCGCCGAGGCTCACCGCGTCAGAACCGGATAACTGCTGTCAGGCCCGCGCTCTATATTTAAACCCGTTTCCGTGGCGCCACGGAGAAACACGCGCGGTGCCACTTAGGGGCCGCCCGCCCGCCCGCAAACACCACCCTGCCGCCAGCCGGGCGAGGGGCGCCGCTGAGTAAAAATCTCTGTTGCACGTTTTTATTTATTGGCAGTACAGGTGTGGCCGGCTGTGCCTGTCTGCGGCGCTCTGCTGGAAGGTGAGAATTCTGCTAAAACGTGAGAATTCTGCTAAAACGTGCGAATTCTGCTAAAACGTGAGAATTCTGCTAAAACGTGCGAGATCTCCTCGTCTTTACGGACGCGATGACGCTCATCCCCTGTGACACGCTGCTCCATTTAGGGCCTGCTGAAGTCCTCGCGCGCTGTTGGTTCAGCTCACCGGATTCGGTCCTGCCCCCTGGCCTTACCCAGACAGCACCTGCTGGGGCGGGGTCACCGTCGGCACCGCGGCTGTACCTGCCACGAGTTTCTGGGGCTTTTTGTTTGGCGTTCTTGGCTCTGATGAGTCATCCCCCCCCCCCCCCCCCCCCCCCCCCCCCCGTCGTTTTCGGTGACGGGAGGGTTCCGTCCGGCCGAGCCAGAGTATCAGGTGGAAAACCGTTGCCCTCGGAAACGCGGTGACTCACCGGGCACGGGTGTGTGAGGATGCTCTGATTCGCGGAATCGCAGAATTAATATAGAAATGAAAATATCGCGCTGGGTTTTCTAAAAACTGAGCCTTTTCCCATCATTTTTAATCATACTTATGCACTGGAGTCTTGTGCCATTTCTGTCAAAGTGTCTGGCCTTTAGAACACTAAGGGCTGTTTTAAAAAATGTAATGTTTTCTTATTTTAAATTCATTATACAGCGAAGAACTCTGGGCTGCAATTTCGCGTGTGAAAAGAGCGGGACGTACGAGGCTTGTTGTTATAATTATTATCTTTGGGGAGACGGAGCGCGCTGGTTCGCTGAACACGGACGTCTCAGCAGAACTCATGGAACTCATTCATAATTCAGGGAGAACGTGATCTTCGGGGGGGAACGGCTCGGATGGGCGCGTCGCAGCGAGCCGCAGAAACGGGCTGTCTGATTGGAGGCTCGTAGCGCTTAGCGGACGCTCAGAGCTTCCCGTGGGCAGTTGTTTTTTTAAGCGCTATGCGTCTCCGCGCGCTGCTGGACGCGGTGGTGAATGGTTTTTGGGAGTTAGCGGCGGCGGAGCTCACGGGGGGGGGGGGGGGGGCGGGGGGGTGTTGTGGATCGGGGGGGGGGAGGTTGGGGATGGGGGGGTCGACCCCCGCGCCCCTCGCCCGGTCCGGCCCATTACGACAGCTGTTTATTTTTAGTAAGATTAATGCAGGGGAGCCCCAGCGATGTAAACACTGTCCCGGGCCCCCGTGTGTTGGGGGGGGGGGGGGCGTGGGCTGCGGAGAGCAGCATTCCGGACAGAGACCAGCCCCCCCCACCCCCCCTTTCCTGATTTAACTCTATTAGTTCCCTCTGATTAACTCCTCGCCCAGTCCCCCCCCCCCACCCCCAAAACATCCCTTTCGGCACCGCACGCCCCTCCTCTCTCCATCCATCCCACGGTGACGCCCCCCCTCGCCCCCTCGCCCCCTCCCCAGTCCACACACCGTGATCAGCGCTCCTGGTTGTACGGATGGCTGGGCCTCAGGCTGCCGCTTGACCTTCCTGATGTTGATTGATCGTCCCAGGCAGCTAGGAGAGGACCTGGGGCTTCCTGCTCTCCTTCTCCCCTCCCTCTCTCTCTGTGTCTCTCTCACTTTCTGTCTCTCTCAGCCTCTCTTTCTCTGTCTTTCTTTTTTCTCTCATTCTCTCTGTCTATCCGCTCTTCTCTCATCTCTCTCAGCCTCGCTTTCTCTGACTTTCTCTCTTCCCCTCTCTGTTATTCTCTCTGTCTCTTCCTCTCCCTCCCTCCTCTCTCTCTCTCCCTCGTGCTCCTGGTGGTGGACGAGCGTACAGGGCCTCAGGACGGACGCCTCACTGAAAGGGATATGCATTCGCTTATTCTACATGTCGATGAACCAACATAGTCACACTCTTGTCCTGTTGTGTGGACTGAACCCCCCAGTCCAGTATTACTGCCCCCCCCCCCGCCCCAGAGGGCTCGAGTTCCCCCTCAAACATCCTTGGCTGCTCTGTCTCAGCAGTCATATAAAAACAGATCGCAGGCAGCGAGAGGATAGGGGCCGAATCCGAAAACACGCTCTTAAAAGCAGTTTCACGACGTAAAGAATACTAACAGGAAGAGTGAGAAGGGCAGCGTGTGACTGCGAGGGCATACGACACCTTCAGAGAAAAGAGGAATTATTTTTGTCTCCGTTTTCTAATGCTTGCCTGGAGCGAGGCTGGGAGCTGGATTAGCAGAGGCCTGTGCTGTTTTATTCATCCCAGACTCTGTGCAGTGTGATTGTTCTGTTTGGCCTGTGCTTGTCAGGATGACCTCTTTCAGCTGGTAGGAGCTGAGCTTGGCTACACACACTCACGCACACACACACACTCTCTCCTCGTTCGCTGAGAGATTTTGCTTTAATTCCTCTCCCTGAACAGGCTGTTAGCCCTCAGGCCCCACGGCTCCGGGACTCTGGCATCCACCCGTCCGCCCCCACCAACCACAGAAATGTGGAGCGGTGACAAGCTGGTTGTGCCAGATGACAGGTCAGAGGTCAAACAACTGCGACTTCCTGCAACCCAACGGTACTGAATAATGTACGTCCCCTTCCCTAAAATGCGCTCCCCACGCTCCTAACGCTAACGCCCGCCACCGTGCGCTCATATGATTTACTTATTAATTACATTATCCAGTGTTCGGTTCAGCCAGACTCTCCTATTAATCAATTCATGAATATTCATGAGGCAGTCCCCCTGGCGATTGGCCGAGGGCTTTGTGGGCATTGGAACTGGTTTTAACCCTTTCATCCTCCGCTGCTCCGTCTCTGCTGGTGGGCTTTATGAGTCTGCTGGTCAGTCGGTGTGCTTGCTCCGGCGTTTAAGTTCACTGTGTGGTATAAAATGCGTTGGGTCAGCAGTTTGGCTGAGCCGCGCGTTCTCTTCCGTTCTGGAAGGCGCAAAGCCCGTCTCTCCTGAGAGGGCATCGCCTGTGGCGCTGTTTGGGTCCGCTGCGTGGGACACCGTCGCCCGAAACTCTTGCGGGACGCGGCTCGGGGGAACGCTTTCCGGTTTCGGCCACGGCGAGCCTCGGAAGAGCACGGGTCACAAATACGGGCGACTCGAGTGGCGCATTTCCAAAAAAAATGGGTGGGAAAAATAGTTTCGACAAAGGAGGGAGAGACGTAGGATCTTTACGGTGTCGGCCCTGTGAGCGGGTTTGTCGGTTGGGGCGCGTGGACGGGGGGGCGGGGGGGGGGCGGGGGGGGGGCGCTCTGGATGTGCCAGCAGCGTGCAGGGAGCGGCCCGGCTGGCTGATGGTGTTCGGGGACGGACCCGGCTCGGAGGTGCTGAGCGAGTGAGTGATTGCGCTGGGACCGGGGGCGTGCGGTGGGGGTTTCACACACATCACGACGCTGTCAGGTACGCGCAGACGGAGAATGAAACGCTCTCTGTGCCCGGCGGTGATTCTGACCAGAGGCCAGGCGGAGAATGTGTCTGCCCCTGACACTGTCTGCTCAGTTTAAAACGCGAGACCCCCTAGATAATCACATCTCGCAGGAAAAAAGATTAAACATTAACGGAAGAATATTTTGAACACATTGCCAAGTGGGTAGTTTCACACATTACCTGTCTTGCAATATATAAAAGAAGTTTAACACACACACACACACACACTCACTCACACATGCACACACGCACACACACACACAGGTTCAATGAATGCATTATATTCTGAATGCCATAATGGCTGTTTCACAGAGCGAGGTGTGAGGTGTGTGTTAGTGTGAGGTGTGTGTTAGTGTGGGGTGTGTGTTAGTGTGGGGTGTGTGTTAGTGTGAGGTGTGTGTTAGTGTGAGGTGTGTGTTAGTGTGAGGGTGCTCTGGTGAGGTGTGTGTTAGTGTGAGGTGTGTGTTAGTGTGAGGTGTGTGTTAGTGTGAGGTGTGTGTTAGTGTGAGGGTGTGTTAGTGTGAGGGTGCTCTGGTGAGGTGTGTGTTAGTGTGAGGTGTGTGTTAGTGTGGGGTGTGTGTTAGTGTGAGGTGTGTGTTAGTGTGAGGTGTGTGTTGGTGTGAGGTGTGTGTTAGTGTGAGGTGTGTGTTAGTGTGGGGTGTGTGTTAGTGTGGGGTGTGTGTTAGTGTGGGGTGTGTGTTAGTGTGGGGTGTGTGTTAGTGTGAGGTGTGTGTTAGTGTGGGGTGTGAGGTGTGTGTTGGTGTGAGGTGTGTGTTAGTGTGGGGTGTGTGTTAGTGTGAGGTGTGTGTTAGTGTGGGGTGTGTGTTAGTGTGAGGTGTGTGTTGGTGTGAGGTGTGTGTTAGTGTGGGGTGTGTGTTAGTGTGAGGTGTGTGTTAGTGTGAGGGTGCTCTGGTGAGGTGGGGCTGGAGTGCCTCACTCGGCTCACAGGGAGTCTTTGAGCTCTCAGCGCCGTGCCGCGCAACCACCGAAGAAAAACAGAGACAACGGAGTGTCGCTCTTGGGCTTTTTTTTCTGATCGCGGAGAGCAGAATAAAACTGCGGAGATGTAGAGAAGGAGAGCAGGCCTTCTGTCAGGCAGAAAGAGACGGATTCGAAGACCGAGACTCTCCGGGTGACCTTGTTTCGGACGAAGCCGGTCTCGGAGTCTCGTCAGACTTGGCGGCAGCCTCAGTCTTTCCTGACAGGAGGGGAGGCTTCGATAAACCAGATCTGTTTACTGGAGGATCAGAGGCCTGTAATCAGGCCGAGGCTCCCTGACCAGGGAGAGGAATATTCCGGAGCGGAGCTCTAAGTGTGGATCTCTTCCACGCACCTGTGTGTGTGGGCAGGAGTCAGTTTGGACGGCCGAAATTTGGGCGGGGAACGCTTTCCGCGGGTAGAGAAAAGAAGCCAGAGTTCCCTCCCGCTTTCTCAGCCCTGTCACCCCCCCCCCCCCCCCCCCACCGCTCTGTGAGAGAGGCTGTGTGCTGGTCGCGGAGACGGTCTGTGGACAGGGGACCTGGGGGATGTGGCGGGGAGCTGGCAGAATTCACCGCCGTCCGATCCAGGATCACCGCAAGGTGCGGCTGAGCCTCGTCCAGCCGGCTTCAAAAAGAGAGGAAAAAAAGACAAGAGCACAGCACACATCCAGACTCTCTGAGCAGCGCCTTGTACATCGTTCCCCTGTGGACGGAGGAGGGAGAGAGAGCGGGGGGGGGGGGGCGGAGCGGAGAGAAAGAGAGGGAGAGGGAGAAAGACGTGGAGAGGGAGAGTTCAGAAAGTGAGGGAGAGAGAGAGGAGAGGGAGCGGAGAGAAAGTGAGGGAGAGGGGGGCAGGGAGTGGAGAGAAAGCGAGAGAGAGGTAGAGGAGGAGAGGGAGAGAAAGCGAGGGAGAGAGAGAGGAGGAGAGGGAGAGGGAGAGAAAGCGAGGGAGAGCACTGGGAAGCAGGAGACGCTTTCTTTAAAAATAAAACTATTCTTTGACTTGCCGGAGAGAGACAAATCTCCCGTCTCCCAGAAGGCCGAGCTGCCGCTCGACTGGTAGCAGCTGCCTCCTGCGCAGGCTGGGTCTGCAGCGAGTCACAACACAACACCTTGCGCGTTACACGCGTGCTCCGCACGGGCTATTTATAGCTGGAGATTAAACCGTCTCCCAACAGCGCGCCTCGTTCTTCAGAAGCGTGGTTTCCTGTCTGTCTGTCTGTCTCTGCACCCGCGCTGTGTAATCTGTGCTGTTTTCGCCGTGGAATCTGTTTGAGGTGCGTGCGACTTTTGTGCAAACTTCATCTCGGAGATGCAAATAAAGTGGGTAGGAACTGAGCTGAGCTGAGCTGAATGGAATGGGGTTTGAATCTCGAGACAGCCTCAGCCTGTGGAAACACAGGAAACCTCAAAATTACAAACAACCCCAGCAGACTGGAAAAAAAATGGCATCGGTTAACTCGGTCCCCGCTGGTTGCTGCCTCAGTGCCAAGCTCTCCATTTCTTTCCCTCCCTCTCTCCCTCTTTCTCTCCCTCTCTTGCCCCCTCCTTCGTCCCTGTACCACCCCCTTCCACCCTGTCTCTCTCTCCCCCTCTCTCTCTCTCTCCCCCTCTCCCCCCCCCCCCCCCCCCTCCCCGGCGGTGGGAAACTGTGAGCTCGGGGGCTGCTGTGGACTGTGGCGAGATGCCCATCGTGACCGCAGTGGAAAATAAGAAACCCAGTGTCCCTCCTAAGCCTGCCATACCCGGGCGAAGGGGTGTTCTCTAAAAAAAAAAAACATCTCTATGGCCCAGCTGAGGAGGGCAGGGTTGGTGGGGGGGAGGGGCCACTGTAACAGCAGATTGCATAACTAATGAGCTCACATAACTAATGAGCTCAGGGACCGCCTCCTCGCCTAGCTGCTGGAAAACGGTTCGGCGGGATTGTTGAGGCCGGACGGCATTCCATCATTTCCGCTGGTCTCGCTGAAAGAGCAGGGTGGGGTGGGGTGGGGGGTGGGGGGGGCAGCATTCCCAACCCAACCACACTCCCACTTATGGAGAAACGCCACTTTCCTTTTCTGTCTTTCTGTCCCCTGTCTCTCCATCGCCAAAAGCAGTACCAACATGGATGTTTAGTGATCGGTGAGAGAGGGGTGGATACAGAAAGTTTGCTGCTTAGCTTTCTGTCGGGTCAAAGGTGAACCAATCAATGGAGACCTGTGCTGCTTGTACCCAATAAGAAACTGGTATTAGCGCACAGGATAGCGTGCAGTGCTATGGCAGTTTCACTGTACCTGTCATGGACACAAAAGTGTACGGTTTTTAGGTTTTCTTTTCTTCCTTTCATAGCAAGGAATGTTCATGTTCATGGAGGTATTTAAATAAGAAGATTAATAAAACAGGATCTGTTGTTTTAAATATTTTCTGCTTAACTCTATTTGTTATGGGTTGTGGTTTCCCTGTTCCA
>CM077293.1:51132526-51165026 GCA_039654925.1 Anguilla pacifica
CACCCTGGAGTTGGGAAAGTGTTGCAGATGCACAAACATGTAAATAACTCATTAAAAAACACGCTTCCAGGGCGTACCCCCCCCCCCCCCCCCCGCCCCGTGCAACTCGTGACACAGCAGGGGGGCGGGTCTACTTAAGCTCCCCCGACTCTTTAATCACCTGCGTCGGCGGGGTGGGGGGTGGGGTGGGGGGGGGGGGGTGGTCCCCAAACACCCCCCCCCTCCCCCTACCCAAAACACACACCCCCCCCATCTCAGTTCTCTCATATTTCCTTTGTCTGTTCAAAAAAAAAAAAATCTACTCGTTTCTTTCTGATTTCGGAAAACCCCGAGGGGGGGGGGGCGTCGAGCGGGGTCCCTCTCCGCAGGTGGCCATCCGCTGCGACATATTAGCGCCCCCATCCTACCTTCCCCCCCCCGCCCCCCCAGTACCTGATCGCGGAATCAAAGACCCCAGCGCCTCAGATTTCCGAGGCGTGTTCCTCCCAGCAGGGGGCAGCGGGAGCAGAACGGGGGGGGCGAACCCCGTCGAGCCGATCCGCCGCCAGCGTTCGCCGCGCCGCTAGTTCACACGGATCTTTCATTTTGGGTTTGCTGCTGTTGTTTATTTATTTATTTATTTATCGGGGGTTATCATGAGGCCACTGTGCCGTCTGATTTGCCTGCTGTTTTGAAACTTGTTTGCCTCGCGCTTGGGTTAGGGTTAGCATTTGAGCAGCCGAGAGAGAGAGAGGGAGGGAGCGAGAGAGAGAGAGAGAGAGCGGTAAAGAGAGAGAGAGAGAGGGAGAGAGAGAGCGCTCCAGAGCGGCGCGTACACCCTGAGCGCTCCAGAGCGGCGCCAGAGCGGCGCGTACACCCTGAGCGCTCCAGAGCGGCGCGTACACCCTGAGCGCTCCAGAGCGGCGCGTACACCCTGAGCGCTCCAGAGCGGCGCGTACACCCTGAGCGGCGCGTACACCCTGAGCGCTCCAGAGCGGCACGTACACCCTGAGCGGCGCGTACACCCTGAGCGCTCCAGAGCGGCGCGTACACCCTGAGCGGCGCGTACACCCTGAGCGCTCCAGAGCGGCGCGTACACCCTGAGCGCTCCAGAGCGGCGCGTACACCCTGAGCGCTCCAGAGCGGCGCGTACACCCTGAGCGCTCCGAGCGGCTGTTTGCTTGCACGGGGATATCGAGTGCATTACTGTCAGCCATTCTGTTTGACAACGGCAATCCAATTAACTAATGCGCCAACAATAAAGTCTCTCAACGGTTTATCCTGACGGGGCTGTCAGCGTGGGGGGGGGGGGGGGGGGGGGGGGGGGCGACGCAGGAAGGGGTATATTGGACCGAGGTGAGAAAGGCCTCCTGCAGCTGCCTACAGACAGAGAACTCCACTAATGCTTCTTTTAATCATTTATTCTCCATCCTTTTAGGTATGAGATTAACACAACACAACACAACACAACACAAGATAACACAACATAACATAACAACATAACACAACACAGCATAACACAACACAACGTAACACAACATAACATAAAATAACACAACATACTGACGAGAACAGGCCATTCAGCCCAACAATGCTTGCCATTTTCCTACCACTAAATTGTGCCTTGTGCTCTGATTGCCTACAGACTAGATAGTATCTAACACCATGTCAAGCCTGGTCTTTAAAATCCTCAGAGTATCAAATCTGCGTTTCAGCCTCTACTGCATGACCTGGCTGGCTATTCCACACACTGACCACTCTCTGCATGAGAAATTCTTCCTAATGTCTGGACGGAATTTACCTTTTGCTAATTTCCATTCATGTGTCATCGTTCTGCTAGCAGAACTCAACCTGAAGTGTCTCTTGTAGTTCACCTTGTTGATCCCCTTTATGAATTTAAAAGCCTCAGTCAAATCACCCCTGAGTCTCCTTTGACTAAGCTTGACGAGATTAAGCGTCTGAAGTCCATACCCCTCCCTTTAGCTGGGATGGCGGTCAGAACTTTAGAGTTAGGTTCACATTAAAAACCTGAAGGTAATGCACACGCAGGTTTATAATGATTGTAAAAACGCCATTAGCTGGGCCAACATTCCGTCCAGTATCATGGCTGTAAAATCCATGGCGCAAATTTGATGAATTACATTTTCTCAAGAAGGACCGATGTGCAGCCTTCCCATCTAATATTTGACACAAAGTCGACTGTTTTTATTGGCCGTCTTATAATTCGCTCCTGGCTCAGCTGGGAAGGGAGAGAGTGCGCGTGACACGTGAACGTTTATCACCGTCTGGCAACTTGAAAACAAGCTGATAGTTACCTGACGGAGAGAAAGATTTCGAGTTTATGTTGTCATTTTAAATCAACAGTTTGCCCAGTCATTGTCGTTTGTGACCTTTCTGGGGAATTTCAAAGCAGGGCTAGACACTTCATTCTCCAACCTCAGCGTCCCATGGTAAATATTTTGAAAAACTGGCCTTGACAACGTTCTAGGTTCTATGAAAGCAAGTTCCAGCTTTAAGTTTGTACTTAAAATGCCCGGCAATCCTGAAAATTCTGGCATTTAAGGTCAGATTAGGTTTCATTTTGTAGACAGATGTTCTGTATCACAATGTTAGTAGAGTCAGCCTAGGTTATAGAACCATTTATTTTTGGATGTGATTTCAACAGTAACCCATCCTTTTGCTGTACTTCTTCCTGTGTATACAGTATATGCAAACACACACACACAAACACACGCATGCACACACACACACACACGCACACACACAAAATAGCAGTTTGCATCCATACATGCATCAGTATTAAACAGTATTAGTCGGTTTTAAACATTGCTTTTACAGTTCTGTCAGCCAGCATTGTAACATTGTCAGCCAGCATTTTTATGCGCATCATTTCCTCTCCATTTGGTGCTCTTTTATGTCTGATTTGTTTTGCCTGTGCTGTCAAGTGTCATTCCGAAGGACGCACAGAAATGAAAGGGAGAGAGAGCGAAAGAGAAAGAGGGCGAGGGAGAGGCAGAAATGGGGGGAGAAATAAAGAACGAGGGAGCGTGACAGTTCCATCGCGGAGATTCGGCGACGGACGGCGGGTGACTCAGCTCGCACTTCCTGTGCGGAGAACAGCGTCGCCGCCAGCGAGGGAGGAAGCGGGAGGGCTGACTGACAGCCGCCAGGACCCCAGGACTCCCGCTAACCGGCCCGCTTGGACAAACATGGCGGGAGGCGAAGGGCTTTCAGAGTCTGCCTCTTTAAAAAGCCACCGTCGGGAGGAATGAGAGAGAGAGGGAGGGAGGGAGGGGTGAAACGGGTGGGGGGGGGGTTGGGGGTGGCTGTTATCGATGGGCAGGAACCCGGAGGCGGGGGTTGGGGGGGTGGCTGTTGCTCTGGAGGCCGAGGGGGAGGATAATGGGCTTTTTGTGAAGGAGGTCTGCCCCTGCTCCTTTCTAAAACAAGGAGCTTTGTGAGCAATCCCAGTCTTTGACCACTTGACCTTCCATCCCCAGCGAACAGGATTTCAATCTCGCTGGTGTTTATCAGAGAGAAAACGCAGGTAATGATCATGATGAGAGAGAGACAGAGAGAGTGCAAGAGAGAGGGAGTGCAAGAGAGGGAGAGAGCAAGAGAGAAAAGAATGGAAAAATGAGAGCAGAATACAGTGATCTTTGTGTTGCTAAGGGAACGAAAGAGCAGCACTCTAGCGTAACATTCTATCGACATTCTATGAACATTCTATCGACATTCTATGAACATTCTATCGACATTCTATGAACATTCTATCCAAATGTTATCGACATCATATCGTGAGATGCGGCCGTAGTTCCACTAAAGTCTACATGCCTGACTCTGCAAGTTACTGTACAGGCCTGCATGCCTCAGATATGCACTTTATGCAGAATGATTTTTCACGTATCGAAAAACGCTTGCATTTCTTTGGCCTCGCTTTCACAGTAAGGCTACTTACGGTTTAACATTTAAATTAAAAATTTTAGCGAGACGGAGTTTAGAGGAAGGGAGAACGCCAGGGAGCGACTGAGGGCCGAGGTCGGGATGAGGGAGAGAGGGAGCAAGGGACGGAGAAGAAGAAAAAGAAAATTGTGAAACAGACCCCTGGTGGGTCACACAAAGGAGAGGTGGAGGGAAGTTTCAGGTGAGGAAATTACAGGGAGCTTTCATTGTGTGGAAAACGGCAATGGTGTGCCAATATCAGAGACAGGCTCTCTCACTCCTGCATGGCCCACCTTCTGTCAGTCAAATCTCAAGCCCCGCCCCTTACAATCATTTAGCTTACATTGCTATTCTAGCAGGTGGAAAATCTGAAACAAAAGAATTTAATCTACATTGTATCAGCGTTTTTAATCCCTTTCCTCCACATTTGTCTTTTTAAACGGTATTGTAGACAGACAAAGAAGGGGTTTATTTATTAAGTATTAGACAGGCAGGCCCACCAATATGATGTATAATTCACCGTGATTTATATTTAATATTTCCTTTTTTTTCCCCTGGATTTGGTTGGGAGATTAATCCTGTCAGCGCGTATAAATGCAGCATTTCAGATTCCCGGAAATTACAGGCCCCTTAATCCTCGTATCAGATCAATCTTGGAGATTTTTTTTTTTTTAATTGTTGTGTTATCGTTGAAGCGGGGCTTTGCTTTCCTCGGAAAAGGAGGGCGTGCGCGATGGGCCTCGCGCGTTCGCTCTCACGCGGGCGAAAAAAATCTTCCTCGCAAATATTTGTTTGGTTGCGACAGAGAAAACTGAGCCGACGGAATCCAGAGCCTGCCGGAACCTCGCGCTCTCTCACGAGATCACTTTCAGCGAGACGGGTGATGTCTCTCTTTCCTGCGCTCCTTCGCTCTCCCTCCCTCCCTCCCTCTCTTTCTCTTTCTCTCTCTCTCTGTTTTTTTTCTCTCGCAAGATTAATATAGCTGTGACAGCTCGAAAATCGGGACTGATGGAAGGCAACATTTGAGAGAGTCGCAGAAGGGAGGCCCTCGCATTCTTCAAAGGGAGGCAATCCCTCGCCCCCCCCCCCCCCGTCCCCGTCCCTGGACTGCTCTTCCAGAGAGCGGCGTGCTAGTGCATTCACTGTAATTATGAGGGTTCCTGCTTCCTGAAGATGTTTCCCTTAGCAGACCAGAGCAGAACGTACTGTATGCCTTGAGGTTTTTTATTTATTTTTTTATTTTAATTTTTTTTAAAATAAGTTTTAACAGCGGAAACGTCGAGCTTCGTTAGCAGAACTGTCTCGGAGATGGAATTTGGTAATGGCGGGTAGAGCCTGTGAGCTCTCCAAAGATATGTGTACTGACAAGGACACGCAAAGACTCACACACCAACGCACACGCACACACTACTCTCAGTGTACACATTCACAGACACATGGCAACTGCCTTCTCTCCCTCACACACACGTACTTACACACAAACTTACACAGAAGTATTCATACCTTACAGATGGGCTCACACAATAGAAAGCTGTGTTCGTTTGAATTTAACAGATATACCGGTCTTAGAGGGGTTACAGTTGAATTAAAGCAGGATGCAGGATATTTTACGACACACACACACACACACATACACACACACAAAATACTTACTGTTCACAGTCTTCAGACACAGACATGGTCTCTTACCAACACAAGCACTTACAGGCAAACTAGCCCATACCTTTACCCGTTCATACACATGCACACACAGGTGTACCCACACACACACACTCATGCATACATACACCAAGACACACGCATACGCTAACTCATATTACACACACACTCACGGACACATGGCACCTGCTATCTCTTTCACTACCTGACACGCAGACTTGCACACAGACTGACACGCATGCACTCATGCATTTACCACACAGCCCCATCTCACAGACCACGGGCACATCCGATAGGCCTGCCCACACAAGCTTTTTAAGGCACTAAATTAAATTTCCCCTCCTGTCTCCGGCGCAGACCTTTCCCACAGCTGCACATGGAAAAATTAAGTCGCAAAAACGTACGTCAGAGACACAAAATGGCCGCCTCTGCCTGCTGGTGTTAATGTGCTCTTTAAACCGTTCGGTCGTCACCCCCTTTCTTCAGAAAGGAAAAAAATGCAAGTGTGGAAATGGTATGGTGTGCAGAGTAAACGGAAATAGAAATTAAAGCTCTTAATTAGGGAGAATCACAGTCTGCTCGGCTTTTCCCCACATCACTGTCAGACTCCGATATGTGCAGTCAGGCAGGAGGGCGCTTAAATATGTATAGCTCTGAGCAGACGTCTTCTGCTGAGGTAAAGGAATAACATATTCCTCATTACTGTGGTCATGCAACGAAATGGGAGTATTGCTTTTTTTTCTGTCGGTCAGTGTGGAGAGTCTACTGTGCTGACGTTGGTGAGGAGTGTTTGAGTAGAGAGTGTGTACGGTGCTGACTGTGGTGAGTAGAGTGTGTGTACAGAGCTGACTCTGGTGAGGCGTGGTTTGAGTAGAGAGTGTGTACAGTGCTGACTGTGGTGTGTAGAGTGTGTGTACAGTGGTGTTTGCTGAGTAGAGCGTTTGGTAGAGGTGTGTGTGAGCTGTGGGTTAAGAGTGTGTATGTGGTGAGTCTGGACTGAGCAGTGTTCACTTTGTGATGGGGTGAGTCTGCTGCACAGCGTTGACTGTGTGATGGGGAGAAGTGTGTGTGATGAGGTTTAGGGTCACTGGGAAACACACTGCTGTACGGGCCTACCACACAGGAGTCTGTACTTCACAGTGTTGACTGCGTGATGGGGAGAAGTCTGCGTGATGAGGGTTAGGGTCACTGGGAAACACTGCTCTACTCCCCCCCCCACACACACACAGGAGCTTGGGCCTGTCAACAGCTGTCAGCTCTGAGACAGACACACCGGGAGGTTTGCCGGCAACACCAGGCTGCGTAAGGCGGTGGGTGTGGGGGGGGGGGGTCACCTGAATGAGGCAAGGCGGCGGAGAGGCGCTAACGAGAGAAGCAGCCCCCGCCCCGGAGCGGCGGACCGGGCCAGGACGTTCCCGTAAATCAGGCCTGAGGGGGGCGGGGGCCAGCGGGCGGGGGCAGCTCCCGTTCCTGAGTGAGTGTGAACAGCACTAAACCAGCGGGGGGCTTTTCCTGCACGTTACATCACGGGCCCCGCCACATGGCTTCCATTATGCGCGGGTTCACCCGCCCCCGCTCGCAGGGGCCCCCCGAGAGCTGGCATCAGCGCTGGGCTGTCAATCAGGGGCGCACCTCGTAGCGGTAACTGCATACTGATGAGGTGGCTAAAAGCCTGCTAAACATATCAAATATAATGCCAATATAAACACATAACCTTTCTCAATTTATGAATGACACTGAAGTTCTAAACAGGTGGTGAGGACAGATTTAAGAGCATACATTCTTTCTCGGAGAATATATACAAAAGTATAGCCAACAGGGTGGCCAGATGTGGCCCCCCATAAATACACTTTTGTCCCTCAAGAAGAACATTATTATTATTATTATTATTATTATTCAAACGAATCACAAATTGTGATTGTTTCCAGGTTTGCACAGTGTTAACATGGCTTTCACTAGCACCAGAATAATAAGCCGTGTCTACTGTTAGAAGACATCTTCTTGTGTAAAAACAAGTGTAAAACGCACCATATTCATAACTTTTAAAGTGCAAAATGTACCATATTCATAACTTTTAAAGTGTAAAACGCACCATATTCATAACTTTTAAAGTGCAAAATGTACCATATTCATAACTTTTAAATATGATGTGGAAGCCCAAAAACCAAAATGGGATTTTCTGGGGACGGATAATAAGCGTGTTAGTTTGGTTCCTGTTTGTTTACTGTTAGGAAAAAAAAGTATTAGCACATTTTTTTTTGCTTTTTATTCAGCAGTAGTAGACAAGCTTGATGTCAAACGTAAATGAAGATCCCCCTACCGTGGGCTGTACAGCCAGTTTTCAAGGTGGCCAAAGGCAGCCTGTTCTTCTGTGATTTATACCCACCTGATATCTGTTTGCCCTCGCCCCTCTCTTCCATGTTTTAAACCTTCCATATCATTCTGCCCCCCATCCTCTCTTCTGTGTGTCCCCCACGCCCCACCCCACCCACCCATTCTCCCTTCGGCTGGCTAATGGGGGCTCTTACCCACTCTTAAAATCTTTACAGGCTGTTTAACCCCTTATTGATGGTCCCGGGCACTTTAGGCTGCGAGCTCGGGGTGTAAATCTCTCCGGAATTCACTGAAGAACCTTCTTTTGACCAGATGCCTCAGTATCTGTAGCCTAACTGCTGTACTCAGTTAAAGCCCTCTTAGCCAGCGATAGCTTTGGCCTCCATTAGCCTGAAAAAAACCATTAATAATTTAAAAAATCCATGTTTGAAAAGGGGTTTCTCTCCACCTACTTTTTGACCAGGTAGTAAATACATACGTTCTTAAAAATCTTAATTAGTTATAAGTCAACTCCCTAATGTCCAAATTCTATGAAATATTTAAGCAAAAACATCGTGGCTACTGGTGAAATATCTGTTTGAATACTGCAGTCTTTTTTTTTTTTTTGCTGCAATCTTATTGTTTTGCCTTCTGAAAAAAACAAAACAGTGCTACATTGTGTGTGTAGACCCTCCCTAGTGTTCTTCATGGTTTATCATCTTATAGAATTCATCTGATAAAAAAATATGAAAACATGAAGCCAGCATACACAAACAGAAATGAATGGGCTAGCACAACATTATACATGAAAAAATAGAATTTCATAAAACCATTTATTTAATCTATTCCATTTTATAGATATATATTTTACAAGTTTATGGGTTTTGGCATAATTTCCCTGCCTCTGAAATATTTTGTTGGAAGTTATTGTGTTTTCTCCTTCTTCATGAAGTTGCTTTTTGGAAGAGGACAGCCCAATTTGTGCAGAGAAAAGAGTTTGTTTGTTTCGTACAGTTGCTTTTGGAGGGGAACGGCCCAATTTGTGCAGAGAAAAGAGTTTGTTTTGTTTTGTTTTGTGAAGTTGCTTTTTGGAAGAGAACAGCCCAATTTGTGCAGAGAAAAGAGTTTGTTTGTTTCGTAAAGTTGCTTTTGGAGGGGAACGGTCCAATTCGTGCGGAGAAAAGAGTTTGATTCGTTTTGTGAGACCAGCGCTCAACAAAAGTGAAGGCCTTCGCCGCCTCCTCCTCCAGAATACCGGCAAAGGTCACTCCGGCTCCCCCCTCCCACACCCCCTCCAACCCCCCCCCCCCCCCCACGGCCCGAAACGGGAGAGATTTTTAAACCGGTCTTTCAAGGCCCGGCCTCCATGACAGACGGTAATGATAACGCATTACTTAGGAGAATTGCTGAACATCTATTGCAGCGCGAGGATCGATAAGTGTCGCTGCTCGGGGGAGAGGTAAACGATGTTATGGTGTACACTTTCCAGAGCCAGACTGAGTGGGGGGGCGGGGGGAGAGCAGTCATGAAAATGTTTGAGGTGGGGGGGTGAATATTTTTCACTTTGTGTGTGGGGAATGCTCGTACGTAATCCATTTCCCTGTTGACGGATTTAGGACTGGCTAATTCCTTTACCCGTACAGAAGCTTGTGGTTCCCCCTGATCTGTGTAAGTGAGCCTGTGCGTTCATTAGCATGCGCAGTTAGCAGAGCCCCGTTTGAAGAGGAGAGAGTGGCATAAATTCTCATTTGTGTCCAGCCACTAATGCATCGCGGGTCCCCTTGGGTGACAGGCATCGGTCATGTAAATTAAAATGGCGGTTATGCTGATATCAGGGTTATGTGTGTTTCTGGCTTTGCATCATCTTCGCTTATGGCCTCTGTAGTGTGTGTGAGAGACGGAATGGGCTTCTTAGGACACTGAGGAATCAAAATCAGGGTAAAGAGAAATCATCTCTCTTGTTTCCTCAGCTTCTCTCCTTTTAGCGACGGAAGGAAATGTTTTATAAAGGAGTGAGAGTTTTTTTGCTTTTCCTTACATTTCTCCCTGTCCTGCCGCACACACACACACACACACACACACACACACGTGCCGCTCGTCAGACTCGTCCTGCTCCCCACCCCCCCCCCCCCCAAAGCCTCGGGGCCGAGGGTATGCCGATCGCCGGAGGCTCTCAAAGTGGAAAGACAACACGGGGTCAAAAAGTCAGAGCAGCTTCTTATACAACCCCCCCCCCCCGCCCACCCCCCCTGCCCCCCTCCCCCCGACACACAGACGCGCACCAGCACAACCACTTTAACAGCCTCGGACTACGTCGGGCCCTAAGTGTGTTTGTTCTGCCAATGAATGACTCTGCTCTTCCTCCTTTCGGTTCAGTGAACATGAGACCACATATCGTCTTACGAGAGGGACAGAGAGAGAGAGAGACAGAGAGAGAGAGGAAGAGAGAGAGAGACAGAGAGAGAGAGAGAGAGAGAGAGAGAGGGACAGAGAGAGAGGGGAAGAGAGAGAGAGAGACAGAGAGAGAGAGGAAGAGAGAGAGAGAGACAGAGAGAGAGAGGAAGAGAGAGAGAGAGAGAGAGACAGAGAGAGAGAGAGAGAGAGAGAGAGAGGGACAGAGAGAGAGAGGAAGAGAGAGAGAGACAGAGAGAGAGGGGGGAGAAAGAGCGAGAGGGACTGCAGAACCTCTCCATCTGTCTCTTTGTGTTCTGTTTGCTTGTGTGAGCCATCAAGATGTGTCCAGACGGTCAAATAATGTGGTCGCGTTTTAACATACAAACGACCTCATACGGCTTACACAGAACACACACTGCACGAGCGTCGCCTTGCCATTTTACAAGGCCTGCTGCAGACAGCCAGTTCTGTTTTCTAAATAAGATGCAGTTATATCACTCAGCTCTGTGCCAGCTCTCATAAAGCACTGCGGTTTACGAGTGCTTCGTAAAGCAATAATGTCATTCTTCTGGAAGTTTAAGGTACGGGTTATGAACGCTTTTTGAATCCACTCTTCGTGAAATCTAAACTGAGGGGCTTTTGGGGGAGATGGAAGTCCAATAAAGGGAGTACAGGACAAAAAATTCAAGACTTCAATAAATGACTTCATGTGAAGGTTCATAATCAAAAAGAAACATGACTAAACTACTTTCCTTGTCAGCTTACAATGGTTCAATACTTTGGTTCAATACTACTGAATCTTTCAACAGTGAAACATACACCACTGAAACACATTTTTGTCCAGTCACCTCAGTGTGTGGTCTACTGTGCATTATCTGTAAGTTTGAAGTCTGCTCTTTGTTTCTATAATTTGCTCAAAAAAAAAAAAAAAAACAATAACGAAGTTATTTAGGACCCTCAAGTATTCCGCATCACAGAAAAATAAAGCAGGATTGCAATAATAATAATAATTTGTATTTAAATGGCGCATCCTTCCCCCTGTCCGGCAGGGAAGTAGCGCTCGCTCGCCCGAGATTAGCGGCGTCTCGTTTCCGTCACGTCGTCTGAAGACGCGTCTGCGTGTGAGAAAGCGAAGCCTGAGAGAGAGCCTGTTGCTGCTCTTTCCTGGGCGGGGCTGGGGGGGCGGGGCTGGGGGGGGGGCGCGGTGAGGATGTCTGTGAAACGTTAGCCCCTCGGTCTTAAATAAACGGCTCCTTCCTACGGTTTCGTCCGAGGACCTGAACTCGCCCTGTCAGCGACCCCGTTCAGACGCATCCCTCCACAGAGTGTTCTGTGCTCCACCTGTAATGCCTGCCTCTGGCCTGACACAGACCAGAGCGGCAGGACTGCAGGTTAATGAGCAGCGATGCTGAGCACACCGGGGCTAACGCGCGCGCGTGCGTGCGTGCGTGCGTGCGTGCGTGCGTGCGTGCGTGTGTGTGTGCTGGGACACGTCACCCCGCGCTCGCTGATCGAATAAAAGATGGCGGTAATGCTTTTCAGATACAGTCTGCAGCATCTGCTTCCTGAAACGAAACGGCTGTTGCTAATTAAATTTAGGGACCATTTTATAGACAGCGCCCAAAAAAAAACTTCAATGGGAGTATATGGGAATGCCAGCAGTGTAATACTGAACTTGTTAACACATTTTTTTTTCATTTGACTAATTGTAATGTATACTTTCTTTTTTTCTTTTTCCTTTTTTTTTGCATGGACATGACCTTCTCACCCTCCCTGCACCTGGCAACCCGGTTCTGCTGCTTACAGGTAAGATATACCGTTTATACCTATAAGACTCCCCACTCAGCTAGTTCACCTGGGACTCCCCCTGGCTGGGAGATCAGTTCTTTCTCTGATCTAGAAGGCAGTGCAGACGCTCTGTGATATGGCCCGTGCTCACACAGATATAGACACTGAGAGAATAATTATGCATTGCACATTGATAATTATGACTAATGGAAAAGCATAAAATTGCACTCATACGAAACTGAAACATTTGAAGTTATGATGTAAAGTGTTTGAAGCCATTAGTCCATAAGCCTGCATATGAGTGAAATATTTATCTAAATATTAAATATTTATTTTTACTGTGTTGCTGGAGCTGCCCCCGTGGAATAATCTCAACACCAGCACAAAGCAAAGCGACCGAGTTTTAGAAATGCTGTGAGTTTTATTTGAAGTTTGAAAGTAATACTTACAGATGATGAAATCAATTTTGAATAAAAATAGGAGGATATGTTCTTAAGTTAAAATAACTTCCTGTGAAGACGGTGTTTGGGAGGAAGTGTTGCTTGGTGAACGTCACCTCAGATTCCCCGTTAGCAAGTGTCTGGCGTTGTTGGCACATATTTGCGAGAAGCCTTTTTTTGTAATGCGTAAATGTAAAATGGACTCTCTAGATTAATGGAATTCATTAATCATAATCATAAATGTCATTTTATTTGGATCATTTTATACTTTTCTGCTAAATAAATGCAGTGTTTTTTTTTAAGTGTCTCATATATAAGATATTTCAGGGATGTTTCTCACATTTTTTGTTGTTGCCTTATTAATGTTATGTTTCCGATTATAACCTGGAAGCCAAGTGTGAAAGAAACTTTTGAATTGTTTGTGTAAATCAAAAAAATGTCCTAATGGGATTTTAACATTCTGTGGGGAAATTTAATTTTCAATCAGTATGCAGTACATCTGTTGATAAAGTGTGCTAAAACCTGTGGTCTTCTCAAACAATCTTCAGTCCCTTTGGAACTAAGGTGTGGTGCTTAAAACTAACACACGTTGTTTTGACCACATGAGATATTAACACGGTATGAGCACATTACACCATTTCAAGTGTGAGCATGCACAACAAGATGCAATTACAGTATGAACTCGCTGCACTCCAGAACCGTGATGAATTTAATTCGGGAGATTTTCTGTACAACAAAACCGACATTAATTTGTTTACATTCAACACATTGTCTGTACATCTGAAATATACTGAGGAGCGTCTTTTCGTGGTTCCAAAGCGTTATTTGTGTACGGTGATTTTAGTGTGAGCTTGATGTGCATTGGCCGGCATACGCCCAGACATAATGAGCTCCCCGGTTACGTGTGGGGGCGACCGTGTGTGTGTGTGTGTGTGTGTGTGTGTGTGTGAGGGGGGACAGGGGGAGGGAGGGGGGAGAGGGGGAGAGGGGAGAGTGTAGGTGACAGGAACGCTCACTGACCCGTGCTGGGGTTCAATTTGCATTCGCAAATTACACCTGCTCTCCGCGTCGCGCTATCCCACCCCCTCACCGCCCCCCGCTACCCCACCCCCCCCCCCCCTTCTTGCCGGCGGGGCTCGGCGGGATAGGGCAATCGCTGGCGGTGTTATTCTACATCTCACTGAAATATTAACGCCCCCCCGCTGCCCCCACGCGCGCTCCGGGTAGCGTGCCAGCGCACCAGCGGCCCTCCCGCCAGTCCTGGAGCTCATCAGATATAGAGAGATGAGGGAGGGGGGTGGGGCCAGGGCAGGGGGCGGGGCCAGGGGGAGGAGCCAGGACAGGGGGCGGGGCCCAGCCACCCAGCCCGTAATGGTTCTGACCCCGTGCCCCGACCCCCTCGCCTAATGTGGTGTGACTGTCAGAAGTTAAGGATCCGACACTCCACATCTGTTCAGGTCCGTGCGACGGGAGTGGGGTGGGAGGTGGGGGGTGGGGGGGGGTGTATGTGTGTGTGTGTGGAGGGGGGGGGACAAAAAGCCCTGCCATTCGGAACGCTTCTGGCTCTGCTTTGTTAAGAACATCTAAACAAGGGGAGGGTCTGGTTTCTGTTAAAAGGTACTTGACTAGCTTTTTATAGCGGACGAAGAAAGCAGCCTTTGTACTGCCCCCTGCCCCCGCCCCCTTAGTCCCCCCCACCACTCCCCCCCCTCACCGCATCGTATTTTGGGGTTTCGGAGAGATTACGCAGGCGGTGGATTTCAGAGCGCAGGATGAAGAACGGCTGCTCAGAAAGCATTCCTTCATCCTCATCCTCATCCTCACCTCCGCTGCCATTAAACTCCACTGAAGTAGAACACCAGACATCAAAGGCAATAAACTATGAGCTACAAACAAATAAACGCTGTTATTTGTACATAAATTAGCGTTTTTTGTTTATTTTTATTCGTTAGTTACGGGGCAGATGAAGTCGATGAGCTGTTTGAAGTTTCAAATAAGCAGCAAAATGAAGTGAAATTAACAAACAGGAAATGCAATTATTACTCACGAGCATTACTCATTTGCATTAACTGTGGAGAAGGGAGGAAAAAACAGGACGTGCTTTTATGGGTCTCCTTGAATTATTTTCAAATTGAACCCTACTAATAAGAAAAGAAAATTGCATGGATCTAAGTGCACTTCAGAAGCATAATAGACCGATTTAAAAAAAATCTGTTTGAGGGATTGATTTTCTTCAGAAATGGGCTTATTATCCTGTATTGTGTTCTTTTGTCATGGTTTGAATTGCGGTTGGTGAGGGGGTGGAGGCCACCATTTTCAGTAAAAATATTAATTGACGGCCTGTCACAGCCGTTCGTGATACGGAAACGTGATGTGTGGTCCATTACCCAAAAGTAGGACAAAAATCTAATTAAGGTCTGTGTAATTAGTTTAGCACACGTTTGCTCTTATATATCACACGCTCACAGAGACACTGCAAACCGCACGTGAAGGACAGTGAATTAGGCTGTTACCTGTAGCTCATTAACGTCCAGAAAGAAACGAATTAAAGTTCCGGAACGTGTCTTAAGGAAGGTTCCACCTCCCAATCAGCTCCCGAAGCTCGTTAGTGAAGGAACCGCTGGTAATGTTTAAAATAACGAGCCTGATTTAAGCACCGCTGCAATTAGAGTCAGCCGAGATCACCAGTCTCGCCCAGACGCGCTCCCGGAACGTCCGAGACGATGACGCTGGCCGAGGTAAATCGCGGGGCGGAATCGCAGTGACAGAATGACCGTGACAGGGCAGCCAATCACGTCGCAGACGCAGAGCAGACGCGGGTATTACCCCAAACGCAGACGCCCCCCCGATAACTCACCGGCCGCCAGAACCGGACGACACCGGCAAGGCTGGCGCCCAAAGCAAGGCAGATTTTTTAAATGGAGACGGGAGCGTCTGAGATGGAGTCCATCTGTCCTGTCACAGCATGCGATATGAATCGGCATAATGTCTTTTTAAAAGTATTGCCATGGCTTACAAATATTGTGACTTTTCTCTAAATGGAAGCAGAAAACTGACTAATTGACCCATTTCTGCTGTCTCTGGGATGCTCCAGTGCTTTTACTGAATGAAATGTCAGTGGGATTGTTTTCTGTGTGATTGTGCCTCTTTGTGTGAGCGTGTGTGCGTGTGTGTGTGTGTGTGTGTGTGTGTGTGTGTGTGTGTGTGTGCGTGTGTGTGCGTGTTTGTGTTTGTGTGTTTGTGTTTGCTCATGAGTCGGTGTGTATGTGTGTGCATGTGTGTGCATGTGTGTGTTGTGTTTGTGCATGCTTGAGTGACTGGGTCTGTGTGCGCGCGTGTGTGTGCGTGTGTGTGTTTGTGTTTCTGCATGCTTGAATCACTGGGTCTGTGTGCGTGTGCGTGTGTGTGTGTGCGTGTGTGTGCTTGTGTTTCTGCATGCTTGAATGACTGGGTCTGTGTGCGCGTGTGTGTGTGCGTGTGTGTGTTTGTGTTTCTGCATGCTTGAATGACTGGGTCTGTGTGCGCGCGTGTGTGTGCATAAACACGCGTGCGTGTGTTTATTTGCGTATATTTGTATAGACTTGCCTCACCCTCAGACAGAGACAAACATCCTCTCTAAATGGAATGAGAGCTTGACCGTGCGAGCCAACTTAGGAACAAATTTACAAACAAACCCCCCCCCCCCCCCCCCCCCTCCAGCTCCAGACCCCCAAATCCCACCCCACCCTTACTCACTGCTGTTCTTCTGTGATGTCATGTCCAAGGTTTTTATTTTCTCTTTTTGAAGAAGGCTGTTTTCATTGGCCGTGCTGGGGGTTCTATTTGAGGCAACCCCTCTGGGGAGGCCCACGGGCCGAGGGAACGGAAGCTTTCCCCAGCGGGGGGGGGGCAGAAGTGGAATGTAAGTGCTGAAGTCAGCTCATTCTCCTCCCCGCTGGCTCTGTCAGTGGCGGTAAGCGCATGCGCGCGATATTCAGGGGAAGGATTGCGGGAGCGAAGAACGAGAGATATTTTTATTATTAATAATAATAATAATAATAATAATAATAATAATAATAATAATAATAATAATGTTTGGATATTTCCGAGTAACATTCTGAATGCTGGCGTTTGCTGTGGCATCTGTGTGGGCGAGTCTAAGAGTCGGTGTTTTTACAATTTCCGTCCTTCTTTCCCTCTTTCCTCTGCCAAACCCCCCCCCCGCCCCCCCATTTGCTCCCAGTTCCCCCCTGGCCTTCTGATGCTCTCATGTCCTGGGGCAGGTCTGATAATGTACGAGTGTTGCCCTGATTCCTGATGATGGGGGAGGCGGTTCGGCACAGTTTCCTGGAGCAGGGGAGCCCCCCATGCCCCCCCCCACCCCCATCCCACCCCCCCCGCCTGATTGGGCGCAGGTCTCGGCGACCCGTGAATCTGAAAGGCCGTCGGGAGACCCATTTGTGCGAAATTGCAATTTTACACAACGGCAGTTTGGAGCCCTCCGCTCTCGCCGTCTTCCTCGTCTTTGGGGAAGGAAGGGGCTTTTCTCTGTCGTCTGTTTTTCTTCTTCTTTGGTACTGCAGGCTGCCACGTCCATGTCATTTTGACTTAAACATACAAATGTCGATAAACAGCAGCACATCTAATGACAGAATGAGTCGTACACAGTGGTACATCCTCTTGTGTTTTTATGCTGCTAATATTAAAGTGTGTGGGTGTGTGTGTTTGTCTGTGTGTGTGTGTGTGTGTGAGAGAGAGAGAGAGAGAGAGTGTGCGTGTTTGTCTGTGTGTGTGTGTGTGTGTGAGAGAGAGAGAGAGAGAGAGAGAGTGTGTGTGTGTTTGTCTGTGTGTGTGTGTGAGAGAGAGAGAGAGAGAGAGAGTGTGTGTGCGTGCGTGTGTGTGTGTGTATATTTGGGCGGGCGGGCGAGCGGGCGGGCGAGGGAGGGAGGGAGGGATCTGTGTCTGACTGGTGATCGCGAGCGCAGATGTGTGGATTTGAGAAGCTCTGGGGTACGGGCGGGTACTCGGTGCTGCTCGAAACCGGAGAGGCTCGCTTCTTTATGACACAGTCACAGGTTTTTTTTTTCTGGTTCGTCCGCGGTGGCTGCACTGTTTCTCACTCCGTCTTGAATTCTGCAGAAACAAATTCACTGGAAGAAGAGAGTCCATCTGTAATCCGGGGGTTCCTATGGCTTGAAGAAGGGGGGAGTGGGGGGGGGGGGGGGCGAGGGGGGGTTGCTCAGGTGGCGAGTTCACTCTGATGCTCTTGGTGCAGACCTTAAACATAATATGTGACGATATAACCGAATGGACACAGGCCTCTGTTTAATGTTTTGATATCGATGGACAAAAACGCAATTTTGTGAGGCACAGCAGTGAGTTCAATTTGAGACGTAAACCCGTGGCCTTTGGTTTTATCGTTTTATTGATACTTCAAATAACAATGTGCCAGAAATGGATCCCAGAGCTTTGAAACTCCTGTTCGAGTTCTTAGACGTTGAAACAGTTGGTGCCGTAGATCGCTGCATATCCAAGCTTCGCCTGAGGCAATTAAAGGATGCTAACTATGTGTTTCTCTGGCAGCAGAGGATAAATTAAACAGTGAAAATTTTGTATGTACTCTTAACAACACCTGTACGCAAGTGTCAACAAAGCCCTGGCCTACTTTGAGACTTTCCTTTTTCAGTTGCTATTGATTTCTTTTCTTCAGAGTGAGCTTTTTATGGCGAGGATGTAGTCTTCGTGGAGTGTCTCTCTTGTGTAGGCCTGGCGGTGGTGGTGTCAGAAATGCCACCTGGTGACAAAATGCAGCGGAGCACAGCTGGAGGCATATACACGCACCCCCCAGCCCCCCCGCCCCACCTCTCCCCACCCCTAACTTCCCTGCGAAGTGAACAAAGTGCCACTCGCCACAGCTGCTCCCACAATGCACTGTGTTCAGCATGACGCCTCCGTCTGTGCACACTGTGGCCTGGGGAGGGGTACGCATTTGAAGCACCTTTAAAAGCACATGCTGGCCACACGGGGGAAGTCCAGCAGAGATCTCCAGTGTTGCGCTGCTGGAGTGACGAACCCTCTAACCTTTATTCTCTCAACAACCAGTTTCCAAGCCTTCTACTGCTAAGTGGCTATAGCTGAGCGTTACTTAGGCCTGGGAAATCTGCTGTTGTCGTGAAAATGATTGTACACTGGTGTGCCAGTAGGGGGCAGTCTTTCCAGTGGACCGAATACAGAACCATTGCCCCTGTTCAGCTGTTGAATGTGGCTTATTTTTTAACAAGCCATTAAGCCAAGGTCATGTTACATCAGTGAGTATTAAAGATTTCATGGTACTTATTGGGAATGGTAAGAGGGTTTCCTGTCCTGCCCAAAGCAGCAGTCTGCTTCTCCTATTTTCCATCTAGTTATCCCCAGGTTTGTTGCTCTTCCTTCACCTCTGGTGATCTCTGATGAGCAAAATGAGCGGCCATTTTGCTCCCCTAGGTGTGTCATACATTTTTGTCGGTTGGGCTGAGACTCTACACTGACTGTAAAAAAAAAAGCTTTGAGGCCTTGAAAAAGATGTTGGAATTATTTAAGTACACAAACACTTCCTCGAGCACACACACACATGCACACGCACACACACACACACACACACGCGCACGCGCACGCGCACGCGCACGCGCACACGCACACACACACACACACGCACACGCACGCGCACGTGCACGCACACGCACACACACACACACACACACACACGCACACGCACACACACACACACACCAGCACAGAATCACTGGATTCTTCTGAAAGGTGGCTCTATCCAAACAGGTGACAGAGGGATGGAGTGAGCTGGATGATGGATTTAGACGTTCTTTTTTGAGGGAGACAAAGAAAAATACAAGAAAGAGAAATGGGGGCTGTCGCTGTCAATCCCAGGCGTTCATTTCAAAGGGCGTACGAACGCTCTCGGAAGCTGGAAATGGTGCCGCTTTCTGAGTCGGCTTTGAAAAAGACGAGCTGAGAACCAACAGCCTGTGGTGGAGGCAGAGCAAGCTCACACAGACAACTAAAAAAAACACTGTCCCTGTGTTCTTATATTGCTCTTTTTTCTATGTACTTATGTTTTTTTTTTCTGCTTTCAAATCTAGCATTTGATGCACAAACCACAGACTGAGCAGCAGCCCGAAACGCCTCAGAATGCGTTTTGCAGAAGGGCAGAGCAGAGAGCGGACATTTTGAAAGCCGTAATAAACGTGTAATTCAGGGAGACTTGGCTGTCGGGGATCTGCCCCGGCTGCTCGGTCTGCGTTGCCGCGGGGGACGGACGCTGTCAGTTGTTGTTTTGCCGCCGGTTTGTCACCGGTTGTTTTGCCGGGGAGAGCCGCGCGCGCCGGCGTGTCTGTGGCGTCTGGAGCTCCGCGCCGCGGCGTAGAGTCCACCTCTCTCTCTCCTCCGCCACGGCGAGGGGGGGGGGGGTCTCGGGGAGATCCGGGGGAAGGCGTAATGAAGACGAAGTGCCACATCGCTCGCGCCGTATGGAACTGACCTGCCGCGGGATGCCGGTATGGAACTGACCTGCCGCGGGATGCCGGTATGGAACTGACCTGCCGCGGGATGCCGGTATGGAACTGACCTGCCGCGGGGTGTGCGGTATGGAACTGACCTGCCACGGGATGCGCGGTATGGAACTGACCTGCCGCGGGATGCCGGTATGGAACTGACCTGCCGCGGGATGCCGGTATGGAACTGACCTGCCGCGGGATGCCGGTATGGAACTGACCTGCCGCGGGATGCCGGTATGGAACTGACCTGCCGCGGGGTGTGCGGTATGGAACTGACCTGCCACGGGATGCGCGGTATGGAACTGACCTGCCGCGGGATGCCGGTATGGAACTGACCTGCCGCGGGATGCCGGTATGGAACTGACCTGCCGCGGGATGCCGGTATGGAACTGACCTGCCGCGGGATGCCGGTATGGAACTGACCTGCCGCGGGATTCGCAGTCCTCCTGCGCCTCTTTGCTCAGATGGAAAAAGACGAGTGGGGAAAAAACAGCTCGTTCAGAACTGAACAACAACTTCAAGCGTTCCTGAGCAATAAGAGGGGTCTGTGCGGGTCGGCTTATCAGGGTGAACAGGGCCTGGATGCGTACGTCTCGCTGAATTGTGCGAAACGCAAACTTAAAAAGTCAGCCGTCGGTGACATACAGTGCGAACGCGTTGCCGTAGCGATGTGTTTATGACAAGTACTGTATTGTTACTGCTACAGTTCAGTGTTTAATTTAGCATAAAAAATACAATTTAACGTAAATATAACAGTTGCTCCACTGGAATGCAGCCGCGCGAGCAGCAGAGGGGGCTGGGCTCAGCAGGAAGTGAAGAAGCGGCGGATTCTCCGGATGAGTTACGGGAAGAAACCGCGCACCCGCTATACCGCCATGATGATCTCCGGGGGGGGGGGGGGGGCGGGCGGTGTCCTGTCCAGTAGGGCTCTGACATTTCAAGAAGATGTAGAAGGTGACACTCTGGTGCTGTGCAAGTTGAGTGAAAGGTCGGCTGGTGGGTTTGGGGGGGGGGGGGGGCGGGAGCGGGTGGGGGGTGAGTTTGGCGGGGAAGTAGCTGTGGCATCTCAGTTTTAGACAAGCGAAGCTTCGGGCGATGATTTGCTGTCCGGCTCGAGATGTCTTGTAGGCAAGCTGGGATGTGTGCTGGGACCGCTGTCTCGGAAGGCGGAAAGGAGAGGGAAAAAAAGCTGTGAAGCATTAGTGTAGCGGTGATAAGACAGGCCGTGGCAGGAGATGACAGAATCGAGAGGCTCGGTATAGAGTGAGAAGAGGAACGGACCAAGGACCAAACCCTGAGGGACACTTCTTGAGAGGTTATGAGGTAATTTTGCATCTGCAGCTGTTTTAAGCATTTTATCAAAACCCCACTTCCTTCCAGTACTACATGATTTTACCTCTTACCATCGGGGAATCGCAAGTATTTCTTTTAGTCCTGTCTGCTGAGTGTTACTTAAAAACTATAAAACTGTTAAAATGAAGCTGTACGGCCAAGGGAGATGACCGAGAACGATCCACTAAAAACAAATCTCTCTCCAGATTCATAATGAGCTTACGTTATTTGGATTTGGATTAACAGTTATTAGGGACTTTAGTGGATTTTTTTTTTTCTGGGTAAATCCTTTTTTTTTTTCAGCAGCTCTGTTTGAGAGGATGACTTCAGCCGACGGTTATTGGTCCAGGCCGTGCCTCGTACCTCAGCTCCTGCCCTCGAGCGTGCGCGTGGGGGGGGGGGGTGCAGGGGGGGGGGTCACGGGCTGCCGCACACGGGCCCTATAAAGGGCCCGGCCTTTTGTCTTCTGAGGATTTGTTTGTCTATCCCGGAGACTTCCACAAAATGGAGGACTCCCTCGGGGCAGGGGAAGGGCGCGTGCTGTGTGAGTGAGGCTCGGAAACCTTCCGGAACACCCACAGGGACTGCGGCCTCAGGTCAGACCCGCGGTGCTGCAGGTGTTCTTCTGCTTCTTTTTTTAGGACAAAGAGTCACTTCCTGCCTTGGCCTGAAAGCGCACGGATTCTTCTGGAAGCCTGGTTAATGGCTCCGGTCTGCCTTTTACCCAGAGAGAGAGGGAGAGTAGGGCATAGAGAGAAACGGGGGAGGGAGATGAGAGAAGAGAGGAGAGAGAGAGGGAGAGTAGGGCATAGAGAGAAACGGGGGAGGGAGATGGAGAGAAGAGAGAAGAGAGAGAGGAACAACAGATCGAAAGAGAAAATGAGTCTGGAAAGAAAAGGAGGAAGACGGAGAGGAAGAGGAGCCTTGCTCAGGACATTCTGCGCCGCGCTCTGGTGTAACGCACTCTGGTGTAACGCGCTCTGGTGTAACGCGCTCTGGTGTAACGCGCTCTGGTGTAACGCGCTCTGGTGTAACCCGCTCTGGCGTCTGCTTGTTTGGAAACTCGGGAGACGGACGTTTGCCCGGCAGCAGGGGAGCGCTCCTCTGAGCGGTTTTGCTAAGAGCGGGGGGGAGATGGAATGAAACAGTGAACTGCGGTCGGCTCGAGTGCCTGAATCGGAGCGGGTCGATCAGAAGGTGAACGGGAGCCGTGGATCCTTCTGACTGGGCCGAATTAATCACCCCCCCCCCATTAACATCCCTCTCACTCTCGAGGGGGACCTCTCCTCCGGACGGGCGTGAGAAAACCCGCCCGTCCTAATTTTACCAATGCCGATTTCGGCGTGTTGCCGTGGCCCCCACCCGTCATTTACGCCCTACAAACAGGAGCCCGTAACCCTGAGCTGCTCCCTTACCTCCCCCCCCCCCCCCGCCGCGGCACGCTTACCCGGTAAATAACCGTTGATGTTCGGGCGGGAGGGGCGGGGACACGGTGGACCCTCATCCCGCTAACATGGCCGCGCACGCCCGCGCGCGGGACCCCAGCCAGGGCAGACGGGGCCAGGCTGGCTCTCCTGACGTTACCCTCCCTAATTAATGCATGAGACTGTGAGTCCAGCGGACATGCAGCACAAGCTGAACGGCAAAGAGGGGGAGAAGGAGGATGCAGTCTGCAGGCTAAGCTCAGTACAGCTGGCACCCAGGACTGTGACAGACAGTACAGGAGACAGAGCACAGAGAAGACTGCACTGGATTATATCCAGTCATCTCTAATTATTCAATAATAATAATAATAATAATAATAATAATAATAATAATAATAATAATATAGATGAATATGAAGAATAAGAAAAAACAAAGAAGAATCATCATCACAACAGTTATTAATGCTGCATATTTTATTGTAGTAGTAGTAGTGACAGTAGCAGTAGTATTTATTATTTTATATTTTTGTTGTTAGCATTTTAGCAGATGCCCTTATTTACAGTGGCTTACATAGCTGGCTCACTGTCCATTTGGATGGATATGGACGGAAGCATTTGGGAGTAAACACAAGGCCAGACAGCAGCATGTTGTGAAACGCAGCACCAGCCAGGCCGATGTATGCGATTACCATCGCTGCGAATCGAACGCTGCGGAAGCGTCGCCGGTACCCGTAGCGTCTGGCTTGGTTTTCAGGTCGCTGGCATTTGTGGAAAATTGCCACCGGTAGCGGTTTTCTAAATCTCGGTTGTGAAACTGCGCTGCACATCTCCAGCATTAATATGCATCAGCGAGGCCCAGGAACTGCCAGGGGAAGGTGCTCACCAGCGGCTGGCTGCTGCAGTGAAGGGAAGGAGATAAAGAGAGGTGGGGGGGTGGGGTGGCGGGAGGGGGGGGGACCCACCCAAAGTCCCTGTCTGATGTGTGTTTAATAAGGTCAGAGCCAGACGTTCCTAATGCAGCGCCCAAGGGCCTCTATATTTAAACCGGGAGCAGGGGACCGTGGAGGGGAGCAGGGGACCGTGGAGAGGAGCAGGGGAGGGAGTAAGGAGCAGAGAAGAAGGCGAGGGCTGAGGTAAAATGGCCGCCGGGCCGCTGAGCAGGTTCACCTCTCCGGCGGACACGGCCGCTCCCTGCTGATTCGCCTCCTGACAGCATCTCCGCAGGGGTTCTTCCCCATCGGGGCTTCCTGTTAACCTGTTAAAACCGGTCCGCGCCGGTTCAGCTGGCCTTGACCGACCCGAGGCGAACTCAACCCGGTCAGGCCGGCTGACCGCGGCGTTCCTGCATGACACTGAGCACGTGTTCACGGTGCTCGAATGGGAACAAATAGTGTCAATATATACTGTGTACAATGTCTAATACAGAGTTGCTTCTAATTCCATTGACTTGATGGAGATTGTGGGAACAGGAGCTCGACTACATCTCGTCTACAAATATGTCTGCAGGTTACATATGACCATTTCATTTCCATATGACTAATAAATCTGAGTGCGGTTCGGCCAAGCCGACCACCGGCGGTTACTCCTGGTGGAAACCGTGCTCCTGCTTATGAACAGACAGCGAACTGTCCCCCCTTTTACAGTCAGGGACCGAGCTCAGAGCCAGTTTAATAGCGGAGGCCGAGGCCGAGGCACCTGGAGGATTTATACGCTGTTTACCGCGCGTGAAGGGTTAGCCGCGCGGTTTAGGGCGAGCCCTGCGCAGCGGCTAATTAATGCTAATGGCCCGAACCGCAAAACAATTAATGTTGCTAGCATTGCAGCGTGCTAACGCCGCCGTGCCAGCAGGTAATTAATGGGCCTTAATATACAGCGTTGGCGGTGCTTTAGCGCGCGGTTGGGTTAGCTCAGGGGCTGGGGAGCAGCGGGGCTCTGCAGGTTTCCTGTGGGTGCCGCGGCGTTGGGGGTTAGCGCTGTGTCTGACCCACCCCCCCCCCCCCCGGGGCGTGCGGACGGCGGTTTGTGATCCACGCGTTGGTGGGGGGGGGGTCCCGCTTCGCGCGGCGCTCTCTGGTGCTATAATGGCGGTGCTGGGGGGGGGGGGGGGCGGCTTAGCACAATCACAGTCTCTACCAGGTCCCCCTCCTTCAGCAGCTGGGTTGCCTGCTTCTGCTGTTCATAAACACACCCCCCTACCCCTCCCTCCGACCCCAGCAACACCCCTCCTGTGCTGCAAGTGTGTGTGTGTGTGTGAGAGAGTGTGTGTGTGTGTGTGTGCACGTGTGTTTGTGTATGTGTGTGTGTGCGTATGCCTCATACATTCATACACCGCCCAATTATTTCTCACCCCATTGTCAGTTTCTCAGCTCAGAAGAAGGGCCTGGCGTCTCTGTGACTGGCTTCACAGCCGTAATGAAAGACTCCATCAGGCAGGAGTAAGCGTGAGTGTGTGAGTGTGTGTGTGAGTGAGTGTGTGTGTGTGAGTATGTGTGTGTGTGTGTATGTGTGTGTGTGAGTATGTGTGTGAGTAAGCGTTGGCTCTTTATCTGGCTGTGCGAAGCTGTGCGCATCGCTAGCGCGGCGATGTTAGCGATAAGCGGGCGGGAGGCGGGCTCGATCACCGCCGGCGTTCCGTATCCCGCGACTTCCGGGCTTAGACCCCCCCCCCCCCCCCCGGGGGGGTGGACTCTGGCCTCGCTACGTACCCCGCGCAGCGTTCCCGAGCAGAGGGAACGGGGAGGGTGGGGCGGGCGACGGTCCTCCTCTGAGCCGCTGGCTGTTGTCAGAGGAGACGAGGCTCTCCGCCGCAGCGCGGGAGCCAGGAGGATGTGAAAAGCGGCGTCTGGCTGACAGAACGCTTCGCTCGCGCTCTCTCACAGGAAGTTAGCGGCTCGGTGGGGGATAGAGGTTTCCCGCCGGTCGCCGAGAACCAAACAGAAGCAGCGAGAGTCCCGGGACTCTTTACACCCGGCTTTTCCTGCTCATTCTTTCAATAACAACTTTTTTAATAAAAAAAACCTCACTGCCAGAGGATCTTGAAGTACGAAAACACGGCTTGTGGAAACTTTAAGGTATAAGGGCGGCAGTGTGGTACGGTTTTCAGCGGAGGGTCTCTGTGTATTAGCTCACCGCGCATGAAGTTAAATAATAACCCAAACAGAAATCTCACCCGCCTGCGCTCCGCACTTCCTCCCTCGCGAAAACCCCAGACCCCGCTCCAAGATGGCTGATTCACGGCCTGGCGAGCGCTCGCCCCGATGCTCTCCCCCGGCGCGGACCGACCGGCCGCTCGCTCCCGCTCCACACAGGCCTCTTTGTGTCCTCCCTCTCCTCTGAACTCCTGCGTCGTGCGCAAGAATGCGTCAGAAATATGCGCTGAACCGCAGACTCTCCTACTTCTCCCCGTTTAGCCCCATGAACGGTAGGGGGGGGGGGGGGGGGAGGAGGGGGGGGGGTGGGCCAGTGTATTCATTTCACCGGGAATGGAGGGGTAAGGAAAGACTTAACTTTCTGAGCCCAGACGCTATCCCGTAAATCAGGGACATGAGTGGGGAGGAGGGAAAGAGGGAAAGAGGGAGAGCGAGGGAGGGGTATTATCAGCCTTTCTTCTTGCTCTCTTTATCCACGGGCGTGCTTTGTGAGTGGCTGGTGCCAGACACAGGGTTCAGTCGGTGTGGGTGTGGTATCCACTGTTGCCAGCTTGGCGACTTTGTCGCTAGGTTTAGCAACTTTTCGGACCCCTTTAGCCACTTTATTTTTCTTTTAAATAGCCCAGCGACACACCTGGCAGCTTATTGAGCTTCAGCTCCCTGCTCCGCTCGCCCTGTCTGCTGCTCGCCCTGTCTGCAGCTCTGTCTGCTGCTCGCCCTGTCTGCTGCTCGCCCTGTCTGCTGCTCGCTCTGTCTGCAGCTCGCCCTGTCTGCTGCTCGCCCTGTCTGCCGCTCGCCCTGTCTGCTGCTCGCCCTCTCTGCAGCTCGCCCTGTCTGCTGCTCACCCTATCTGCTGCTCGCCCTGTCTGCAGCTCTGTCTGCTGCTCGCCCTGTCTGCTGCTCACCCTGTCTGCAGCTCGCCCTGTCTGCCGCTCGCCCTGTCTGCTGCTCGCCCTGTCTGCAGCTCGCCCTGTCTGCTGCTCGCCCTGTCTGCAGCTCTGTCTGCTGCTCGCCCTGTCTGCTGCTCGCCCTGTCTGCAGCTCTGTCTGCAGCTCTGTCTGCTGCTCGCCCTGTCTGCAGCTCGCCCTGTCTGCAGCTCTGTCTGCTGCTCGCCCTGTCTGCAGCTCTGTCTGCTGCTCGCCCTGTCTGCAGCTCTGTCTGCTGCTCGCCCTGTCTGCTGCTCGCCCTGTCTGCAGCTCGCCCTGTCTGCTGCTCGCCCTGTCTGCAGCTCGCCCTGTCTGCTGCTCGCCCTGTCTGCAGCTCGCCCTGTCTGCAGCTCGCCCTGTCTGCTGCTCGCCCTGTCTGCTGCTCGCCCTGTCTGCTGCTCGCTGTCGCTCTGCTGCTCTTATAAGAGCGACTGGGTGGCGACGGCAGAGGCAAGCTACAGCCGATCGTCTGCCAGAGAGGCTCATGGGTATGTGGTGACATCACGAATATGTAAATTAGTGAGTGATGTCCTGGAGTCGCTTGCTGTCCGAGTTGCTGCTTGGCACCTGAAATCTGTCCTTTTTCCTCCCTTGACTGGCCTGGATTTAGGACCACAAGAACTGTCTCCAAATGCAAAGTTTTTCCAGTGATGATTTGCTTACAGTATGTCACCATTTCCATGCTTGGTGTCTGTTGCTCCCAAATTAATTGCACAGGTGATTTTTTGATGTTTGTCTGGGATAAGCATGTATTTGTATGTATATGAGTATTTGTGTATGTAAATGTATGAATTATACTTATACACTGTATATTTACTGAAGGCACAGCAAGCAGTCAGCCATCAGTAGGATCTGCTCTGTCAAGGCAGGCAAAGAATTTCAAAAGTATTTCAGCCAATTTTCGACCACAAATCTTCTGTTTCCTCTGAAATGTGGGCGTGATCGTAGCAGAAGTGACTGGAGCCAGAGAACACGGACCTGTTAGTGTTCACCGAGGCCAAAACGCAGAGAGAGAGGGAGAGTTTGTGCTGATGGGAAAAATAGCTTTTTCTTTGAGTCGTTTCTACGTTTCATTCAGGCTGACAGTTTAGCGCCTGCCATGTCTCTCTATTTATATTTAAATGCGTGCCGGAGTGCTCTTGCCGCCTTTTTTAGGTGAGAATGATGTATTCAGCGGTCTGCAGATGGCCTGACAGGGTGCTCTGGTTAGGCCCGGTGTGCCTACAGTGGGATTTCTTCTCTCCCGAATATCCCAAATATTTTATTTTATTTTTAGTTTTTTAGTTCCAGCAGCTCTGCTGTATGATTACAAATAAAAGCATGGAAACAGCTCCTGTTATCTTCAAGAAGCGCAACATACTTTTTTAAAAATTGAGCTAGCTGCTAATTAATGTGGAAAGAAACATGGTTTGTTATACCTTAAGTATAAAATTTAAACCATTTTTTTGTGTTCTTTGTTATAATCAGACATGAGTTACGGTTATTATTATATACTGTCATGATAAAACGTTTTGTAACATTCCAAACAATGACCCTTATAAAAAGTGAGCACAGGCCCCCGTCCCTAATGAACTCTGATGGATTTTCAAGGAGAGAATTTGGTGGCAACAGCCTCACAGGGGTGACGTGTGAAGATCTCCGTCCAGCCCTCTCGCTGAAATGGAAAGCAGCCCTTATTCCTGCCCTAAGTGGAGATGATGCGCTGATGTGCAGTCCTGTAATGGCCCCCGGACCAGCGTTTAACGTGAATCGGGAATTATTCATTTTCCTCCGGCGTTTAGGCCTCTCTCCCGAATTTGCAAATTGGGCTGTAAGTGTTTGCCCTCCCCGCGCGGCCCTGGAGCGGACGGCGAAACGGCGTCGGTCTACCGGCCAATCACGGGCCTCTCCTCGGGATTTACGAAGCACAATGGCGTGATTATGGCGCCCTTGCGCCGAGCGCTGCCTGTCGGAGAGAGCGCCCGCCGTCCTCTGTGACGTCCGGACGCTCTCTCCGTGTCTGTGAGGGGAGGGGGGGGGGGGGGACGCGTCCTTGTGCTAATGCCGAAAAAAACAAAAAGGAGGACAGAACTCCGGAATATTTTTCCGCGGATCGCGGTGTCGGCTCGGTGGCCGGAGAGCAATTATCGGGGGCGGGCGAACATCCTGGCGAGGCACGAAAAATAGCGTTTTTAGCGGAAGTGCACCCCGAAAATAGCCACGTTCGGTTTCCCCCCCCCCCAAACCTAGTGTTTTTCTCTGTCTCAGATGCGGCTGTCCGCTGGCAGTATGTGCTGTTGAAGATACTCCCCTTTGAAGTTAAATAGACATGACTCACAAACACTGACCTTATATTAGCGGAGGCTGTTTGCTTGCCGGGCAGACCCTTCTCACACACAGGGGCCCTTGTTGTGTGTAATTTGGGCAGGCTAGCGTCACTCAGCCAGTCTAGCTCAGTAATGGTGGTGCTCTGCCCGGGTGCATGGGCTCTATTCATAAACACACCGGCTGGGGCTGATGAGACTTTTTCCTTTTTTTTTCACATGGCGGTTGAAATTAGAGTTTGTTTTTGGAGGCCTTTACCTGAACCCTCCAGACCTGGGGCAGGGGGGTGGGAAGGGTGGGGGAGAGGGGGCACTTGGTGTCTTTGAACCTTCATTTTTAGAAATAGACTGTTTTTTGGGGGGTTTTTTTGGACACAGCAAATACTGCTGCACTACAGTTTTTTTTTGTTTTTTTTACTGTTGCGGTGAAGTCCGGCTAAGAGCAGATTTTTTAGATTTTAATTGTAGGTGTGCTCCTTGCCTCCCTTTACTAAATGCCGCGCTGCTCTTACAGTGCGATGGAGGCTGGTGCTCCCGCCCCATGCTGGCATCGCCAATTAGCTGCACTCCTGCGCGGCTCGGTGCCCGTGGGCACAGTGTGGGGGGGGCACGGACGCGGGGGCACGGAGCTGCTCCCTGGTTCGCTGCCGGATGGTGGGGGGGGGGGGGGGGGGGGCGGGTCTTTGGGATGCTGTTTCTGCCCCCCCACCCCCTCCCCCCATCAGGACAGTCCACTCACTGACCCGCGACCCGGTTTGGACAGCAGGAACCGGATAACAGTCTGACCTGGGTCTGGATAACCTAGAGCTCTTCTGCTTGATGCCGAGACTTGCATCCTAATCGCCTGCAGTTACTCACTCACACTTCATACCTATGGAGGTATTAGAATAGAGAATGTACAGTATGTGTTCTGTATATCCTCCAGTCTCTCCCCATTTTCTCTTTCTCCTCCCATTCCCTCTCCTCTCCTCTCTCTCTCTCTCACCTCTCTCTCTCTCTCTCTCCCTCTCCCTTTCTCTCGCCCCTCTCTCTCTCTCTCTCTCCCTCTCCCATTCTCTCACCCCTCTCTCTCTCTCTCTCTCTCTCTCTCTCCCTCTCCCTCTCTCTCGCCCCTCTCTCTCTCTCCGCTGGCACGGAGCCTGATGGCGTGTGCGGGGCTGTGAGTTGGGTGCAGGTAGTGACGCCGCGCTCGCTGGGTAATCTGAACAACGGGCCGTTCGACAGCTCTACCCGTCTCCGTGACGACTCCTCAGGGAGCTCCGGACGCTTCCGGCTCCTCCTCCTCCTCCTCCTGCTCCTCCTCCTCCTCCTCCTCCTCCTCCCTTCCCCTCGGCTCCAGAGAACGGGCTTCGTAAGCGGGGACGTCGTTCCCCCGATCAGGCCACTCAAATGCACTTTGTCTGCTACCCAGAATGCCGAGGGGGAGTCAGAGAACGCCGCACAGGGTCGCGGTGGGGAAGGTGAACAAGTCACTTTGATTTATTTATTTCTTCTTCTTTTTCTTCTTCTTCGGCAGCTGGTGTTCCTGGCGTCTGGGAGTTCCTTTTCCTTGAGCGAATGTTTTTTTTTTGTTACGTGAGTAACGGGGAAGCGCGCTGCCAAAAAAAGACACACACAAGACTTTTAAGCGAATAAATTATCCATATCTGCACAATGATAACCCAAACTATGCTGCTGTTAAACACAATGATATCGATTAAAATTAAAAATGACATCCAGGGGTCTGTAAGTGAAGGGATGATAAAACGACAGTTTAATTTGCACTTTTTTCAGGACGGAGAGCCGTTCCCCGGCAGCTGGCTTTTGTGTTCCCCACGTATCCATGGCTGCTGTTTCCATGACTCCCCAGCAATTATTTTCATAATTGTTCGAAATTATCGCTCTTCGTAAAGCGTGTGGAGAATCGTTGGACTTTTGACGTCCTCACATCTTAAATGTTGAAAGAGTCGTTTTCTCGGAATTTCCCATTTTTTTTAAGACAAGGTAACGATGTAAATTTCTTTAAATAAAAAAAAGAAACGTTTTTACCAGCCCAGTCGTCCCGCTCCTCCTCACCCATGCCCTCAGGGGGTCAAGCGAAGGCCGAAACGAATACAGTAACGCCGTCTCCCTGACAACGGTATCCAGCCCCCCCCCCTCCCAAAATCAATAAGCAGCAGCGCTACCCGGCCTGTGGTGAACTATAGCCCCTGCACACCACTGAGCCCTTCAGTCTCTCTGTGCTAATCCCTGTTATTAAGAGAGTTAATCATCTGAACAAAGGCCGCGTTGGCACCTCCTGAGCGATGGGCGCCGTGGACGCCCGCCAAGCCGGCCTTGGCAGCGGCGGGGCACTCCCTGTCTGTCCCCGCTCCCTTCGGCGGGAGGCCCCGGAGACAGACGTGCGAAGGGTCAAGGGTCAGGCCCGAGGCCGGGCGGTCCGCAGGGTCGGCACGGTGACAGCAGATTTACGCCGTCTCCTTACATATTAAGGCGCGCCCGGGGCGGTCCCCTGGGAACACGGCCCCCTGGGAACACGGCCCCCTGGGAACGCGGCCCGAGCCCCAGGGAACCTGCGCTGCTGGATGTAGCTGCGCTAACCGCTAAGCGCTAACCGCTAAGCGTACACCAGTTCATCTGCCCTTACGGCAGTGACCAACCCTGCCTTTCATGTTCTCACACAACCGAGTGAGTGAAGTTATAGACCACCTCATTCAGCAGATGTTTGGTTAACCGTTAAAATAACTGAGCCTCATGCATAAATTACATTTTAATTTTTATAGTGCATTTATGTACATTGTTTACCTAATAAATAGACCATTTCTGAGTGAAAAGCTGTTATATTCCGGACGTTATTCATGCATTAGTGCATCCATCTCATTATTCTGGTATTTCACCAGATGAGAAGATGGCTGGGTGCCAGGAGTGCATTTAAAATGCACCAATCACAGCACGTTAAAAAATACATCGAATTAAACCAACCACGCGCAGTCGTACTGTGATTCCAAGGGTTTTATGTTTTGTGCTGGATTCCCAGCAGATTCTGTGTTTCTGCTTTAATCTGGATTCCTAGCAGATTCTATGGTTGTATCTTACCTGGATTCCCAGCAGATTCTATGTTTCTGCGTTTATCTGGATTTCTATGTATTCATGTACTTATGTCTTTCATGTATTTATGTGAGGCTGCAAAGCAAAAACTGTGAAAACAAATTTCCCCTGAGGGACATAAAGTAAAGTATTGTATTGGATTCCCAGCAGATTCTATGGTTTTGCCTGAATCTGGATTCCCAGCAGATTCTATGGTTCTGCTCTCACAGTATCTGGATTCCCAGCAGATTCTATG
>CM077293.1:51170026-51185026 GCA_039654925.1 Anguilla pacifica
GCAGTCACTAGAACGAGCCTGCCAGACATTATTTGTAAAGGAAAACAGACAACGGCATTTAATTATGAGTCAAAGTTAAGGACAGATGGTGATTGAATCCGGACCAATGTCACCAAAAAGGACAAGTGCCTTTTGGATAAGAAATAAAGGAAGGAAATCACAGCGTGATTTTTATGTTTTCCTGGGGCTGAAATTAAAAAGTGTCAGTCACAAGGTGATCATCATTAATGCAGCCTGCCACTGTTGCCGTGTATGACTTCCATCACGTTAATTGCATAATTGATTCACATTAAGGTGTAATCAGCGTCTTGCATGGGAGGCCTGTACCAGCGATTTTAAATGAGCCCAAGAGTCATGTACTGTTCTTTGTTGAACAAATGGGACAATAGGCCATATTACTGCATATTACAGCTCAAAACTCCCATTTTGTTTTACTTTGGCCTATAAAAATTTTTTTTTTAAATGCCTGGCATCACAACACTGGTATCTCAAATATATGTGATGTTATCATTGATTTTAGATTGTTCTGAGACTAGAGGCTTGTAAGACGTATAGATGTAGTGCACCAGTGCAGAATTGTGCTGTTATACACTGAGTGTTTATTGTAGATACTGCAAGTAGGGGATCATTATGTTTATAATAAAACAAATTTATTTGAGACCCACGGCCGTTTGGAGAGAGAGATAGCGTAAGCAAACGCTGACAGATAGCGTACAGTCACAAGCGAGCGAAGCTTGCATCTTTGCATAGCACACATTGTTCAATACGACCCTTCAGGCCGTCTCGAACATGAATACTGCTTCTGAACAATGCCCGCATAGAGTCCGCTTGAAATGAACGTGTGTAATGCGAGAAAAAAGAAGAACACAGTGCTGGGTTGAAGACCAGGAGTAAGAGCGGTGTGTTTGAATCTGAATGAGGCGGTGGAGGCTGGGGGAATCTCTCTCTCTCTCCGGAGAGCCGGGTGACTGACAGGCTGATGTCACTCCGCTCTGAGGGGAAGGCACCGCGCGACCGCGATGGCGAGGACCCGCCGCCAGCAGGGCTTGGCGGAAACATGGACGGGCGACGCCGCCATGTTCATCCCCCGCTCCTCCTATTAGACGGGTGAAGACGACCCCCCCCCCCTCCCCCCCCGCTCCCTGCGCGTTCGCTGTGAAGGGGGGCCCATTGTGATTTGTTTTGCAAAGCCAGCCCGTCTCTCTTCTCCCGCGTGTTCCGTGGCGTTTGAAGATGTCACGGTTGCGTTTGAAGATAGCGGGGCGGTGGTGGCGCTGGGGGGTGGTGGGGGGGGGTTGGGGGGGGCGATACGGGACCCCTGGCGGGTTGTTTGTGCTCCGGTGCTGCATAGGAAGATGAGCTGATAAATATTTTCTTTAAGCCCCAGCTGGCCTTGATCTGAACGGATCGTATCGTAGAGAGAAGCCCGCATTGCATCACCTGTTCAGCAGAAAGCCATGCTGGGACCGGGATGCTATCAGTACAGATCCAAGTGCTGCGAGGGTTTGTTTATTTTTCGTTTTTTTTTCCCTCTCCTCATTTTAACAACCTGACTACAGAGAGCAGCCACTGTTCTCAGCTCATTTTACGCCGACACGTTTATTTATTTTGAGTCTATTAGTTTGTTTTGAAAGTTAATGTGGAAAATTTGCTGGATTTTTTTCTTTAAATATTGGTTTTTCCTTTAAAGGGGGAAAAGACCACGGGCGCTGCGCTCACTGACCCGGACACCTCGTCCTCTGTGCTGTGTTTTTTTAGCGTGAGGTGTGGCGTGCGGGTCGAGCGATGGGGTGTGGCGGCACTTCGCTCCTTAGCCCTGATTGGCTGCCGATAGCAACGCTGCATCAAATTACACCCCAAGGCGCTGCCATCGACGTGAAGCGCGAAGCCTTCCGTGTGCGTGGGCGAGACCTGGCCCGCCTCGCCTTTTACGGACCCCACCTCTCGCCCTGTTTCTTAAAGTCTTTCTGCCACCCTACACCCCCCCCACCCCCACCCCACCCTTCCCTGATCTGACCTGCTAACCCCCCTTTTCTCCACAGTCGCCCCTCCCCTTCACTGTGATTGGTTAACATCCCATTCTTCATTTCCATGCAGCCCCCCCCCCCCCCCCCCCCACCATCTTTAACGGTCACATTCCGCGGTCCGAACTCGACCTCTCGCCCTTATCTCCGCCGCGTTGCTCTCGTTTCTGACTTTTTTCTGTGTGGATTGCGTGCGTGGTCTCGTAAAAAAACCCCTCTCTCGTTTCCTTATAAGGCCTTTCTCTTTGGGTCCAGGGTTAGCCTATGCTGGCTTGCGAGGGAAAGTTTCTCACCGATCTCAACACCCCATGGAGAGTAAATCTGGGTGGTAACCCTTGCTGGGGGTGGTGGAGAGGGGACGGGGGGGGTTGGGGGGGGGTTTGGGGAGGAAGGCCCGCCCTTCACGCGTCTGTAATGAGTTTCCGGAGTTGAGTTTGGGGTCGCGACCCTGGCGGCTCGCCTCCTGATGGGTCACGCCCCATGGAGGCCCGTGCTCCCGGGTGGAAATGAACGCTTCTGTGGGCTAATGAGCGCTCTGACCCTGGGTGTGGCGTTACCAGGCTAATAATGAGGCTGGCGGGGGGGGGGGGGGGCTAAATCAAGCCCCCCTCCTTCATCGCGCGCAGTGTAAACTGCAGAGCCGTTCGCCCTCAGGCAGATGACAGCAGCGCTTGTCTTCAAATAGCAGATTTTTTGCTCCTAATTTCAGACCGTGTTAATGTAGCGTGGATTCCTTTCTTTCCCTGTGCTAAGTGGGGTTTATTTCACTGTCCTCTGCGTTCCGCGCGGCTCTGTTTGAAACCGACTCGAGCTCTGAAGTGTCTCTTTGATCAGCAGCGTCGGTTTGAGTAGCGGCGATGTTTTTAATGCTGTGGCGAACGCTGGCACATGTCCTTCTGACTCAATGTGCGTATAATGATGTGTCAGTCAGCTAATACGCTAATAGCACATTAATGCACGCCTGATTAATCACAGCTCTGAATGGAGAACTTTGATTAATGAGACTCTGTCTCTCTCTCTGTCTCTCTATCCCCCTCTCTCTGTCTCTCACTCTCTCTCTGTCTCTCTCTGCCTCTCTCTCTGTCTCTCTCTGCCTCTCTCTCTGTCTCTCTATCCCCCTCTCTCTGTCTCTCTCTGCCTCTCTCTCTGTCTCATTCTCTCTCTCTCCCTCTCTCTCTCTCTCCTTCTCTCCTTCTCTCTCTCTCTCCACCTCTCCTTCTCTCTCTCTTTTACACCCTATCTTGATTGCGCACACACACACACACACACACATACGCGCATAAATCAGTGCAGGAGAAATGAGCTGTATTGTGTGAGGGCAGAGGGAGTGTAATTTGATCAGGTTCAGTTTCCGTAGACAGTGAGCAGCCCTACAGAGTTTAACAATGCAGGGCCCCAGTCGAGGAAACACGACGTCCATTGTATCCGCATGGTTTTTAAATGCATTTGTATCATTCCCATGTCCCCTGTGTGTCTGTAGCTTCGGTGGTCCAGGGTAATGGGGTGGTGGCATTAATGATAATAAACTGTAGTAATAACAAACAGTAGCTTTTATCTGTTTGTGTATGGCCTGTGGCATGATACACTTTCATAAAGAGGCACAGGGTATGATGGATGACTGCGTGTATGTGTGTGTGTGTGTGTGTGTGTGTGTGTGTGTGTGCACGTGCGTACGCGTGTGTGCGAATATGTATGTGTGCATGTGCACGTGTGCGCATGTGTAGACGTGTGCGTGTGTGTGTGTGTGGAAGCGTGTGTATGAGTGTGGCTGTGTGTGTGTGTGCACGTGTGTATGAGTGTGGCTGTGTGTGAGAGCAGTGCTTTGTGTAAATGCAAGCGTGCAGTTGAGATAGTCATCACCCGTAGGGTCTTTAGTTGGGAAGGGCTGGCGATGTGGGGGGGGGTTGTTTGGAACTGCTGGGGGGGTGGGAGGGGATGGAGGGGGGGTGGCACTGCTGGGCGGGTGGGGGGGGTGGAGGGGGGGGTGGCACTGCTGGGGGGGTGGGGGGGCGTAAGGCAGCTGCTGATCTTGGGGAGGTGATAAGAGAGTGTTGCGTCACGAGTACCAGAGGCCTGCATGCCAAGCAGGCATCCGGAACGCCCCCCCCCCCCCCCCCACGCACACACACACACACGCACACACCCTCCCCCCCCAACACCCCACCGGAAAGCGACCCAGCTCTCTCTCCTCTGATAGGCTCGGGTACGAGGGAGGTACAGCATGTAAGACTGGAGCTCTGGGCATTATGCTGCAGACAGACCAGCGGCTAAATCCTACCATCACTGCGCCAGTTTATTGTTTGATTTCACATTTCATTTGTGTTCATATTCCCTCAAATTGTTTCTGAAGGTTGTGCCACTATGTGCCACTTATAGAGCCTGATTTTAGCTGGAGAAATTGCAGTAAAAGCACACTGCTCAGTGTTACATTAGCAGGGAAATACCCTGGATTTGAACCTGCAAACCTCAAATGCTAGTTGTGCATTACCGCATGATGGCAATTTAGAACTTCCGTGTCTCAAATGGACTGGCCGCTTGGCCCACTTACGAACGGCCAATCAGACGAACACGAGGACGGTCATGTGAGGCCTCGCACAAAGGTGCATTCAGACCTCTCCCCCCCCCCCCCCCGCCCTTAACTCAAGCTGTGCGCTCCCAGCAGGAAAAAAAAAACGCTTTGCGTTTCTGACGGCAGACCTGGCGACACCTGCTGCCCGACCAGCTGTGAGAGGGGCGCAGTGGGGCGGGGGGGGGGGGGGCGCAGTGGGGCGGGGCGGGGGGGTTCCAGGGATCGAGGCGGTTTAGAGTTCTTTACGGCTACTTTTCAATTAGCGGTAGATTTAGAGCCGCCAAAAACAAAAGTGGGGGGGGGGGGGGCGCGTGATTTAGGAGGGGGCCGCGGGAAGACGGAGAGGAGTCCTCGCTCGGCGAGCCGGTGATTACTCCACGGAACCGGGGGGCCTCGGGGTCACACCGCGCAGTCGACCCCCCTGGAGCTCAGCGCCGCTGTCCCGCACATTGCAGACAGCGCCGGGGGAGGGGCGCGGTGACACCGCCCGTCTGGGGCTCATTGTATTTATGTCTGCGGGCGTGTGATAACTCCCGCCGCCCCGGCGCGGGCTGGCAGGGCCCGGCCGGCACGCAGGTGTGCGACAGGAGGGCGCGGAACGGAACGACCGGGCGAGGGTGAATTACTGATGGAGCGATAAACCTTTTGCCCGAGGAGCGGCCGCGTTTACGCTCGTAGCTGCCACCCGCCTCGCCCCGCGCGCTCTCTCTCTCTCTCTCTCTCTCTCTCTCTCTGTCGCCCCGCGCGCTCTCTCTCTCTCTCTCTCTCTCTTTCTCTGTCACCCCGTGCGCTCTCTCTCTCTCTCTCTCTCTCTCTCTCTGTCGCTCCGCCGCAATACATACATAGATCAGTTCTGCTCTGAAGGAGTGAGGAGAGAGACAGTTTGTGTGCGTGTGAGAGAGAGATACAGAAAGAGAGTGTGTGAGAGAGATATAGAAAGACTGTGTGTGCATGTGAGAGAGAGTGAGAGACAGAGAGAGAGAGACAGAGAGAAATGAAGTGTCTTGAATTTGAGTCTTGTCTTTTTATCCTATTAACATTTCGATTGTTGGAAACAGGACATACAATAACTTTTCAACCATAGATTTTCTTCCACAGCTATAATTAATTGTAGTTATAAGTCCATATGCATGTAGTTGTTACGGCAATAATTGAGCATTGAGCTGAATTGTGAGTTTGATACCCAGTACTTTCATCTGACCCCCCCCCCCTTTAAAAAACAGAAACAGGCTGTAAAGGGGTGTGCGTCGGAAAGCGCTGAAGTCGACGAGGTGGAGACCGTTGGTCGCGGGGCACTGACGTACCGTTCCTTTTGCTCTCTCTCCCCCCCCCCCAGTGGACGATGACTTCCTGGCCCTGGGGGAGCTGCCCGAGACGTTCCCCTCGGACCCCCCCGAGCCCCTGCCGCACTTCCTGATGGAGCCGGAGGAGGCGTACATCGTGAAGAACAAGCCCGTCAACCTGTACTGCAAGGCCACGCCCGCCACGCAGATCTACTTCAAGTGCAACAGCGAGTGGGTGCACCAGAAGGACCACACCGTGGAGGAGCGCGTGGACGAGACCTCAGGTAAGCCCGGACGCTGGGGGGGAGGGGGGGGGCAGATGGGTGAACGGTGGGGGGGCCAAGGGGCGGGGGGGGGGGAACCAAGCAGGGAGAAGAGAACAAATGGGTGGGTGAAAGTAATGAGAACTCCGTGTCAGAAATCATGCGAGCCTAGAACATCTGCCTAGAACGTCCTGGTGGCGGTGGTCATCCTGGTGGGGGGGGGAGTGAACTGACTCGATCTGAGGCGACTCCCGCAATAAAGTATAAACACTGCGCTCTCCCTCTGCGCCTGTCTGATGTTTGTCCCCATTCTTCAGCATTTCATCTCTCCCCTCTCTCCCCCCCCCCCCCCGCTTCGTTTCACCGCCAGCTCAGGGCCCCTCCCCGTCACGCGCGTGCCGTACGCGGCGGCGGCACAGAGGAACCCTGGGATAATTGCGGCGTGCCGTACGTGGCGCTGTTCTCTGAGCGCTCACCGCCTCGGGCTGAAAATGTCGCCACATTCCGACGCAGGCGTCGCAACGTTCCCCGACACCGATCTCCGCCGCTCGCGCCCAACAAAAGGATTCCCTGAAAATGAGCGGAGTATTCACCTGGGGGAGGCGACACGTCCCCCCCCCCACCCCCCGCTGGATTAGCCAACCCCCCCCCAGCCCCCCCCAGCCCCCCCCCGTGCTGGAGTACGGCGAGAAGCTTAACAAAATGTCAGCCTTGGCTTCAGCGAGTCGGGCTGTGCTGTGGGTCCCTGTACGATGCAGCGTTTTCTTCTCCTTCTTCTTCTTCTTCTTCTTTCTTTCCCTCTCTTTTACTTTGGGGCGTGTGCGTTTCGCTCGGCTCCGCCTCTGCCTCGCCTCGGACTGACATTTCAGCGCCGGCCGTCTCCCAGCATGCACTGCGCGGCGCGGGCGGCGTCCCCCGGACACGGCGGCGTCCTCGGGGCCGCTGGCATCCGCCGGTTTAATAAATCCTGCTCTCCGGCAGCCGGGCGGGATGAATGGGGGGGGGGGGTGTGAATAAGGGGTGGGGGGGGGTGAATAAGGGGGGGGGCGTGAATGGGGGGGGGCGTGATTGCTACCTGTGGGCTACACGGGGAACTCAATTCCCCACTCTGGCGGCTGAAAGCGCTCAATCAGGGGCGGCGTGTAGCGTCTAATGGCCTCTGGGAGCCTGAGGGCGATTCGCGCTCTCAGGCCCGGCTTTAAACCACAACTCCTGTTTATTTATCCCTTTCCAGGAGGGCGGGGTTTCACACGCACACACAGGCACGGCCATCCTACACGCGTGTGACACGCCGGAGTCAGAACCGCGCGCGGACGCGCAGGAAGGGGCGGGGTCGCCAGCTCTGCGGATTTAGCGTAACCGAAGCAGCAGCGGCGCCAGCGCTGGTGTTAGGCAGCGTCTACCGCTTCGGTTACGCTAAAACCGTAATACACTCTCACACACACACCCCACACACACACACACACACACACACACACACCACACACACACCTATACCCCCCCCCACACACACACACACACACACACCTCACTAAGACACTAAGACACTAAGACACTCTCCGAGCCGCCCTCTCCCCTGGCCGCTCTCTCTAATGTCTCCTGATTGATAGGAGAGAGACCGCAGATAAGGGCTGTCCAGGACCGGTCAATAGCTATTTTAGCGGGAGGAAAGACGATCCGATGCTACCCCCTCCTGCTCAGTCTCCCCCCCCCACCGCGCGGGGACGGGAGTAGATTAGTGGATGATCGGGCGTTGGAAAGGGGCGGACGGACGGGGGGAACAGGGGGGAGCGTTATCTCTGTGCCCCACAGCCCGGCTCCAGCAGAAAAAATCGTTACCCCCCCCAGCCCCCCCCCCCCCCCCCAGAGTTTTTCTTTTGCAGGAAATAAATAAATAAGGACTTTGCTTACGGCGAAGGGGCTGAGAATGGCGGACTGGGATCGTTAGCTTCCTCGAAATGGATTTCCTCTTCAGCCAATCGCGTGCCGGCGCGGAGGAGCCCCCCCCCCCTCCCCCCCAGGAATCTCGGATGGATTCCTCAGGTTTCCTCTCTCTGCCGTTCGTCCTCCCGGGGGCCGAAATTAGAGCCCCTCCTGACCCCCGCCCCCCCCCCCCCCCCCCCCCATAAGCCCTGTCTCATTATCTCATCAATACCATCAGGAGTGCTGGCCCTTAGACGGCCGTGCATTGGATGTCAGTGTGTAACTGAAGGGCAGGGAGGATAGCGAAGGCCGATTCAATAGGAAGTGACTCATGCCCCCCTTTGAATTCAAAGCTTTACGCGGCTCAGTTTAGTGGAGCGCTGACGGCTTCTGGCTTCTCACTTACGCTGGCAATATTTGTGCGATTAAGATCATTTCCGTCCTAAAAGTATATATATATATAGAATATATATATATGCCTTTTTCACAGCACCAGTGTCCTGCAGGTGCATGTCTGTAGGGGGCGATCTATTGAAAGCAGGGCCAAAATTGTTTTAAAGCTGACGAGCTGGAGTGGCGTCAGTTTCTCTGAAGTCGCTGTGTCCACTGTGCCCTCCCTCCATGAGACAGCAGGGAACGATTCCCAGTTATGGGAAAATCGTCCGTGACCCTGTACGGGATGGACTGCACCACGCTGTCCCTGCCCCCCCCGCCCCCCCGCTCGGCCGGCAGCGAGGGATCGTCACCGCTAATCTCCGCGCGGGTCGGCTCATTGATTTCTATAGACGGGAGCGAGTTAATTACGCCTAGCTCCGGTCCTGCAGTCGCTGTGCGGTAATGTGCACCCCCAGCAGGGTCATCGCCCTGGAAGTGATTACTGTGGGCGTGGGAGAGGGAGCTCTCTTCATTAGGGAGAATTATCGCACCTGCGCCTGCTAGCACCGCCGCTCGCCCTGAATAAATCCCCCACTGATGCTCGAGCGCGTTGACATCGCGAACCTTTCCATTTGTTCCCCGTTTGGATGAGTCGCTCGCCGCTGCCGGAGTTTGGGAAGCGGATCAAGTGGAGGTCTGCGCTGAAGAGCAGGCAGCTGCGCGGTTTCGGTTTTTTTGTTCGTTATGAAGGACGTGGAGTGTGCGATTAGTGATGTGTTTTTGCTGTTGACGGCGTTCATGCCTATTGTGTAAATGTTGCCTCATTACATTTCACAGGTTGGTGGGGAAGAGGCATTTCTAACAAAATAATTAACAAAATAATTATCGTTTGAGATGATGGAAAAGCTATTTTGGCACAGATGGAGCACCGACTGAGAAATATTTTTAGAGCTGCTAATATTTGTGATAGCCTCTGCCTGGCTGTTGAGTTCAGATGAAATGTATTTTTGAATAATCTGTGCTACGGGAGGTTGGTTTAATGAGCGTAGTTATCATGAACTTTATACGCTTTTTTATTTGGTTGATGGAACCTTTATTGGAGTTCTTTATTTGCATTAATATTATGAAATATTTTTAAATAGATTACACAGAAATTATTGTCTTAGAATGAGGAGGAAATGAGAAGGGTAGCAGGGTAGCATTTAAGTAACTGTAGCTGCAGATTTGAGCTTTTTTTTGGACAAGCGAGGAAGTATGTCAGTATCTACGATACGATATGAAATATGGTGAAGAAATAATTGTTTTGGTATAAATGAGGTGTGTGCCATGGTATAGAATTCGAGGACACTTTGGTGGAAAATCTCTCAACTAAAACTCAAGTAGACAATGTGACTTTATTTTACACTGAGAAATTACCATCACTAAATCATTATCACTTTTCTTGTTACTTTTCTGGGGGAAAAAGAACTGATGTTTCCCTAGATTATTAAATTTAATAAAGAATCCATCAAACATTGAAATTGTAGCATTATAAAATATTGCACAATACATTAATAAAATCTACATGACCGAAAGAGGCAATGATTTATGTGTTTATATGCAGTGTACTTTCACTTATATTTTAAAAATGTTATATTTATATTTGGGATTTAATATTTTAACATATGGCCAGAGTGTGCGTGTGTGTGTGTGTGTGTGTGTGTGTGTGTGTGTGTGTGTGTGTGTGTGTGTGTGTGTGAGTATGTGTGTGTGTGTGTGTGTGTGTGTGTGAGTATGTGTGTGTTTTGGGAGTGAGTAGTCTTTATTGGACAGGTCTGTTGCAGAGGCACTAGTTTACTGTATCTGCAGGGGCACATGTACATTGAAATGCAGCATTTCTGATGACACCAGTAGCCCAGTGCTGGACAGCTACGCAATCAAAGTCACTGACTAGGATTGCACGTCCAATCACAGCCGGCCAATCACCTCCTCCAGCACACATCTTCTTCGCATTGATTTTCGTTTCCCCTTCTCTCTCTCTCTCTCTCTCTCACTCTCTCACTCTCTCTCACTGTCTCTCTCTCTCTCTCTCTCTCTCTCTCACTTTCTCTCTCTCTCTCTCTCTCCCTCTCTCTCCATCATGACGGAACCAGCGCACAGTGCAGGTTGAGTCACAGGCGTAAATCATTCATGGTCCTGATGGCTGCTAAATGAGGTCAATCGCCTTCCGTGTCAGTGGACAGTGCCATCTAAGCGCACTCCATCAGCGTGTCCTGAGAAAGGGGTGCAAGTGGCGGGGCGGCGGTCCGCGTTCGAACCCCGGGCCTCTCTCTCTCCGAGAGCGACCACAGGGGGCGCTCATCTGGGATGAAAAAGAATCCCCCCACCGCTGGCTTCTCCCTCTAAATCTTCACATTGTTTCAGTTCAAAACTTTCTTTCTCCTCGCTGTCTGTCTTCGCTGTTTTCGTTCCGCATTCCTCTTGGCTGCGGCTCGAAAGAGTGCACATCCGCTCTGTTTCTGAGGTGGGGTGGGGGGCGGGGGGGGGGGGGGGCATAGGCATTCATTCAGAGCCAATTCTTGGAGGTCTTTGCTATCTCCCCTTCCTTTTTTGTTTTTGCGTGAGGCTCTTGTGAAACTGCGCAGAGAGGATTATGTTCTTCCCAAAGGCTTCCCGGCCCAGCACTGATCATTTTCAAAAACGGCTTGAGCTCCTCTTCCTCGTTTCATCCTTCTGTGTTCTCCGAGAAAGAGCTTGCCTTTGATGCCAGGAATGCCTTGCTTACAGAATGCATTTCCATGATTGCATTGTGAATGCGAAGAAAGGCTACTTTAATTAGTCTTTGTGTGAACAAAAACGTCCCGTCGCTGGTGAAATATGGAGGAGCAGTATATTTCTGTTTGTGTTTCTCATAAAAGGAACAGTTTATAATACGAGGCAGGGGACGCATATTTTAACCTGCTTTAAGGAAATCTATCGTGATATAAAAATAACCCACAATAAATGATATACAGTAGTGTTAAATTGGTGGTGAGTTTTTTTTGAAGAAGTTCATTTAAGGTTATGCTCAATGAAGAAGCCGATTGTAAATCTTCCTTAGAGAGGAAGAGCGTCGGGTCGCGTCTGTGTCGAGCCCAGACTTCGCAGTCGACGGACTTCCTGTTCCGAGGTGTCGAAAAGCACAAGGAGGGCCGCGTCTGATTGGCAGAGCTTGATTCTCAAACGCAATAATGGTGGCGTATGCACTTGCTCTCTCCGTCTCCCCTTCTCCCTCCCTCCCTCCCTCTCTCTTCTGCCTTTTCTTCTCTCTTCTTTCTATTCTCTGCCTCTCTCTCGCTCTCCCTCTTCTCCCTCTCTCCGTCTCTCTCTCTCTCCTTCTCCATCTCTTTCTCTCTTCTCCCTCATTCCTCTCTCTCTCTCTCGTTTAACATCGTTGTCTGATGAACTGTAGGGTGGCGCCGTCTCCATCCCCTGGCATTTTGCTCCTTGCTGACTAATACTAGGAGGCAGCGTAGATCTCCTGAACAACCCGGCAATTCTCTTCCGCCCCGATCTCCCTTTCCTCCATCATCCGCCAAAAACCAAAAAACGGCATTGACGCAGAAATGTTTTCACAGGTTCTCAGGTGAACCGGACCCTCCCACCCTGACCCCCCCCCCCCCAGTCCAGCTCTTTTTCCGGGTCTTTCTGCACACTCGTGCTGAAGCCCGAGGGAAGGGAGCTGCGGAGGAAACAATGAGAGACGGTTGAAAGAGAGAGGAGGAGAACAGAGGCGCATTTGCATGGAGGATTACTGAGGCTCTGAGACTCAGCCTGTTTTCCCTGGGAGAAGCGCTCTGATAGACACCAGCTAGAGACCAGCTGAGCTCCACACACGCGCACACACTCACGCACACACACACTTATTGACACACACACACACACACACTTATTCACACACATACACACACTCACATACACACGTATGCACACGCTCACACACACACACACACACACACACACATATGCACACACATACACACACTCACGTACACACGTATGCACACGCTCACACACACACACACACACACACACACATATGCACACGCTCACACACACACACATGCTCGCTCACTCACACACACACTCTCTTTCAGACACAGACACACACAGGCTCATACACACACACACACGCACACTCACACACACACACACACATGCTCGCTCACTCAAACACACCCTCTCTTTCAGACACAGACACACACAGACACACACACAGGCTCACACACACACACATGCTCGCTCACTCAAACACACCCTCTCTTTCAGACACAGACACACACAGACACACACAGACACACAGAGACACACACAGACACAGACACACACAGACACAGACACAGACACACACAGACACACACAGACACGCAGGCTTCTATCCACAGTTTACTTTTCTCATACTTCCTCGGCCAAGCCTCTTAATGACTTCTCCCTTTTATTTACATTAAAAAGGACTTCAGCTCGTTGTGACCGCAGTGCCAATGGCTACAAATCCGAGCGATGATGTGCTTTGCAAATGTCAGCACTTAGCTTCTGTGTGTGAAAAAGCACTTCCTGTACTCATGAGCTGAACAGAGAGGCAGCCATCATACGCACAGACTGTACTAATACCCCCCAAACTAATGTGGGAATACACTCTGAGCACTGTGACGGCAGCCAAGTCCAATGTTCTGCCACGAAAGCCAAAAAAATCAGCTCGCTGATCTCAGGCAGGGCGAAATATCACACAGCGGGACAGAAATGATTATAATGACTTTGTTTTCCCGTGTCCTTCCCTGTGGAAAAGCAGTAATTAACCCTGTCTTCTCGCGTTCCCCGCAAACGAATCAATCTATTCCCCTGTCAGTCCTTCAGTTCTTAACGAGTTGTGTCATTTAGGACACACACAAGTCTTTTGTCACTGGAAGACAGAACTGTGGTGTGCGGGGTTGTTTGAGCTGTGTGTCTTGAACAGTTGAGCCTTATATTTTCTGTGTGCATCAGACAAACCCTGAAAAAGACGTATCATCACTTGATCATTGGCACATTCGGATGTTTGATTTAAACTTTACATTTTTCTGCTTTTTGTTGCTTTGGTTTGCTGTACAGCATTCCGTTTTTGCTCCTTCTGGACGGTTAGATTTTTTGTTTTTAATACAATAATGCGGCTGTTAACTGCAGCTCACCGCCTTTTCTCTCACTGATCTTTGACGCAGTTTGAATATGAACATGAGTATTATAAATGCATTTTTGAATTTTGAATAATTTTGTCAGCTCTGATGTGCTTTTATTGTACTCACCTTGTAGTTCTTGTAGTTTTGTAGTTCCGGTGACCTTTGGTATGCACGTATTGTATGTCGCTTTGGATAAAAGCGTCTGCCAAATAAACGTGATGCAATGTAAGCGCTGGTGCAGAAAACAGGTCCACGTGTCTGACCGCATGCTGACCGTGTTTTTACCCCCCCAGGTCTGGTGGTGCGGGAGGCCAGCATCGAGATCACGCGGCAGCAGGTGGAGGAGCTGTTCGGGCCGGAGGACTTCTGGTGCCAGTGCGTGGCCTGGAGCTCTGCCGGAACCACCAAGAGCCGCAAGGCCCACGTCCGCATCGCCTGTGAGTCATCGCCGTGACAACCGGCACCGCCGCCGCCCGCGCACGATATCGCGTCTCCGTTTCCGCTGTGGGGGGGGGCGGGGCGGGGGGGGGGGGCGCAGTCGGAGAGGGGTGAGAAAACTTACCGCTTCTGTTTTAACTTGGTCAGACTGAAAACTAAAGCAGTATGGGGATTGTGTTGGATGGTGGGAACTGTGCAGGTAGATTACTAAATTATGATTTTCAGGCATACTTGCTTCTCTTATTGTGTGACACTCTGAATCATTTTAAAAATGACAGTTGAAAATATTTATTTGGGGTTCAAGCATACTTTGTAAAATGAATCATGAAATATGTGATGGAAAGAACTGGCTGTCCAAAAACATAACTGTAACAAACAATTTTAATCGCCCTTGATCTCCGGTTTGTTTATCTCAGTCGCTGTTTTTGATCTGTCAGTACAGTAGTTTTGAGACTCGAGCATGTGTGGCACCAGTTTTGTTTGGTTCAAAGCTCTTCTTGGCAGACTTTGGCTATGACGTCTACTGTGTTCTACTGTAAGTCAGTGAAAACCTCAGGTCTTATTTTCAACCACATAAAAAATGCTTTCAAGGATTTACTGTGATGCTTGCAAAATGCGTAACTCAGGTAGTTCAACAGAGCTGTCCGCTGAAGTGCTAGATTATTCTACTGCGGTTTCACAAGGGATTCAGTGGAGCGAAGAAAAAAAAAAAACCTCACTTTTATTTATACAGTTATCATTGACCTAATGGGCATCACATAAATATGGTGCAATAAAACGGTCTGGGTAAAACGCCATGGCAGAGCAGATAATATGGGCCCTGACACGGGCCTAATCAAGATAAATGACTTTACGTCCTGCCTGGCCATCGATAAAATGATGCCCGGCCTAATCACAGAAGAGGGAGCACATCGATTAAAACCAACGAAGACCTGGACCGAGTGAGTGTGTTTC
>CM077293.1:51190026-51240026 GCA_039654925.1 Anguilla pacifica
TTTCCCTGAAGTCTAAACAAAAAATAATCGTGTGAAACTAGATATTTTCAATTCCCGAATTGGGCCACATTAGTATGTGGTCAGAAATCTGAAACATACCTGGCTGTTCAAATTGTCTGATCACATCATCACATCCCCATGATATAGTGTGGTCTTACATCATCACATCCCCATGATATAGTGTAGTCTTACATCATCACATCCCCATGATATTGTGTAGTCTTACATCATCGGGTCATGACCACATCACATGTAGCATGTGTGAATAGACGATTCCGAGCTGCGTGTTGTAAAATGCGTGGATGGCGGACGCCCCGACAGATCGTCAGTTGAAAATCGAAAGCGATGTGAGCGTGAAGGCTGGCTGTCGAAACAGATTCTGGGTGTAGCCTCATCTCCGGCGTGCCGCAGGAACAGGAACTGAAGAGGTCCGGAGAGCAAACAGCCGTCTCCCTGCCGAAGCGTTTGGCTCAGAAAACAGAGACGCCAAACCCTCTTAACTTCCTCTCTGCGTTCCTCACGCCACCAACGCTTCCTCTAATCTGCTCTGATTTCATTGCCCATCTTTGCGGGAATTGCTTTCAAAGCCTCTCTTGCTTCAGCATTTTCATGCAAAGAAAAATGTTAAATGAGAGCAAGTTCTTCTGAGGCTAACCATTGCACACGTTCAGTCGAGTCTGAAATTACACCAGAGCCCCCCCCCCCCCCCACCGACCCCCCCACCTCAAGTGGGCACTTGGTATGGCTGGAATTCGAGCTGAAGCTCAGTGACTAATTTTGTAATGAGCATCTTGTTTTCGAATTGCTTCAATCTTCCATTAGGAGAAACTGAGTGGCAAACTGAGCAGCATGAACTCCACCAAATCACTATCCAGAGCGCTCAGATGTCCCAGCTGAACAGACATACAAAAACCTGCGCATTTGTGGCCTCAGGAGTCCAACGGTCCATTCGCCGAAAAGCCAGCGAATGTGCCTTCGCAATCACGAGCGTCGATGTTTCCAGGTAGCGGTTGCCATGGAAAAGGCCGTTGTTTGTGCAGGAGAATGTTCCCGACCCCCAGCCTGACGCGCTGTAACCTGAGGTCGATCGCCCACCGGAGACCAGCAGCGAGAGAGAGAGGGGACACGGAGCAGTCCTGCGCTCTCTCTCTTCCGCAGCGACTGCGTCCCCCGAGGGACTGAAGGTGTCGCGAGGAGCGTGACAGGTCAACAAAATTCGCCGAGTAAGACCAGCAACAGCTGCTGGGATCCTGAGAGCAAGTTATGGGCTAAAGCAAGGGAAAGTTTTGGCAAGCGGTAGCCCTCCTAAAAAGCTCCAGTCCCCCCCCCCCCCCCCCCCCCAAATATCCTCCTAAAAAGCCACCCCCCGCCTCCCAAAATAAATAAATAAATAAATGAATCAATAAAAGCCGCTTCTGTGCGGTTTACGAGCTCTGCTGTTCCTAATCAGCAGTTGTAGGAACAGGACGTTAACAACCCCCACACCCCCCCCCCCCTTCCCCCCCAGGGCGGGGGGCTGGAGGGAAACCTCGGGAGACGGGTGAAGGTTCGGGAGCCGGAGCAGGGGCGCGTGTATCAGATCGCGGCGGTCTCTCGCAGGCTGGCGGCGGGCTCGTAAAGACGCGCTCGATTAAAACTGAGAGATAAAGCACGCCGCGGCGTGGGCGGTAATCGCCGGCCAGCTCGCGGCACCCGTAAACTATTTACTGCGCCGGGCGCTGCCAGCGTTTGGGCCCCCTTCTGATGGGGGGGGGGAGTGGCGAGACGGGGGGGCGCCCCGGGTGGCAGGGGGTGGGGGTCATCCGTACAGCGGCTCCATTGCCGCGGCAACCTCCCGTTGTCTAGCAGGCGTAGGCGGGAACGATATCAGTGCCGTTAAAAACGCAGCCCGTGCGAACCTGCGCCTGAAAGATTTGTCACAAGGCCTGTCAGCCTGGCCTAACGAGCGAGCGGCGGTCTTTGATGCTCTTTCTCGCGCTCGATGTAAGCGTGTTAGCGAAGGAGTAGAGAGAAACGCGGGCTTTTTTATCTCCTGGCCCGGGAACATTCTGAGAGGCTGGAAGTTCTTCTCTGCTGGAACACTGTATTTATTTGTAACATTTTCGCGGTGCACAGCTTTTGGGCATGTACTGCAGCAGCCAGGTATGTGATTGGATTACCAAAACATAAGCTACTCTTTCTAAGAATAAATATGCCAATCAGGTTGCTAGGCCCCCTGTGCAGTACTTGCGTCACTTGCAGCCGATTAAAAAAGTTGATATTACATGAAATTAATCATTGCAAAACTTTTTTTTATTTTTTTTTTAAAGTGTGACTTCAAGCACAATACTACTGTGGAGTCAGATCAGCGCGAGCACATGACAGTCTTCCTCTGCTTGAAACATTGATAACAGCGTTGGGTTTATGGGCTAACCGAGGAAGACATCTTTAAGACGTCTCTCAATTTCCCAACCCCCTCGAACTGACTCTCGCTCCACTGCGCTTCTCTCTTCTCTCTCTCTCAATCTGAATACCGCTGCACGTTTTCTTCTCAGTGAGTAATGAAGGGGAAACGTGTGAGAAGCATCTACTGTGATCGTGCTGCTTGATTACGCGTCATATTACAGCTCGGGATAATGAGCAATCAAAGCTGTGTTCACTCTCTCTCCCTCTCTACCTCTTTCTCTCTCTCGCTCCCTCTCTTTCACTCTCTCTCCCTCTCTACCTCTTTCTCTCTCTCTCTCCCTCTACCTCTTTCTCTCTCTCGCTCCCTCTCTTTCACTCTCTCTCCCTCTCTACCTCTTTCTCTCTCTCGCTCCCTCTCTTTCACTCTCTCTCCCTCTCTACCTCTTTCTCTCTCTCTCTCCCTCTACCTCTTTCTCTCTCTCGCTCCCTCTCTTTCACTCTCTCTCCCTCTCTACCTCTTTCTCTCTCACTCTCTCTCCCTCTCTACCTCTTTCTCTCTCTCTCTCTCCCTCTCTACCTCTTTCTCTCTCTCTCTCCCTCTCTACCTCTCTCTCTCTCTCCCTCTCTACCTCTCTCTCTCTCTCTCTCTCTCTCTGACAGTGTAGTCAGTGATAAAAAATGTGTTTTCGTTTGTGAGCGCTGACTGCTTTCTCTCTCCTGGGGTTGTTACAGGTGTGCTGTCAGAAGCGAACACCTCTAGTTGAGAAGGGGATTGGGGAGGTGGGTGGGGAGGATGGAGGGGACGGAGGGGGTGGATGATGGCACTCTTTAAAATGTCCTTCAGCCCAGTCCTGGTCATGACAAGTCCAACTAAAGAACTTTAATTGACTTTACTTTTCTTTCCTCCTCCCCAAAACTCTTGTTTTAGACAAGTATGGTGAAGTGTCCAACAGGGCAGTGTTTAATATTGGCGTATCAGAGCATGCAGAGAAGGAGGGCTGTGATTGGCTGGCTGTTCCCCACCATTTCCTGCCAGGGAAAAAAAAACGTGTCTGTCTGCATTTCTCAGGGAAAGCTGTGTTGACTTCTCTGCGCAGCTGAATTAAAATTGAGGGCCCGCCTACGGTCGCGGTGGGATGGAACGATGCCTGTCACTTCCCGGAGAGCTCAGACAAGCCCGCCCTCCGAACCGTGCAGCGTTAGCTGCTGCTTCTGATTATTATCAGCGACGCTAACTCCCTCTCCCGTTCAGGCAGTTTGAAACCATTGGACCAGTTTTCTGAATTTATATCAATATTGCTTCCAGCGTTACACCGCCCCGCCGCTGTATCTTATTGTCTTTTATTACAGATGTATGGATATGAATACTAAATAGAACAGAACTTATTTTGCTATGGTAGGAGGTGCCGACCTGAGAGGATCTTGTCAGCACATTCAGGGCTACTTCCAGGCCCATTGTGTTTCTCCTATATTTGAAAAGCTATTGACCTCAAAATGGAGGCCCAGTTATTCAAGGGAGTCACGAGAACAAAGATTCATATTGGATTGTCTTTCTTCACAATACAGTACATCAGTCAGGTAGGTGCTGGGAAGTCGCACTTCAGTAGCCTGTCCAATTTTAAAGTTAAAGTTCTGAATGCCCTTTAAGGCAGATTTTTTGTATCATATTAGGCATGAATTATATATACATGCAGTATTATGTATGCTGGGGTCCTTCCTGGACAAGGCTGATCAGGTGTTCCCATGGCAACCTGAACCCGACCCGGACTCTGTATCCCTCTGGATGGCTGTGCACTTTTTGGAACTGGGACACGCTCTGGCCCGTTTGTGCTGGGACAGGAGGGACAGTGGGCGATAGGCGCCGGGGGTAAGCGTTTGGAGGGGGGGAGGGAGGACGGGGGCCGGGCTGAAGGTCACATCCTCTCCCGTTAATGACCGCTGTGTGTTTTAGTTTAGAGTCGCCATCACCTCCATAAATGCCCCGCCTGCTGAAGCCCGGTGAGGCTTTATTACCCTGCTCTGCCCTCGTAATGCGCTGTGCATCTGCTGAGCTCCCGCGGCTTGTCCTAAACGTCCGGGACGCTGCACTGTTGTTTATTTGTCCGTGAAAAAAGCCACGACCTCCACTGAATATTTTTTTTTTTTTACAAATTTAGAAAAAAATCCTCAGGTCCAAAAGAGAACACTCTCTGTGTTCGGTCTGTGACATCACACCATAGGGTATCATTGTATGACATCACTCCATGACATCACCATGAGTTACCATGTCCGTGACCTCTCCATGAGCGATCACTTTGTGACATCACACAACGGGGAGGACTCCGCACGATATGTCACTTCTCCGTGACATTGTACTACAGCTGATCCCTCTGTGAGACCTAGCCAGGTGATTGTACTGTGACATCACACTGAAATCAGTGACTCCCTGAGACCTAGCTTTAAGCGAAGCTGATTTTAGCGCCCCCTACTGCTGAAGGCCAGTGACTACATGCTCCCCGGACGCCAGCCTTCATGTGTCTGTTTCTGCAGCTTTTTCCTTCTCGGTGTGCTCTTGCACTCTTCGGTCTCCTGGGAGACCAGCAGGAGGTCCCTCACTTCACAGATACCCCATTTTATTCCCTGCCCAGACTTCCTATTGGCTCCCCTGGGTATGGTGTCTGTTTCAAAAGCACGCGGCCTACTCCCTCTCTAACTCTGAGGAATATAGCACTCCAGATTTTTCTCAAACAACACCTCTCTGTCTTTGACACCGAGCTCCACCACCACCGGTAACTCCACGTCTTCTGGCGTTTGATTAGTATCATAATCCCCGAGAACAGAAATAGCCGGTGCAATGCCGCCACCAAGAATAGATGCTTTTACATATTCAATTTAGCGGTGACTAATCACCATCAGTGGCTCCCCCAGACAGGTCCAATGTGAAGTGTTCTGAGTGGTGGATTTACATTCGTGAGGATGCGGCACAACAGACATGCAGAGAGATTAGTCACCCCTAAACACTTTATCGCTTTTATTATTATTCTTTTGTCTCATAAAACAGGGGGGGTTTGTGTTCAGTGTTTTTGGTTCCTTTTTTTTGCCCCCAGAATAATGGGTTTGGTAGGCAGCCCCCCCCCTCCTCCGCCCACGACACACTCATTTCCGGCTCTTGTACCCCGGCACAGCGCACAGGGGGGCGGGGGGGGTTCTGCTATCACTGGGCTGCAGTTGTGACTAATGGGTAGAGCATAATACTGAGGTCCAGACACACACCCTTCAATCTGAGTAAAATGCCAAATGTAAAATTTCCCCAAATTGTAGTGGCTAAGTAAGTATTTAACTTAAGGCACCAGGTTGGAACTTATCTGTAGATTTGAAGCTACAGCTCAGCGTAGGCTTAAGACCCATTTTTGTCAGTCGCTTGCTCTTGCCCTTGCTCTTATCAGTTGTCAGGAAGCTTGATGGATGTGAATTGCCTGTAACAGCATCTGTGCTTGCAAGGCAGTTTGCTCTCTGATTGGGTCTGCTGCGGTTTCTCTGCTATCTGATTGGCTTGTGCTGCGGTTTCTCTGCTCTCTGATTGGCTGTGCTGCGGTTTCTCTGCTCTCTGATTGGCTGTGCTGCGGTTTCTCTGCTCTCTGATTGGGTCTGCTGCGGTTTCTCTGATCCCCTACTTGGCTGTGCTGCGGTTTCTCTGCTCTCTGATTGGCTCTGCTGTGGTTTCTCTGTTCTCTGATTGGCTCTGCTGCGGTTTCTCTGCTCTCTGATTGGCTGTGCTGGGGCTTTCTCCCCTCACGCCTGCTCGGGCCCTCGCTCGCACTCTCAGAGCGGTCTCTCTCTCTCCGGGTGTGTTCTGAGTCACCGCCACTCTTTCCCATTTCAGCACGGCTCTCCGAGTCGCTGGAAGTGGAGGAGCGGGTCGGTTATTCCCAGGGAGAGGTGGAGAGAGCGGTCTTTGGACAGCCTCTTCAGCCGCCTCTCTGCTGGACAGTGATTGCTCCTTTCTTTCCTTTTTCCATGGAAAAGCTCCAGGGATTTTCAAAGGCCTGTGTTTGGCCTGAGCCACCTGCTAGCCCTCCAATCTTCCTCCTTTTGTACCGTTTCTCACCTCGCCCTTCCTCTTCATCCTTTCTTTCCTGTTTCACTCTTATTCTTTCCTTCCTTTTTATTTATCATCTTGCTCCTACGTGATTTTAACCTCTTCAGGTCTTCTCTTTGTGTTTCTGCCTTCCTATCTTTACTTTTCCTCTGTCTTTTTTCTTCTTCTCCCCTCTCCTGTCCCTGTGTTACCTCTGTTGAACCAGAACAATAAGAGCTGCTTCACTTTCATAAAATAAACCTGTTTAAACGCTTCTGTGGCCCTCAGCCCTGTAATCTCCACACCCCCGTGAAAGAAAAGGTGGAAAACAAGTGGGGGCGCGGACTCACTTTCTGCTCAGAGAGAGAGAAAAGCGCGTAATTACTGTCGCACGGGCGTCTGAGAGAGAGACGAGCCGAGCGGCCCGAAGGTAAGCAGCTCCGGAGCTGCGTGACCAATCACAGGGCGGCGCCTCCGAAGCAGGCCCCGCGCCCGCCACTCCCGCTCTCTCCCGCTTATTTCGGGCCCGGTCGCCCCCCCCCCCCCCGGTCGCTCCGGAAACGGACGCAGGGCTGGGATTGGACCGCGCGTGCGCTCGGCGTTCCGGTTTCTCCTGGCCTTCCCGGCGCGTCCCGCCGCGCTCGCCGCGGGAAGCGGCCGCTCTGCGGAACCCGAGGCCGCGGAGGCGGGGCTTGAGAAGCGGCGTTTAATATCTCCCCTCGTGAGAGCGGCGACAGCGCTGGTCCGTAAAGCGAGTGATTTATGGCAGCTCGTCCAAGGGCGCATTGAAAAGTCCCGTTTCCTTTCCTGCTCTGGTTTTATCCTGCTGTGAAATGTCAGGTTGACTGCCAGAAAATAAGGACAAAAGTTGAATTTATCTCCTATGGAGTGTCCATTTGGAGCATCACTTTTAAATCAGCGGCAGTACCGGGGTCGCTGCGGAAACTTGGACAGCTCGGCGGCTAGAAAGAATGGGCCTGGCTGTCTGACTGCAGAAAAACACTTTTCACAATTTTGATGAATCGATGAAGGGATTGGAGATAGATACTGATGGGAGGATTTGTGCCGTAGAGAATTTAAACTACAGAAAATCAAGATATTTCACTCTGTGGAACTGGTGTTCATTTGTTTGACGGTTCGGCTCCTAAACCTGTCTGGCGGCCGTTCCTTAATGACAAACTGTACAATAAAACGACGTCTGCTTTTTCCTCTCTCTCTCCCTCTCTCTCTCTCGCGCAGACCTCAGGAAAACATTTGACCAGGAGCCGCTGGGGAAGGAGGTGTCTCTGGAACAGGAAGTGCTTCTGCAGTGCCGTCCACCCGAGGGGATCCCCGCCGCTGAGGTAAGCGTCTGAAGGTCGTTAGAAGGTCGTTAGGAGGTCGTTAGGAGGTCGTTAGTCCACCGGCAGCCGGCGCTACGTCTTCGCTAACGTGGCTCGGCCTCAAAGCAATGGGTGGAGGAACGTTATCTACGTCACCCTTTAGAGAAGGGTCACGCAGATGCGTTTCAGCGTTTCGGAGTCTGTCGGGGTTGCTTTCATCGAGATGGCGGCCTGTCACTAGCTGTTGGTTTGAGAATACCGCCACCACAGCCATTTCTAGGACACGTGGAGGAAGTGGATGAGTGTTATTTAAAGCAAGCTTGACACACCATTGAGACGCTTCAGTATTGCGTAGCGGGGGGGGAAATGTGGTTAAACATCGCAATATGCGTAGGCCTCATGGCCTCCCTAAAATTGTGCCGTGCTCCCCCCCCCCACCCCCCATGACAAATCTGTTGAAATGGACCAGAGAAAAGAGGAAAAAAAGGGAAGAGAAAAAAAAAACCTTGAGAGCTTTTCTCCCTTTTTCACCCCCTCAGCTTGTGCCTAATGGTAAAAGCCAGAACGCGCGTAGGACACGCGTAGGACACGCTTAGGACACGCGTAGAACACGCTTAGGACATGCATAGGACACGCGTGGGACACGGAACATTTTTTCCGCCTCCGCCTTCCCCCCTCTCTCCGTCGCTGTCGTTACCGTTTTCGGAAACGCCCAAACGCGCCCCGGAGACGAGCGGCGGGGGGGGGAATGAATCGCTCGATTAGTTAGCGCAGTTTAGCGCGATGGGCTTCAGGGCCTCTTCCACGCAGACAAATCATCTGCTTAATGTCTCATGACTACTGCTGCCCACTCCATTTCATCAGCCGGCCTCAGTGCTGACATCTACTCTGCAGTTCCTCGCTATTTCCCACAATGCTTTCAGGGTCCCTCCTCTTATTAGCCTGCTAACTGGATTGTGGTGACCAGCCGCTCAGCCACCCGATGAGCAGTGTTTGAGGAGCATGTCATTTTGTGTCATTCTTGGCTGGTCATGGTGGTACAGGGGTTGGCAGATCCTACTCCAGGAGAGGCACAGAGCCTGCTGGTTTTCATCGACACACAACAGTTAGTTGATAAATCAAAGCAGTGGATTATTCAGCTGTTCCGGTTTCTCGGGTCTGAACCGGGACCAGGATCGCTGACCCCTAGTTTGGCTGATGACCAGCGATCATGACTCGGTATCGTGCCAGTCAAGGGTCTTAAGTTTGCAGTACCCAGCGCTGCTGATGTTCTCGGGACTAACGGTGATGACTGCATAAGGTTAAGCGCAGACCTTGCGGCTCTTCAGAACAGCTCTGAACCCACGCGCCCGGCCCCAGTCTCGAGCGTGTTCGCCACATGACCAGGACCCCTACCGCGCTCCTAACCTGCCCCCCCCCCCCGCCCCGGGCCTGTCTCTTAAAGTGAGGTTTTGAGAAAGCCATGATTTGGCCAACTGAGCAGAGGAGAAAGAAAGAAAGAAAGAAAAAAAAAAGTCATTCTATACTAACGTCACAAAAAGAACGAAACAGCATTACATCTTTTCAGAACTTCTTTCAGGTCTCTCCGCCACCCCCCCCACCCCCCCCCCCACCCCCACCCCTCTATTTCAGCAGAGCACAATTTGGTGATTTGCGGGTTGAATGCCGCAGAGCCTCCCGCTCTCTCTCTCTCTCTCTCTCTCTCTCTCTCTCTCCCTCTCTCTCTCTCTCTCTCCCTCTCCCTCTCTCTCTCTCCCTCCCGCTCTCTCTCTCTCTCTCTCCCTCCCGCTCTCTCTCTCTCTCTCTCTCTCTCTCTCTCTCTCTCTCTCTCTCTCTCTCTCCCTCTCTCTCTCTCTGGTGAAAGCCGGGGTTGAGCGGGGGCCGGAGGGAGGTTAATACAGAGAGTCCGCGGCAGTGCGGAGCGGAGCAGAGCAGAGCTCGCTTTCATTGTTATTTCTCTGAACTCGGCCGTTGTGAAGAGGGCCACTGCCGCCGCCGCTGACCTAGAAAAGCCGAGGTGGGCGGGCGGGGGGGGGGGGGGGGGGGGGGGGGGGGGACGGGCGGAGCGCGGCTACCTTTATTACGGGTGAAATTACTCACGGTACAGGCTGGGCGAGACTGCGCGAGAGCCATTCAGGGGGTTCGAGAGGGACGGAACCTACAGTCTAGGATGTTGATTCTAAAATTGTTCTAAACTTGCCTTTTTGATCTCGCACTTTTTAGACATTATTGTTTCAGGCAGCGGCTCAAAGGAGGTCATGTTTCCGCCAGCAGTTCACATATTGAAATATATCCACTACCGTTATTTTTTTTTACCCTTCCTGAATGACACTCATCAGTCTACAAAGGAAAAATGATGGAATTATTTTCATCAGTGGTTATGGTTATTGCGTCATTCCAAAATAATTAAAGTCCTCCTGCTGCTTTGAACATACCATACACTTAATTTACAGAATGTCTTACTGTAGCTTACAGCACTGTGGCCGCCTTTGTGTGCTGTTGACCATTTCTTTCGATAGCATTTTTTCTTTGATGAACTTTGACATTGTTTGGGCTGTTATTGTAATGGGACCTTAGAACTTTATTGAAAAATGAGTCTAAATTACAAGCAGCATACATGTCAGTTTTGTTCTGTCTCTGTGAGACAGCGAGAGCAGCACAGAGAAGACAATCGCCCCGAGCATCTGAAGGGCTTTGATCAGACCACACATCCATCTCTCCGTTCCCCCCCCGAGGGCAGTCTCGCTGAGCCACCCAGCCCGAAACAGAGCTCTCCGGCCTCAGACTTGGCTGTAGATCACCGTGACTAATCCTCGCGTCCTGCCAGAGGTCAGAAAACAGTCCCTGCTCATTCCACAGTAGATCAGTATCTGCTGCGGGGAGGGACAGTCTGGCCTGCGGGGGGACAGAGGGACACCATGTGTTACACGTGTCTCCCCCGAGGCCGTTTGGTCTCTGTTTAACTGCTGATCTAGGGACGTCCAGAAATAGAACCAGTTTTTTTTTGCTGCTAAATGGTGTCAACCATCTTGGTTTTGCGTGGTAATCTTTGGTACTGTACTGTAGCCGGACAACATGCACGACTGGAAATATAATTGCGAACAAAGTTGGGAGCTGCTGGACCCGGGGGAGGTGGGGATGGGGGATCCCAGTTGGACAGACGTTGAAGGTGGGGACCGAGATAGGACCAGGGGAAAAATACCGGTTACATTTCTTCCATGAATTCCTCTGACCGGACATTACATTGTCCAGTTGGGAGCACAAACCGGACCTGTATTTGAATTATTTGAAAACCAGATATTTTGGTCAAAAACCAGATGTCTGGCAACCCGAGGTGCGACTGAGCTCTGTCACATCTGAGATCAGTACACATGCTCTAGAATCAGGCTGCTCAGTCACGGGCAGCTGATCTGAGATCAGTACACATGCTCTAGATTGAGGCTGCTCAACCACAAGCAGCTGATCCGAGATCAGTACACGTGCTCTAGAATCAGGCTGCTCAGTCACGGGCAGCTGATCTGAGATCAGTACACATGCTCTAGATTCATGCTGCTCAATCACTGGCAGCTGATCTGAGATCAGTACACATGCTCTAGATTCATGCTGCTCAATCACTGGCAGCTGATCCGAGATCAGTACACATTCTCTAGATTCATGCTGCTCCATCACTGGCAGCTGATCCGAGATCAGTACACATGCTCTAGATTCATGCTGCTCCATCACTGGCAGCTGATCCGAGATCAGTACACATGCTCTAGATTCATGCTGCTCAATCACTGGCAGCTGATCTGAGATCAGTACACATGCTCTAGATTCATGCTGCTCAATCACTGGCAGCTGATCTGAGATCAGTACACATGCTCTAGATTCATGCTGCTCAATCACTGGCAGCTGATCTGAGATCAGTACACATGCTCTAGAATCAGGCTGCTCAGTCACGGGCAGCAGGCTCGCCTGTCTCCTTGCGTTTGGTTTCAGGACTTGCGGTTTGGGAAATGGGGACCAGCTGCTCACACACTGGAACTTAGAAGTACAGAAGTACAGGTCCCCCCGGGAGGGAGTGGCGCAGTGTGGCCGCGCTTCGGAGGCGTGGGGCAGCTCTGGAGGCCCCCTCCTGCCGAGCCCCCTGACCCGGTCCTCCTGGCCCACCCAGCAGAGCCCCGTTTGGCAGGGGAAGCAGCCAGGCGAGGCCCCTGCTCCATGTAGGCCTAGTGAAGGAGAACCGAAAGTCTTCCTGATTGGCGGTTAGCTTTGGCTGCTTGACAACACAAGCCTCACAGAAGCGGGAATGCAAGGCCGTAAATGATCTCTGAGCAAACTGGAAGGGGCATTTGCGCCTTGCGAACAGTAACCAGTAGCCTGGCCTACAACACCCCCTAATTACTCACCGGGAACTTTCCCTCAATTTTTTTTCCCCTGCAAGTAAATCAATTAAAAGTATTACATTCAAAAAAGAAAAGAAAGAAAAAAACCACAAACATTCCAGAGAAAATTGCTCCTAAGTAAGGGTTTGCTCTTGACTGCACACGGCTGGCTGTCTCGAAGCAGTGGCTGATGGGAAAATGAGCGAGAGCCTGCGACTTCAGAACGATCCGGGAAAAAAAACGTGAAAATGCGTGCATGTGTTTATACGGGAGCGGGCTTAAAAATAACTTGAAAAACAAGAAATATATCAGAGGAGAAGAAGATGAAGACAGACAGCAAGAATGCGTAATGAGAAGTTGTGCTTCTGAGAGGAGTAACTGCCGGGTGGGTCTTGCGAGGGCCTTTTTTGATCTGGCGAGACGAGCTGTCGGTTCTCTTTGGGGCGCCCTGTCGGGATATCTTCCCAAAAGATGCCCCGCAATTAGGGCTTTGTCAGATTTAAAGAGGAACTGCCGCTGCCCGTGTAAGAAGTCTCTGGGCTGTGCTGAGCGTGGCGGTGTTATTTACAGGATGACCGCAGGCTGCAGCTCAGACTCCGTACTGAGGGAGGCGCTCTTCAGTTCATCATGACTGAAGGGGCTGGCTTATAGTGAGCTCCCACACACACATACCGCACACACGCACACACACCCGCACACATACACATGCACACACACACACATACCACACACATGCACAAAGACACACACCCACACACATACATGCACACACACACCCACACACACACACACACACAAAGACACACACACACCTACACACCACACATACACACACCCACGCACATACACACACACACAAGCAAACAACGCACAGGCATACACACACACAGTGAATGCAGAAATACACACATACTCCTGTATTCTCTCTCTGTATCTCACACACACACATACAGTATGCATGCACAAGCACACAAATACCCATACACTCACACTCGCACAAATACACACTGTAGAAAGGCACTATCTATTTCACAATCACAATCATACTTTTTTAGAAAGTGGGTCTGTTTAGTGTTTGAAATCTGGTGCTAGTTATGCATAAGGCCGAGCATATTCAGCAACGGATGTAGAACAGAACATCTGCCTGAGAATGAAAACCACAATAGTGGGCTTCTCATATAACCCTGGCCGTCTGAAGCATTATGTCATTTCTTTGCTCCCGTACTGTAGAAGAGATTGTCGATATTCAATCTGCAATCAATCTGCTGTCTGCCTGTCCCTGTTTTCTGTACCAGAACATTTTTTAAATCTGAGACTACAACTGCGTGGCATTTGGTGACATGTTAGAATTCAGTGAAGTTTACTGTTCAGTGTTATTTTTATTTTTTGTATCATGCAAATGATTAAAATTATGTGAGGGAGAATATTACTTTAAAAATGCCATCTTGTAACAGTGATGAATTACACTGATACTGGCAGCTTTCGCTATCGATTTTATTTCTAACACTGGTCAGTGTTGTCAATAATAGAGATCTGTCTCATGCAATCACATTAGACCTCAGTACGACAAGTTCTGAACTCATGTGGTTACCATTGATGGTGTATTAAAAATCGTTCCATAGAAGTGCTGTTCATCACACTTACTTATGCTAGTGTCGACATTATAGGCATCGTACCCATAGTACATAACTGCAGAACGTCACAGTGGTGCAGTGGGTAGTGCCTCCAAGCTCCAGGACTGTACAGTTAAACAGTGCAGTTGTTTCAGGGAACATCAGCCTAATTGCATGTGATTGTGGGTGGAGTCTGGGTTGGGGTCAGTGGTTAGTGGTCTAATGAATGTGTAAAGCACGGAATGTTATTTTTCACGACAGCTTCGCGTCTGGGCAGCACATGCGCTAGCCAGCTCGCTAACCGTTAGCCGACTAGCTCACGCAGCCGGTCGACACACGTTTCTGGTTATGGTTGTCACATCGTATTGGTCAAGACAGCGATGTTGCTGGCCTACTTAGCGCCCAGACGCTACACAAAGGCGAGCCAGACCTGCGCACTTATCGGATGCTACGGGGGACACTGCCAGCGCTGCACATTCAGCTGAGGAAAGAGATCAGCAAGCATTTATCTTCACTCTTTTTTTTTTTCTTTCCACGAAACAAATGTGGGCATTCTGCCCGAAAAAGTGCAGCAGAACCCGGGGGGGGGGGGGGGGGGGGGCTCTGGAATAGCACCGCGATTGTGTCATTCGAGTAAATTATGAATCGCGTGTAAATTAAGCGGTTCACTGAGGGGGTATCCGTCTGGCGCTACCGCTCGCGTTCGCGTCCGGCCGCCATGTTGGGGCGCGCTAATGCGTTCTCATAGTACCGCTCGCCTCGGCCCCGACAGGAAGGTAAATTTGCTATTTGTCTTTTTCCCTTTTGTCTTTCCCGCAATTCTTCAATTAAGTGAGCACTCGAGCATTCGGTGAGCGGGGGGAGCAGAGAGAGGGAGAGAGTGATGTTTGTGTGGGCTTCTCCTCTTTTGAGAGCGTTCCCCATTCATCTCTTTTATGGACTCCTTTCATTAACTGTGAAAGGGGCGGCAAACAGACCCTTTCACCCTCCCCCGTTGGAACACAGTCGTTTGGCCCGGCCGTAAAAGACGATTAAAATGTACAAGCTGCGAAATGCCGCTCCTTTTCTTCCTCTCCCTTTTCACTCGTCCCCGCGCCTCCTCCCCCCCGCCCGCCCCCACCCCCGCCCCGCGGGTCGCCCGCCGTTGTCCTCCCGGAGAAAGGCTGGGGGGGTCAGAGGTCGACGGCGCAGCCGGGGAGCGGGCGGGGGCGGGCGGGGGCGGGCGGGCCGGTCGCCACGGAAGCGAGGTTGGCGGTCAGGCAGCCGGCCGCGGTGCCCGGGGTCCCGCCGCGTTGTCAGGGGCGACGAGGCGGACCCACGCCGCGCGGGGGAGCTCTCTCAGGCGTGACAAACGCTCACATTGTTCAGCGGAGCGTAACGCGCTGTCTGGGAAACCGGGAAACACTTTCTCCACACTGTACAGTGCATCACAAATACAGTAGAGCAGGAGAAAACGAGGGGTGCTGTTGATGGGGAGGCGGTTTCGAACCCGTCGCTGCTGCTTGCATGTCTGTTGTTGCTTGTCTTGTGTTTTCTTTTGTTTTGTTTTGGTGAGTGTGCTTGTTTTGTTTCTTCTCGTGCTGTTGGGGGTGAGAGCGGCTGTTTGTGGGCACGCATGTATATGTGTGATGTTTTGCAGTGTGATATTTGTGTGCTTGCTGGATATGTTTGTGCTTGTGTGTATGCCTGTGCATGAGTATGTGTGTGCCTGCGGGTGTTACTCTGCAGGGTAATGGGTAAACAGTGTGTGTGTGTGTGTGTGTGTGCGTGTGTGTGTGTGTGTGTGTGTTAGTTTGCAGGGTAACAGGTAAACAGTATGTGTGTGTGTGTGTGTGCGTGTGTGTGTGTGTGTGTGTGTGTGTTAGTTTGCAGGGTAACAGGTAAACGGTGTGTGTGTGTGTGTGTGTGTGTGTGTGTGTGTGTGTGTGTGTGTGTTAGTTTGCAGGGTAACAGGTAAACGGTGTGTGTTCTGTAGCGGTCCTGTAAGAGCGGGCCCTGTGACTGCACCGGACGTTAATACTCTCGGTAAGAAGACTCTCGCTGGTCCCAGGAGCAGAAAAGCTTCAAGTGGTGTTTATGGCTGTGTGATGCTCTTTAACCTGTCTGCTGAAGTTATCAGCCAGAGCGGATAGCCCTTTCCCCCACACACTGACACACACACGCACACACACACACACACACGCACACACACTCTCAGACACACAGTCTTCTGCAGCGTTTGCACGCAGACACACACTTTCAGCAAACCTGGACAGGAAGGTTCTATGAAATGGTCAATTGGCGCTTAATGAAAAATGCTGACCCTCCTATCAGAGCTTAAGTGCTGTGGAAGACTGTAAGCTGTACTGCAAGCCTCTTTAGCCACCTGCTATTGTTGAGTCAACAAGGACATGGTCTGCTCTGAAGCTAAAGAGAGTCTGACTGCAGCCCTGCAGCTCGCCGAGAGAGAGAGAGAGTAAATGTGCACAAAACAACTGTCATTTGAAGACAAGGAAATTCACACCGTGGAAACTGTCCTTGCCAGAAATGTTCCTGTGCCTGTATGTGAGAGTGGGTGTTTGAGTATTGAGGTGATCTAGTGTGCATTGTGTTGTTCAATGTGTGCATTCGATGGAGGGAGGGTGTGTGTGTGTTTTTGTGTGCCTGTGTGTGAGTGTGAGTGTATATGTTTGTGTGAGTGTGTGTGTGCGTGCATCTAGTGCATGTGTTTGTGTGTGTGTGTGTGTGTGTGCGTGCGTGCGTGCCTGCATGTGTGTGTGTGTCTGTCTGCGTGTGTGTGTGTGTGTGTGCGTGTGTGCCTGTCTGCATGTGAGTTTGTGTGTGTGTGCGTGCCTGTATGTGTGTGTGTGTGTATGTGTGCCTGTCTGTCTGTGTGTGTATGTGTGTGTGTGTGTGTGTTTTGCAGTCTGTAGTCTTCTTATGCTGTCTGCATTTGCCGATTCATAAACGCACATCTGTTTGTTTTTTTTTTTTTTCCCTCAGAAAACACTTTTGGTTGAGTGGCAATTAAAAGGGATTTATAGCTGGCCAATTAGTGTATTATTTAACACTCTCGTATGATAATGAAGTGTCAGTATTCCCCGCAGAACGAGTCAGCTGGTGTGATATTTATCGTTTGCAGAGTATCGATATGGAGTGTGGTGTCCATATGTGTGAAAATGCACTCGAGTTTCCTCCTGTGGTAGCATACTTTCTAAGTGCTGTCAGACTGAGCTGGGCCTTGTCCCAGATCCATTTAAAGAGAAATGTTAAAGTTTATGCACACAGGCACAACTGGGTCTTGTTAGGTCACCCGGAGAACACTGAAACACACTCTGCAGTCTGGCCCGGCGTGTTGAGGAGGAGTGTTGAATGCTAAAGTACTTAGCGCTCGGAGTGCTGCAGGAAGCGTCTCTTCATCGCGAGGGACCCCAGGGGTGGGGAACGCATTTGGAAAAAAAAGAAGACCAAACCAACCTCGTCACCCCCCCCCCCCCCCCCTCCACGGTGACCCGTAACCGAAGGGCCTGCGCCGCACGTCCCCACCTGTCAGTCACGTCAACACTCAGACCCCGGCGCCTCTGAGCACGCTCAGTGCGGACGCGCTTCCTGCTAACAGCGGCTCGAGCCATGCGCTCTGGGGGCGCGCGGGACCGCCTGTCCGTCATCGGGACGCAGGCGGCGAACGCTGGCGGCACGTCACCCCCCCCATCTCCCACCCCCCACCCCCCACACCTCACACCCCACCCCCCGTGCAGGTCCCCCCGTGCAGGTCCCCCCGTGCAGGTCCCGCCGTGCAGGTCCCCCCGTGCAGGTCCCGCCGTGCAGGTCCCCCCGTGCAGGTCCCCCCGTGCAGGGCCCGCCGTGCAGGTCCCCCCGTGCAGGTCCCGCCGTGCAGGTCCCCCCGTGCAGGTCCCGCGTGTTTCCCATAGGAGGAAGCGCGGACGTTCCGCTCCTTTCCGGAAGGTTCCGCTGCCGGTTTCTCCTCCTTCCTTTTCTGTGGCTTTCCCGGCAGCCCGCCCCCCCCGTTTGCGTGATGCACCCGCGGAGACACGGGGAGGGGCGGGGGTTTGGGGGGTGGGGGGGGGGCGTAATGGATCACTTCGGAGTGAGCGCACCTGTGTACGCCCCAGGGCCGTCCTGCACCCCGCCCGCCCCCCACCCCCCCCGTACGCACTCCGGAGAGCCCAGCTCAGCAACATCTGGGGTTTGATTTATGACCACTTCCCCCCGCGCCCCACCCCCCCCTCCATCCCCCCCAAAATAACTGGGACTCTGACTTAATCATCTGGCATTGCGAACCCTTCCCTCTTCCGCTGCAGTCGTCAGCTTCAGTGTAGGAGCAGTCTCATTCGCTCCCATTAAACACCTGCAGTACACAAATGTGCCGGGAAGCACATATTACCTGCTCTCTTACACTGGGGCTAAGCATGTGCATTAGGCCCGTTTTACAAGCTAAGCGCACCGGTGTTCTGTGTTTATAGGGTGGGTTATGATTCATAAAGTGTTAGTGTTTGGAGCTTTTAGACGCGCAGAAAATTTCTCATTATCTGATATAGCTTTGTATGAACTCTGAACAGATTTTATCAAAAAGAGACCACGTGTGTACAGTCTGCTTTTGTTGGTATTTTCCCAGCTCATCATTGCAGTGAGCTGGCTTGCCTAGGTGATGAAAACAGTAGGTAGTAGTTCAGTAAGATTTTTAAGAAATCTCATTGAACATTAATGTGTTAAGACGTAACTTTATCGGCAGTTGTTCAAGCTCATGTTTCTAATCAGCCGCTAACCACTTGTGTTGAGATTACTTAGGCGTCTCACGGTACTTTTAATTTGAGCTGAATAATTAATTAGGGGCGCAGATGATTCGATGTAAAATGAAACCACTGTGGAGGTCGTTTCGGGAAAGATTGTTTCCTGGAAGGCTTCGACTCTTTTCCTCATGCAAAGCACCGGACCAGCGCTTTCTCATCACGTACATCTGAGGAGTCCTTCGTCATCATTAAACCAATATTTTTCGGGCACTTTCATGTTGTTTGGCGAATTGAAGCCGGGGGATTTTTCCGTTCCGATGAAATAAAACACGCGCAGAAATGTAGGTCACGATAAGCTGCAGGAAGGGGTCTGATAAGAGGGGTCTGTTTGTAGGAAGTGCTTCGATACCGGAGAAGGGCCTTCCAAAAAAAAGCCCTGCCCGGCCCACAATCCCCTCCTGGAGCTCATTTATCCACTCTCCCTTCTTCTCTTCCCCCTTTCCTTCTTCTGTTCTTGCGCGGCGGTGCGAACGCTGGCGTTTCCTGTTCTCTTTTCGAGCTGTTTGGCCCGGTCCCCGCCGGGCTGGTCTGTGCTGGTGATTACCGGCGGTTAGCCTGACTCAGAGCCCCTCAGAGACCTCGCTTCCACAGCACTGTGGGGTACAGGTGTAAAAATAACCCCCTGGCCCAGCGGCGACTACGGCACGAGAGAACCCATTTACACTCAGATTCCTCCCTCTGTCTTTCTCCCTCTCCCTCCCTCCCTCTATCTCCCTGCCTCTCTCTCCCTGTCCTTCTCTCTCCCTGCCTCTCCCTCTCCCTCCCTCTATCTCCCTTCCTCTCTCTCCCTCTCCTTCTCTCTCCCTGCCTCTTTCCTTCTCTCTCTCCCTCCCTCTCCCCCCCAACACCAAAACCAAAACCAAGAGCAAGTATCCCAAACTCCTTGCCTAACTTTTTGCGGCATTAACACAAAAAAATGGCGGCTCAGACTGACTGTTTGTTTGGGTACGGAGAAAAAAAAAATTAATCGGTCTGTCTTTCCTTCTTTCCTCGTGTTTTGGGCTTTCCGTGCCGAGGTTTTTAGAAGCAGAGATTAGACGCCGTGCCTCGCCGTCTTTGAACCCTTCCAGCGGCTCAGAGAGCCGTTAATTTGAGTTAAAAGGTAAAGCCCTGCGGCGAGAGGCAGCGTCTGTGGAGAAACGGGGGAGACGGGCGGTATTACAGGTTTAAAAAAAGGATTTGCATAATTCAGAGTCTCTCCGAAACTGGAAGGCGCGAGATTCCCAAAAATGAAAGACGAAGAACGAGGGGGGGCGGGGTGGAAATAAGTAAATAAATAAATAAATTAAACGTGTTTGAGATTGCCCTCTCTTATCCTGAAAGCCTCTTAGATCTCTGCTGGTGTTAAAACCAGACTCAAAATACAAGCCGAGTAGAAAGGAGGGGTTTGTCTAATGGTGGGACGCGGGGAGTCCCGGAGGAAAACTAGTAAAATGGAGACTGAATCGAGGTCGCCGGGTTGCTCAACTCTCTGCTTCTTCTGGGGACTTCGGGTGAGACACACAACTCTGCGGTAACAGGAGGGTAAACCCCTGTTTTTCCACCAACCGTGATTAGGCCACATTCTTCAGGACACTACACACCAGTACATTCATAACACATAACACTAGTGAAAGTTTTTTGTCCAGTGGTATGAAACAGTTTGCTCAGACATTAATGGAGTTTTGTGGCACCATCTCTCTGGTTGGTGGTCAGACCTGGCTGTTCGCTGCATTGAAGTTGAATTTGGGTCCCGGAACATGAGAACCGTTATTCTTCCTCCGCAGCCCTCGGAGATGAATCGTCTGCGAAACGATAAGCAGGCGGTTTGTCCGCCGGCAGCGTTTTGTTTTGCAGGCCACGTCCGTGCGGACTCCTCCAGACCCCGTTAGCCTCTCAGGAACACGGACACGCACCGCGGCAACGCGCGGAATTAAACTCATATTAGCCTGATTTGATTGGGTTTGAATTGAATAATTGGCTTGTAATAGCTTTTCCTCTTAGGCTAATGGGCAATTTAATTCACGGTCTCAGTGGTCACTTAGACGGAGAAGGAAACGGACGTCAGGGTAGAGCGAGCGCTGTTTCTGCCCTGCGTTACCCCCCCCCCCCCCCCCCCCGCACGGTGCTGTGTTTGTGTCCTCTCTCTAGTGCCCACTCCATCTGGGGAATGTGTCTGGCAGAAGAGGAGAAGCATTCCCTCCTTTTTCTGCTTATTTTACTGCCTGTTGTCTCTCCTCTGATTCTGCTCCCCTGTCTCTGTGGTGCTTCTGCTGATGGGCAGACTCAGGCTCTTGATACCAAGCTGACATGTGGCAATTTCCCAGCATCACTGGCGACAAATGTGCCAATTATGTTAATGAATCTCCGGGTGCCAATCAGTCAATAATGAGCAAGAGCACATCTGCTTCAGTGTGGGCCTGTGCCTGAGAGTGTGTATGTGTGTGTGTGTGTGTGTGTGTGTGTGTGTGTGCCTAAGTGTGAGTGTGTGTGTGTGTGTCTGTGTGTGTGTGTGTGTGCCTGTGTGTCTGTGCCTGAGCATGTGTGTGTGTCTGAGCATCAGTGTGGGTGTACCTGCAAGTCGAGGTTTTAGACCGAGCATTGTGTAATGTGTCCCACAGCAAGGGAGGGTGTGTGTGTGTGTGTGTGTGTGTGTGTGTGCTTGTGCCTGAGCGTGTGTGTGCGTGCGTGTAGGTGCAAGAAACAGTGTCTGCTCTCTATGTCTGTATGTGCATATTTGAGTGTGTGTGATGGAGATGTGGGGTGTGTTCCCACACAGGTGTGCGTGTGGTGGAATACACACCAGACTGCATTAATGGGAACAATTCGGGAGGGGTGCCTTGGGAACAGGACCCCCTGTCCCAGCGTGCATACGCAAATCGCACCCCTGCTGCAAGCTCCTACCCCCGAAAAGCTATTTCATATCGCTAGTAATTCAATTAGCCAGAGAGGCATTAAAATCATTCAACGGGACATTATTGCTCAGAAAGTAGCACACTGTGCTGAATACATTATCATGTGTCATTACTTGTGCTTGTATTGAAATTATTTTCATTATTGTTTAACTCTCATTGTTGGTGTTGATGTGCAACAATGATGAATATTTTTGCTTTTGTTGTGATTTATAGTATTTTTACATCTATAGTGCCCAAACCGTAGAAAATTCTTTACTATACAAAATGCATATGCTATACAGATTTAGCATCCAGTGGTTGTAGTGTCTTCCGTGTTTATTCATATGATTGTGTATGAAGGTGATTTGTTCTTTGTAAAGTCAACAGATTATTATTGAGAGGATTAGTGTTTAGCACGAGCATGAGAATGAGGAGCAGAGACGGAATGAGGTTTCAGAGATGGAACTAGGAAAGGTGAAGATCTCCTCCTCAATTCCTACCGCCCCCCCACCCCCCACCCCCCACTCCACTCCCCCAAAAGCCTCCTTTCTTTCACGGATTTTATTGCCCTTTTACAAGCTGGCTCGTGCTTCTGTACAGAATGGATTCAGGCGATGTCAGCTTCCAGTTTATATTAGAGTAATCCCCCTTCTGTGACGGCTGATTGCACCTGATTACCTGAGCCGGGGGATTAGCAGGTAGCGGGGAATGAAGGTCCTGCTCTGCAAGCGTGTTCTCCACGTGTGCTGAAACGATGATGCAAGCGGATCTGACAGCACCTCACCAGCAGTCAAGCCCTGTCAATCAATCAATCATTCCATCAATCAATCAATCGTCCTTTATATATTTCATACACCTTAGTGCGACACGAAGTGCTTCACTGTGAATTTTAAAAAAAACGATAAATTCAATCTTCATCATACATGCCAATCATCTCTGCTTTGGAGATGGGCGGAGTCAAGAACGTTGGACGCAGGTACGGAAACGGGTTACTTTCTCTTCCTGGAAAAAAAGTCCCGTATGAGGATGCCGTGTTTAGCTGGGAGCGCAGGTACCCCATGTGAGCTCCAGCGACTGTGGTGTGTGGCGGTCCCAGTAGGGGGGTGGGGAGGGCGGTTAGAGTAAAAATAGCACTTTAGCCCCAGCGGTGAGGTGTGTGGGGGGGGCGGGGGCGCACCGTCTCCCAGCTGTGGCAAACATGCCCCGGTACGCCACGCTACGCCGAGCACACCGGCTTGCCGTATTTCGTGTGTTTGTTTGTGACAGCAAATTAAACCGCTTTCATCACTTCAGAAGGCCTGCGAATTTGCTCTCGGTCTCTGGCTTTAGAATCAATTCTTTTTCCTGTAACTTATTGTGTGAGTACTGAGAGCAGAGGGCCAGATGCAGCTCACATACTGGGTGCAGGTACCTTATCATAACTGACAGATCTCACTAATGCTTCTAATAACCCGGAGCTAATAATGCCGTCTGAATCAACTATAGGTCAGTTTGTATGAATGTGCTGACTCAGCGCTGCAGTCCCAGAGTGTCAGTCTGTATGTCTGTGTGTCCGTTTAGGGGAAACTCAGACTTGGGTCTTCAGAAGGGGGTGACTCTGTTTCGACAGTATTGGGGAGACCATGCACCTCTCTGAGGGCGGATGATGGAATAAGCAGGGTCCTCTCATCAGGGTGTGGCCAAATGAGGCAATATTTTCCTCTTTTTTTGATGTAGCAAAGCCCACTGCGATGCTTTTGCATTGATCTCCATTCGCCGTAAATTCCTTTGTTGGCCATATGCAGCGATTCTTGCGGCTGAATTATGGGCTAATTCTGAAGAAATCAGCACAAGGAGGGCTCACGCGGAGCTTCTGGGTTTCTGGGATTTATCAGATCACTTTATCTTTGGGGCCCAGGGCGTGGAAAAGCATGTTTCAGCTCGATATAGGACTTATCCGTCCCATAATTCCCCTTCCCCGTCGAGCCCTCTAAATGGGGTATTCACACCCGGCTCCGGAAAGCAAAATCCAATTGCGACCTGGTTCTGTTTGGTCTGGTTTCTGGGTTTCACACCAAATTATTTCACAGCAGGAAGTGGACTCCACATATAATTGCAGTGCAATACTGCTTAGCGAGCCCGCTAGCAAAAACTCTTTAAGTTGCACTGCTGAGCAGTTTCTGTTACTCGACAGAGAGGCTGTGCTGAGCGGTTCATTTCTGTTACTCGACAGAGTTAGCCCAGAGAGCTGTGCTTTTGAGTCAGCCCTCTCCTGGTCTGAGTCCAGGACCATTTTGGGCCACTCAAGGCCGAGGCCCGGACTACAAACGCTCCTCAAGTTGAAGAACATATGGTTTCAATCACACTCAAGACAGAAGTGAAAAACGCAGGGCTTATTTGAAGAAAAATAAAAAACACACACATTGGGAACAATTGATCAAGACTCTGGCTCATGTTGGCCAGTTTGGAAATCCCTATATATAAGCACACAGCACACAAGCACACATTCATAATTCACTCTTCATTTTCTTTTGCTGAGGCATGCTGTAATTATGGCTCTCTTGATTCTCTGAAAGGGACTGTCTCTGAAAAGGAACAAACGGAACGGGCTGAATGAATGCACCAGAACAGAAAGAAAATCATATGTTCCAGATTATTTCTGTCGTTATTTTTTGGATATGTTCCATTGCATTTGTTTCAACTCTTCCATCATAGCTCTTTCCCCAGAATACGAAACCCTGTAAATTCCAAATATAAATGACACAGGCCAGAACGCGCGATCATTTATAACATCCAAATTGTATTTCCTGGATACTCGCAAACATATATATATAAGTCTCCGTGTGTAACTTTATACATTGAGTAACCTCTGCAGTCCACTCGCATTTATTACTCATTTTCTTGTCACTAGATCGATGAAGTGCTTTTTCTCTCTATCCTGGTATCCTCTTGCAGGCCCAATGTGGAATACTGTGGGGGGAAGAAACAGTATTATATCGAGAAAACTGTCAAAAACTAACGCTAAATACTTTGCTTTGTCTCCTATCCATATTTGTGAGGGCTCATCTTTGATACGGTGTTCTTGTAAACGTGTGGTATATTGTCGATCTGTTTTTTTCCATTAATCTCCTCACTGATGCAGTGTCTCTGTGCTGTCATGCTGCAGGGTCCTGTCAGTGCTGGTGTGCTGTCCTGTCAGTGCTGGTGTGTTGTCCTGTCAGTGCTGGTGTGTTGTCCTGTCTCTGTGGGGCAGTCCTGCTGCAGGGTCGTGTCAGTGCTGGTGTGTTGTCCTGTCAGTGCTGGTGTGTTGTCGTGTCAGTGCTGGTATGTTGTCGTGTCAGTGCTGGTGTGTTGTCCTGTCAGTGCTGGTGTGTTGTCCTGTCAGTGCTGGTGTGTTGTCCTGTCAGGGCTGGTGTGTTTTCGTGTCAGTGCTGGTGTGTTGTCCTGTCAGTGCTGGTGTGTTGTCCTGTCAGTGCTGGTGTGCTGTCGTGTCAGTGCTGGTGTGTTGTCCTGTCTCTTCGGGGCAGTTTGTGCTGCTGTGTTTTTGGCGCAGTGCTCTTTTGCCATGGCATTCCATCCCGATGCTTTGTCTCCCTTCAAAGCCCCAGCAAAGTTTTTCTTCCCCCAACTCAATTACAGCATCGGATGCAGATTTGGGGGTGTGGGGGTGGGGGGGGGGGGGTTCGGGGCTTCAGGGAACCCGCTGCGTCTTGGTAGATAAGCTGTGGGTCTCAAAGCCGGGCCTGAAGATGAGTTCCTCAGTCACTCCCCCCCCCCCCCCCGTGGCTGCAGGCTCTCCCAGGTCTGAACCCTGTTCCTAAATCCAGGGTGCTCTCTGTTGATCAGCAGAGCTGCGTTCGCTCAGCGCGGTGCGACTGTCTGTGCGTAGCCCGCAGTAATCACTTTATGACTCAGTGCGCTTTCACAGTCAGAACTGTCAACAGAATAAATGTTTGCGTGAAGTCTACAAAGGACAAGCGAGACACGCTAGGCTCTGAAGCTTTATTGCCGCAGTTAGAGCTGAATGTGTCCCTTCTAAGTCTTTTCTATTGTAGATTTCCAGGGAGAGGTATTGGTCTATTGGGAGATGAGCCCATACAGAAGTGATTTAAATTCATGGAGTGAGATATTTTTTTTTGTGCCTTCCATCTGTCTGTGTATTTGCCTGTTGATCTGTGTGTTTGTGTGTGTGTGTGCACATGCACGTTAGTGTGTGGGTATGCACATATGTGTGTGTGTGTGTGCACATGTACGTTAGTGTGTCTGCATGCACATGTGTTTTTGTGTGTGGGTTTGTGTGTGGGTTTGTGTGTGTAGGTTTGTGTATGTGTACACATACATGTGTGTGCACAGCGTGTGCGGGTCAGCACGTGTGCCTGTGTTTGCGTGTGGTCTCATGCATTCGTGTGCGTGGATGCGTCCGTGTCTGTGTGATTGAGTGAGTACAAAATCAGCTTACATGTATGTAACACGCCTGCTGTGCTGCAGGCGTTGCGTGGAGGAAAGCGCACTCAGTACACTGTCCCGGGTCTGCACTGAGGGGCGATTCCCCGGCCGGATTAACGGGTTAGGGTTAGGACCGGAACTGGGCACGACGCGCGGCGTTCGGTGTCAGGAGGTGCGGGGCGAAGGGCGCGTTTCTCTCTTCACCTCCCCCCGGTGCTGCCGCTCTGCTTACTGGCCGACGCTCTCGCGTTTCTCTCCTCACCCCCCCCCCGGTGCTGCCGCTCTGCTTCCTGGCCGACGCTCGAGTGTGTTTTCGCTACACGGGCGGTTTAAAGTCGACACTTCACCACGAGTGTCTGCCTAACAGGAGTACCACCTAACGGTGCCCGGCGTGCCCGCAGTTCACCCGGCGCGGCTCTTTCTCAGCTCTGCGTTCGGCGCCCGGCGTGCCCACAGTTCACCCGGCGCGGCTCTTTCTCAGGGGCAGCCGCTCCGTGCCGCGGAATAGAGAGCCTTACTGATCAGCGAATCTGAGGCTTCCGCCGCTCCCTGCGTTCGTAGATGGGAGTGGGACTGGTGGTCAGATTGAGCCTAGCAGGGCTTCTTCATTCAGAATGCTAACGCTGTGTTATGGGAAACCGGCAGAAAGGAAATTAGCCGTCATTGTAGGGATATTCTGTCTTGGGACTGCAGTGTAAATGGTGCATAGCCCAACACTACACTTGTACCTCCATCCAGCATCTGTATTCCACTTGTATCATTATCTCAATGTTGTGGCTTTCTGACCTAGCCTATGCTTACTGTGTGAACTGGACTAAATGTGTTTGTGGCTATAAATAACTGTTTCATAATGAGTATTGTACCTTATCGCACCTGTTTTTTTTTTTTTTGTTCCAATGACATTCTGTAAGCAATTATTTTACGTCGCTGTGGATGAAAGCGTCTGCCAAATACATGTAATGTAATGTGAACACATACGGGATTATACCCACACTTAGGTTCTGATGGAGACAGTGGCAGCCTGTGTATTGCAATAAAGGTTTTTAAATCCTGACCTCCTACCCAGAGGAGGCTGAATTCAACTCCATATCAAATTTTTCCTCTTCCTTTCGTCTTTAGGTTGTCTGTCTGGGATCCTGGGATCCGCGCTGATTGTTTTGGCCGAGAAAAAAATTGGCTCTCGCGTGATATCTTCCTCTGGAGTGCTTTTCGGATTTTTATTTTCAGATTCCTTTCCAGTTCCTTCCAGTTTTATTATAGACATGGTATTAAGCTCGGTACACTCCTTTTAAGTGTGCCAGTGTCACTGTGGGTTTCTGAAGGCACCTGGAAATTCTGATGGTAGATTAGCAGCGAAGTCCATGTTTATGTTCTTTATTATCTGTGAGCCCTTACTCTCCATCGCTCGTTCTTCTCCACTTTCACCTGCAACCCTGACCAAGCGGTGTCGTTAAGAGAGCCCACCTGGACCAGGTGTCACTAAGAGAGCCCACCTGGACCAGGTGTCACTAAGAGAGCCCACCTGGACTGAACTGGAATTCAGTGTCTCTGGTGCTGAAGGCTCCTGCACACAAACTGTATTGGTCAGAAGAAGCCTCTGAAGCAACTGCAATTCATGTTTACAAAATATGAGCAAATATGCAGAAAGGCTTGAAGTGCTTTTAAACTCCAGGAGTGAGGCATCATGCCCATTTCGATGCACAGTGCTACCTTTGTTCAGTGAAATGAAAGCAGAAATGTTTTTTCTTTTGATTATGCACATTTGAAAAGTCTATTTTCTGCTACTTCTGTTCATTGATACAATGGAGATGAAGGAAAGAAAAAAGTGGAAATGTTTTTTAAAGGTTGTGGCATTCTCTTTCTCGTTCTTTTTGTCTCCTGCTCTGTATCTCTCTGTGACGTCTCCCTTGTGAAAAATACTCTGAAAAAACTGTATTATATTGAGAAAACTAAACTGAACTTTTGCCAAGGCATTCCATCCCAATGCATTCCATCCCAGTGAATTCCATCCTAATGAATTCCATCCCAATGCATTCCATCCCAGTGAATTCCATCCTGATGAATTCCATCCAATGCATTCCGTCCCAGTGCAGTGTTTTCCTTCAAAGCCGCCAAGTTTTCCTTCTGTTTTTCTTCGCAGGTGGAGTGGCTGAAGAACGAGGAGATCATCGACCCGGCGGACGACCGTAACTTCTACATCACCATCGACCACAACCTGATCATCAAGCAGGCGCGGCTGTCCGACACCGCCAACTACACCTGCGTGGCCAAGAACATCGTGGCCAAGCGGCGGAGCACCACCGCCACCGTCATCGTTTACGGTAGGGGCGAATCCCGCCAAATCTCGCTTTCCCTGCCGGGGTCGCCGTTGGGGCCTTGAGCTCGGCATTTCTTTTGCCAAATGTCCATTTGGTCAGTGCCTACCTTCAGTTCTGCTTGCTGAAAGCCTTCAGCTCAACGCTTCTTCAGTTAGATTTCTTTACCTCGCCACCCAATACACTATCTCTGTCAGACACCGCTCCATGATCTTTACCTGGGCCTCCCATCTCTGTAAAACTGCACAGTGTCTTAAAACAGCCCACCCTTATCTCCATAATGTCTAGATCTTCACTTTCTCTGTTTAAATGATCCATTACAGCTGTATTTTCCACCCCCCCCCCCCCCCGTCCCTTCAGCTTTCTTAAGATGTTCACTTGTCTCAGTCTCCGTTTCCGTGACACCCGTGCCCTGTATTCTCTGGCAAATGCAGAGCTATTCCTGTTAACGGTGTCGGTGGTTTCTTACGATGCAGTAATGTAAAATTATCCCTCGCTAAATGTCTAGGAAAATAGCCTGCATCTCAGTAATGTACAAAAAAAAAAAGGTGTGGTTTACCTCAGAATGGAAATAATTGATTCCCAGGACTTTGGTGTGGAGAGGAATTCTGGGGTTAAATCACTGCTGTTGTCTACGAGGAGAATTAGAAGCAGAATCAAACAGAATGAGCAGACATAACTTGAGAAAACTGTGTAAAAATGAAGTTTACTCATAACCCAGACATGGAATCAGGATTTACAAACAACATTACGCGGACTTATCCCACATGTTACAGGGACTTATCCCACGCATTACAGGGACTTATCCCACACGTTACAGGGGCTCATCCCACACGTTACAGGGACTTATCCCAAGTGTTACAGGGACTTATCCCACGTGCGCTCGAGCCTCTGCTCTCCATCTCCCCACGGACTCTTCCGAGAGGGCGGGGGGGGGGGGGGGCGGGAGGAGAAGATGCCGCCCAGCCGACCGTGACCATTCCAATAGCACAACAATTGAACAGGAAATTATAAAAATAGACTCTGGGAGATAGCAACCCCCCCCACCCCCCACCCCCCCACGCTCCCATTTCCCAGCTTTTCCTCCCGCTCAGGGGGATTGCCTGCTCTGCATGGCTGGCTTCGCTTGTGCAGATAATTCCTCTCTTATTAAACGGGTCCCTCTCAGACCAGCGCCAGCCTCCGAGGGAGGAGAGGTTGACTGGGGCGAGTTCCAGTCTGGGCAGTGATGTCACCAGATAGAGCAGAAGTGCTCAGCACAGTCGTGCTATTAGCAGCAACAGCAGCAGCAACAACAACATCAGCAAAATAATAATAATAATAAGAAGAAGAAGAAGAACGCACATGCACACACACACCCACCCCTCATACAAGCACACTTGCACACGCACACATATACACTCCTCATATGAGCACACACACACACACACTCACACACTCTTAAAAATGTACTAAATGTACAGAGAAGGCCGGCCCAGGGACCTGAGGCACATTAACAGTCCCCAGCGAGTTCAGAGTAAAACCTAAAAAACCGCGAAACAGAGCACAGGGGAGGCCAGGAGGAAGTCTGGCGTGCTGAGTGTTGGGCTTCGCCTGTAAGTGCATCACCTTTTAACGGCCTGTCAGAGCGGCCCGAGAGCTGGAGGACCAGACCGGGCCCTGATCCCCCCGCCATCCCCCCATCCCGCCATCCCGCCGTCCCTGCGAGGGAGGGGCAGTAAATCGGGGGTTACTGGAGCTGCGGCCGGGACGGCTTCCACTCGGGGCGGGGGTAATGGACAACGCACATGCCCGCGGGGGTAATGGACAACGCACATGCCCGCGGGGGTAACAGGAGAAGGCCCCCGGCAGGAGGGGGGAATGGGGGGAGTTGGGGGGGGGGGGGCTTCTGAGGAAGCAGAGCAGCGCCAGGGAGCACAGCTGCGAGCTCGGCGAGCTTTTTTACCGCTGGACCGCTGCCTCCGGAGTTCACGTCCTCCGCGCTCCTCTGCCAACAGGCGAGGAACAAAAAACCCCCAAACTCCGGATCTGCCTCAGCCCTCGACTTCAAATGCGAAATTAAGCAGATGTGAAGCTTTCTAACACACACACAAAAAAAAGAAAATTTATATTTAACAGGGACTGAAATAACTGAAAATGTCATGAAAGAAAAGCACACCCGGTTTTAATATCTTAAATATGTTCCCGTTTTTATTGCGTTATGAAGAAAAATTGTAACGTAACCACAACTGCATGGCTGAGACAAACGGGCTAACTGCACCGTGACCGTGTTTAGATTAAACACAGGCCCAGGAAAGCAAAGCGAATTTGCCCTCTGCAGTGATGATGGCTACTGTAGCATGATGTCAGATGCAAGTGTTGGACAGAGCGATACATAATTGGTGGAAGCATCCAGGGCAGGATGCTAACTCTGGCTAGCGGCTGGTGTTAATTTCCCACTCTGGTAGCTTCGCCAGAGGTTAGCTGGGCTCTCATCGATGCCTGGCGTCCCCCGTGGTCTGCTTACCGATGCTGCACGCGGAGACTTATTCCACTGTGCAAAAAGCGGAGTTTCTGGAAGATAGCCAAACCTGTTATATTTCAGTGAATTCTGGGGGTGTGTCGGTCATGACTGGTAGTTTCCCCCGTGTCAACACGAGTATTTCCAGAACCTTCTGCACACTCCCTGGCCACGTCATTGATCAGGGATTCCTGGACTCGGACATTCCCCATTAATTCAAGGACTTCGCCCGTGCTGAAGTTTCGCCGCGTGTCCTCAGACGTGGACAGCCGTGTCTTGGTAATTTATGCCGAGTGTCTGGACAAGAGCACACTGAATTATGTCTGTTTCCGACAGGGAAATGCGTCCATTTTCGGATCTGTGTCCGCCCCGTCCATGGGTGTCTCAGCTCGAGCTCGGTTTGGGCGCTCCGCGCTGGGGAGAAAACTGGGGAGGAGGGGGTATGTGGGACATTGGGGAGGAACAAATGGATTCAGCAATGTCACCGTCTCATTGTGTTCTGACAGTGAACGGCGGCTGGTCCACCTGGACGGAGTGGTCTGTGTGCAACAGCCGATGTGGGCGGGGCTATCAGAAGCGCACGCGCAGCTGCACCAACCCCGCCCCGCTCAACGGGGGCGCCTTTTGCGAAGGCCAGGCCATCCAGAAGCTGGCCTGCACCTCCCTGTGCACAGGTAAGCCCACGCCCTGCACCTCCCTGTGCACAGGTAAGCCCACGCCCTGCACGTACGCATCACCGTTAAAAACCGCTGACTGAAACATGCCATGAGGCTTCGTGAATCTGGAAATGGGAGGAGCCAGCATATAATTAACAGGGGCTCACTGATTGGAGCCAGTTGTTTTGTTGTCCTGTGGAGAGCAGAGCCTTCTTGCTTGTCTGTAATTGACAGATCATCATAGCTCTACCCATTACTGGGTTCGTGACCGGTACATGGCTGCAGCTGAATAATAATGTAGCGATAAGGACTGATTGGTTTAATAAAGCATCTTTTAATTCTCAATCTCAGAGTGCTTTATCGCTCAGGAAGCAGACGTGCGTATGAATATGCAGACAGGTGTGATGCAGGAGGAGGGAGCACAGCCTCTCAGACAGACATCCGTCTGACAGCGAGGCCCTTCACTGATCTCTCTCTCTTTTTCTCCTCTCCCTCTCCCTCTACCCCACTATCTCCATCTCTCCTTCCCTGTCTGTCTCTCTCTTTCTCTCTCTCTCGCTCTCTCCCTCCCTATCTCTCTCCCTCATTCTCTTTTCCTCTCTATCTCCATCTCTCTCCCTCCCCCCCCCCTCCCCCCGCAGTGGATGGGGTCTGGACAGAGTGGAGTAAGTGGTCCACCTGCGGGACGGAGTGCACGCACTGGAGGCGGAGAGAGTGCAATGCCCCCGCCCCCAAAAACGGGGGGAGGGACTGTGACGGCATGGTGCTCCAGTCTAAGAACTGCACAGACGGGCTGTGCATGCAGAGTGAGTGCAGCTCTCCGTCTCCGCTCCTGCACAGGCACTAGGGTTACCTGCGTCACACACTGTGAGCACAGGCACTAGGGTTACCTGCGTCACACACTGTGAGCACAGGCACTAGGGTTACCTGCGTCACACACTGTGAGCACAGGCACTAGGGTTACCTTCATTACACACTGTGAGCACAGGCACTAGGGTTACCTGTGCACTACCTGTAACACACACACACACACACACACTCATACAAACACACACTCACACACGCACTCACACTCACACACGCACACACACACACACACACCCCCGTACACACACGCACTCACACACACGCGCACACACACACTCACACACACAGGTCAGATGGAGGTCTGTGAGAGAGAGATAACTATATGTAAAAGAGGAGAAATGCTGAAAAGGGAAAAACAATGAACAGCTTTGTTCCGGTCCCCACCCTCTGGGTGCAACTATAGAACATAATACTGTTAAAACACAACACTACACCATGGATTACTGGACCCAATTACCTCAGTCACAAACCAAGCATTCAGCGGGTTTCATAAAAAAGACTAAAATGATAAATGATTGTAATGCAGGTGCTGCAGTGTAAGTGGTGTAATTAGCCAGCGTCGATGATAATTGCCGTTTTGACCCCAATTTTTTTTTTTAAAACACACAAACTCACAGCATTCAGAGATTATAACAGGAGTGAAAGTGCAGTCGGAACGTTCCAGTAATAAACTCTGACTTTTGTTTTTCAAGCGGAGGCCATTTTTATTGCTGCCTGCCAACACAGTTTATTTTCTGTATAGATGTCTGTGGCTATATTTTTGACGATATTTTAGATTATTGTGCTTGTCTGTGGAAAATCTAAATCAAATTAAGCCTACAGAAATGAGACAACAAACTTTTTGGCCTCATCTGTTAGTTATGATTGTTCGTTTCCTTAAATTTTATTGTTTTTCCCTGAAATCGTACAAAAAAAAGTCCCAAGAAGTTGTGGTTAGCAGTTGGGTTTTAAAAAAGAAAAAAAAAATTTCCAACTTCCTGAGGAGGTATAATCAGAGGAATGTCCTCTTCCGCTCTTAGAAGCCAGCAGGGATGTCACATGGGTCGGTTTCTCTTCTTCCTCTCGGATGAAGATGGTTTTCCTCTGTTTTCTCTCGTCTGATGATGTGCTTGTCTGCTAATACTTCTGTTCGGTGAAATCCTCCCGGATGTTTGTTTGCCGCTCTTTTGTTTGCGAGGGAGTACGGCTGAGAGAGAGAACATGAGCAGGGCCAGAATTTTCAAACAGACGGTGGTACAAAAAAAACACACACAAAAAAGAAAAACTAGACAAAACCGAACAAGACAGACAGGCTGCTACAGGTGAAACGCTGGAGCATTGTTCTGCGATGCAGCCACCGTTAATTTACCAAATGAGACTTGGTACTTAGTCAAAAGCATCTAATTGAACATATCAGGCAACTGGGAATTATCAGAGAGGTGACCAGAGCCCTTTTCTCCTCACTGTGTGTTTAATGTCTGCTGATGTATTCTTTTTTCCATAAAAGCCATTCGCTCATTAGCCGCATCGATCCACTGGCCGCTCGGCGGGATCTACGAGATGTGCTCAGAGTGTCCGTGGAGACGGCCGTATTTTTCCCGACCGTCAGGCCTGCCCCCCCCTCGCCGCCCCCCCCACCCCCCAACAACAGCAAGGGTCCACAACCTGAACCCGTGCTGCAAAACCAGAGGCTAATTTATCGCTCTCCTCATGCAAAATGTGCTATAAAAAGCTTTCTCTGCATTCAGAGAATCCATAGCAGAGAATATCACTCTCCCTGCTGGATAGATTTCAAGCTCACCCAAGAATATGAAACCCCTAACGATATGGATTTAAGCTCATTTCCCCACAATTGATTTCTTTTATTATTTATTTTTTTTGGAGTTAAAAGGCTAAAACGGGTTTTGCCCTAACTAATGACTGTTCTCACGTGGTGTTTCGAGGGGAAATCCATGCACTCTAAAAGCAGATGTCATTGCAAATATGATTTTGTGTATAATACCATTTGAATGTGAACTCTCCTCAACCGGACAAGATCTTATTCTACCATTGCTCTTCTCAAAATTCTTCATTAGTAATTTATGTATTTTCTATACTTGAAAAGAAACCACTGAAACCATTGCAATATTGTGAGAAACTTGGTTTGTTGCTGCTGCTTGATAAATGTAAATGTTATAATAATGTTGCTGTATATACAATATGTACAATTATGAGTCTTGTTATTGTTTCCTTTAACTGTGTGTTTGCTTGCTGATTGCAGTTATATCTGTCGATATCTGTCCTTAAAAGCCAGAGGTGATTGGTTGGTTGGTTTGTGTTTTCTCTCAGTTTTTTTTCTCAGACAGGAGCAGTCAAAGTCCGTTTGACCTCTAGCGTTTTCCCATCTTGTATGTTTTTCCCCCTCTATCTCATCTTTGTGTTTTTTGTTATTGGAGAGCTTTGGTAACCGAGCACAGACAGATGACATTTTCCTGACGTATTGATCCGGGGGAAAGGGAGAGCCGGCTGTGAAACATGGTCAAAGACTTTTGTTTCTTTCTTTATTTATTTGGGCTTTTCTTCTAGCTGCCATCTGGGGGTTTTTTTTTGCAGGAGATACTGAAAATATAAAATATAATTTGACCACATGAGTATTAAGCAAAGCGAATTCTTTTGGACTCTCTATGAATCTTGTTTTTTTGGTGGGGGGGGGAGTCAGAGCTAACTTTGGAGAGAAGAACATAATGGCTTCCTGGAAAAGAGTTGTTTTCTTGAAAATCCTGGGTTTGTCGTGCAAGGAATACATTTGTGTAGCATTTCTGGTAACATTATCCTTACATTGAATCAATACCCCTCTTTACCCAGTGAAGTCCAGATCTTTACCCAGTGAAGTCCAGCTCTTTACCCAGTCAAGTCCAGATCTTTGCCCAGTGAAGTCCAGCTCTTTACCCAGTCAAGTCCAGCTCTTTACCCAGTGAAGTCCAGCTCTTTAGCCAGTCAAGTCCAGCTCTTTAGCCAGTCAAGTCCAGCTCTTTACCCAGTGAAGTCCAGCTCTTTACCCAGTGAAGTCCAGCTCTTTACCCAGTCAAGTCCAGCTCTTTACCCAGTGAAGTCCAGCTCTTTACCCAGTGAAGTCCAGCTCTTTACCCAGTGAAGTCCAGCTCTTTAGCCGGTGAAGTCCAGCTCTTTACCCAGTCAAGTCCAGCTCTTTACCCAGTCAAGTCCAGCTCTTTACCCAGTGAAGTCCAGCTCTTTAGCCAGTCAAGTCCAGCTCTTTAGCCAGTCAAGTCCAGCTCTTTACCCAGTGAAGTCCAGCTCTTTACCCAGTGAAGTCCAGCTCTTTAGCCGGTGAAGTCCAGCTCTTTACCCAGTGAAGTCCAGCTCTTTAGCCGGTGAAGTCCAGCTTAGCCCGCTGCAGTTGCTCATATGGTTTTGCCGCAGTTGAATAGCAGGGGATGAGAAAACAAATGATTTCTCTCTCTCTCTGTGTCCATTATCTCCCTCAGTCCGCACCAGTTCCCGGGCTTCAGCCTTGTTTACATGAACACAAACCTTCCGTCTGACGAGCTGTCAGTCTGTCCGGCAGAACACGGGCTGGTCTCAGCTGGACCGTCCGTGTGAAGTCTGGAGTGTTTTTCTGCTGAGCGTCCCAGTGCATTTTCTGCCCAATGCACTGTGTCCATTTACTGCTGTGTGTGTGTGTGTGTGTGTGTGTGTGTGAGTGTTTGTGTGTGTAGGTGTATATGTGTGTGTGTGTGTGTTCAGTGTGTATCTTCTGGCTCCCTGGCCTGTCCAGTAAAGAGTCACTCTAAAGAAGTGGCCTTTTAATTGCTCTTCCCTAAAAAAAATAGGCCCCACAGCAGTGTACAAGTTAGAGAGGTTCCAAAATGATTTCCCTGTCCCCCCAGGTTAAGTGGGACACCTCCATGTGCCAATGACCACATCTACTCTGGACAAAGGAGCAATTAGCCTCAGCTAACCTTGAGAAGTACAGGTCTGCAGGAACTTGGATCTCACCGAGGCGAGACTGTGTAGCAGCTGGATACGATGCATTTCCCTCTGGTTTATTTGTACGTCCTCCTTAATGTGTTACGGAAATGAAGCTGATTAAAGAAACATGGTGCTGTGCGGAGCTGTGAGACGAGGTGGCGTCTCTGATGTTAGCCAAGCAGAAGGAAACCAGGACAAAGAAATCAAGGGAAAATGTCAACAACAAAAAAATCAAACCTTTTCCCCTACTGTATGTCGCATGCTCGCCTTTTGTGTGACTCCATTTTAATTTAATTTTCATCTCGCCCTCCCTCCCTCCTTCCCTCCCTCCCTCCCTTCTCTCCCCCAAGGTTCATTATTTCAGATGTCTTCAGAGCCAAAGGCCAAGAGTGATTTTGGATTTTCATGTGAGTTCTGTTTTTTTTTTTTTTCTTTGTTTTGTGTTCATTCCGTTGTTTCATTTTTCCTTCCATTGATTTCTTTGCTTTCTGTTGATTTCTTGCTTGTTTCAAGCTTTCTATTTGCCTTTGGTTTTTGATGCTGTTAACTTTTCCCGCTCTTTTTTTTTTTGCCGCCATTTTCCTCCTGCGGTAGCCTCTCGGCTTTGCTCCTCCCCCCTCACTGCTAGCCGCCGCTCTGCCGCTGCTCTGCTGCTGCTCTGCTGCCCTCTCTCTCTCTCTCTCGCTCCTCTCGAGGACGGGACGGAGCACGATGCCGCGCTAATTCCGTCCACCTCTGACGAGCGGGAACGTTTTTATTTATTTTTTTTTACCGGAGAAGGTCGTCTCGTCCGAGGCCTCGTAGCCGTGCGGTTATTTATTAAACGTGACGGTTCTTCAGTTTTCATCGCTCCGGTCTTTTCTCTCTCTCTCCTCACCGCCGTCCGCTTTCCGTTCAAAGAAGCGCATTAATCTAAGCGACGCGTTTTAATGCTGCCGTTTAGCGACGCCGCTTTCATCATCAAAGCGTACACGCGGGACGGCGCATGACTGCCGGGGAAGCTTTCAAGTGGGGGAACGGCGCGTTTAGATTATATTCCGAGACCTTCATCTTCTCCTGTTCGGCTAACGTGCTCTTTTATAACGGGTGTCGGAGAGGGTTTTAGGCAAATACGCTCTTTACGGGGAGGGGTGAAATTTTTGCTGCCCGTTGCCGCGGTAGCGAAGCGACTTGATCGTTCGGCCTGGCGAGCGAGGCCGGCTCCAGGTCAGCGGCCCCCGGCCCGCGTCCAGTCCGCCACCGGCCCGCGTCCAGTCGGCCGCCATCTGCAATTACAGGGACTCTGGCGCTGAGTGGAGCGGGGGGGGAGAGGGAGACCGGGAATCCACTTCCCCTCCGACCGTACCGCGCGTCGAGGGCCGGCGTCTGCCAGTCAGATTTACAGGTGGCGTTTAACACGGACTTCTCAATGGAGCTTGAAATTAGTCCCGAGCTCTTCTGTTCAGAACAAAACAAGTCAATGGGTGTTGAAAAATGAGGGTCGTTATTTTTGTTTGATGTACTGTTCCGCGCGCAGTCAGCGGCGTCTCGTATAGCCGCAATCACCTCGTGATACGGTGACCTCATTTAACCCCGTCCAGGGGTTTGTCCACTCAGTGGATTCCACACCATCTGTTGGGTTGTCCAGGTGGCCTAGAGGGACATGTTCAGGGGCATAGTCATGGACATGGGATGTTTTGAGTTCATAAGTCTTACTTTATGAAGTTTATAGGAAGGGGGCTGTTGCCTGAGCTGGATGCTTACGTGAGGGATGGACATGATGAGGACTGTGGGTATTAGTGGAGGGTGTAGATAGACAAGGGGCTGGAGGACGGCAAATGTTGTGGATGACAAATACGTAGTGTTACATTCCCTTGCTTTGTTTCACACTTGACTGTCGGCTAAAAAGCTTGAGCTAATCCTCTGAGTAGTGGTGTTACCTAGTGTTATTCCCCTGTCTGTCTGTTTGTCTGTCTGTCTGTCAGTCTGTCTTAGATTAATTGAAAAACTCTTATTCTTCAGCTTGATTTGATTGATGAAACTATTGGTGCCTTTGAGAGGATTAAATGCTTTTCATTTTTAGTTTAGTCTAAGGGCCGTTTCAGCTGGTTGTACTGAAGCAACAGTGCCCTGTCGAGCGCCACTGAAGATATCCCAAGGTCATTTGCTGCGATTCAGCAATGCTTATGGAGGAGAGCTTGATATCTCGTCTGGAGCAACCGATCCCAGCCGGCTGTCTGAAAGCTTTTTCCAGCCTTCTTTAAAGCCCTGATGCTGTTAGTGTTTGAGGAGGGAACCAGACTGGTCCACTCCAGGCCGATTAGCCAAATCAGGCGGTTTGTCCAAAAGCGGTTAGACGCTCCTGCTTTTTTTGCGCCCGTGGAACACAGAAGCCGGCCAAAGTGGCTGAATCGCTCGGATTTTCCGCGTCAGTCAAGCGCGACTTAAACCAGGTAGCCGCTCTCCGGAGCTTAATCAGCCCGGGGAGGAGCCGGGGGCTGCCGGGGCGTCCCGCCCGGGGTGCGAAGGCTGGCGGCGGCGCCCCTGGGAGGCGTTTGAGATGCAGAGCGAGGCGCCTCTGCCCCCGTCCCCGCCGGCTTCATGAACAAAAAAACTCGGGGAATCGATATCCGGCGATGCGGAGAGTTGAGGGGGTTTCCCCCTGGGGGGCCTAGCAGGCAGCCAGGCAATCAATCCTTCTTACCTTTGCCCCCCCCCCCCCACCCCACCCGCCCGCCACCCGCCCGCTACCCGCCCGCCACCCGCCAACACTTCCGATCTACAAAATGTCAGAATTACACCCCATCACCTGTTCATGGACGCGTATCTGCCCCGATCCGCCCTGTGGCCATGGATCCCTCCCGCCACACGCGCGTATGTGTGTGTGTGTGTGTGTGTCAGGACCCGCGCACGGCCACCGGCTGATCGATCGCCTCCCTTTCCGCCGTCCGTCTTTCACGTAGCCCCGAATCGAACAGCTGCGGCGGCGAGACATCCTCCATTCATCTCACCGAAGAGGGGGGGGGTGAAGCTGCGTTTGTAATCCTCTGGCCAGAGCCGGACAGCTCGTGTGTGGGGGGGGGGGGGGGGGGGGGGGGTCGGACGTCCTCTAGCCAGGGGCAAAGATCGCATTAGGGGAAGACGGATTTCAGGTGCCATGATGACTAACCGTGGAAGCTGCACCGGTTTGTTTCAAGAGCAGTTCTTCTTCTTTTCCACCCGCCACCAGCCAGGATACTTTGGTGTGACAGAGAGGCAGAGAGAACTACAGTACATTTTCGGGGGAATAATACTCACTCTGAGATGTCCTCTCCTCGTAAGGGGCAGCAGAGGGCAGCAGTCATCACTCGCAAAGATAGCAGCCTCACTCACCAGCATTAACGACTGCATACCCGTGGCTAACACTGCCATCTGGTGGCTGGAGGGCAAACTGCGTCTTCATTTCCCAAAAGCTCATTTCATTTGGCCCGATCCCTGACGCTGACACTCGAGGCTCATGCTCTCAGCACATCACCCCTGTTCTCTCTGAGAGTATTACCGAAAAAACCCATCATGCGAAAAAAATGAAAGAGAGAGGGACTCATTCTAAATCTAATCACTGAAGTAAAAGAAGAGAAGCAGATGGAAAGTGAGAGCGAGAGCGAGAGTGGAGGTGTAACTAAATCATTTCTATTTTAAGGCTTTGTAAGTTCGGAGTTTCGAAAATCTTTACGGCCTCTCCATTCGCAGCGACTATCCGTTACCCGGTGCAACCCGATTGGTGCTTTTTCCTCCATTTAACACAATTAACTTTAATCTCTGCTAATGCAACACTTGCGAGAGGCCGACAGAACATGACACTCGCTGTAAGTGCATCGCAGGCGGATTGATTAAGTCTCAGGCTTTACGGTCTCCTGTGTTACCTCTTCTGAAGCGTTGGGGGCCGTAGACGTGAGGCTGAAGGCGCTGTTTAAGTGTTAAGAAGCAGGGCTCCCGTTTTTTATTTTGTGGCTTGAGAAGCCGATCGTTTCGTATGCTGTTCATTGCTGGAATCTGCCAGACTCTTGTTCTTGCTCAGTCCGGCTCAGTAAACCTTTCAATTAAAGTGTTCCTGGGTCTGCCACCGCTGTGTTAATTAAATTTTCAGTCGGACATTTGCAGACGCTTTAAATATTTCAATTAATCGCAGAAGGAAGGGGGTCCTGGGGTCACGTCGGGGTTTTCTCTGTGATTTTAACAAATGTGAAAGTCTGTGTGGGCATGGTGTGTGTGTGTGTGTGTGTGTGTGTGTGTGTGTGTGTGTGTGAGCACGGTACAGCCACAGCAAATGAAAATTAAACTCACTTCAGTCAGGCTGAGGAACCGTGTCCAACAGCCTTTACTGTTGATGGGTGATGGTGACTTCGGTGAAAGGCTACAAAGCCGCTGCTGCTGCAGCCTTTGTCAGGAAGTCTCACCTGCATCAGGAGAGACACGCAGTCGCTCACCCTTTCTCCCTGCCCCCCTCCCCCTCCCTCCCCCCCCCCCGCAGCCGCACCCAGCACGGACGACGTGGCGCTCTACGTGGGCGTCGTCATCGCCGTCATCATGTGCCTGGTCATCTCCGTCATCGTGGCGCTCTTCGTCTACCGCAAGACCCACCGCGACTTCGACTCCGACATCATCGACTCGTCCGCCCTCAACGGGGGCTTCCAGTCGGTCAACATCAAGACCGCTCGGTCAGGTGAGCCCGAACAAGCCGGAGTTTGGGAGGGGGGGATCAGAGAGGGGCAGGCTGTCTGAAGTAAACATCTTACAGAACAAATGGAAGAGCAGAGGCCTAGCAGACTTTAGGTCACGCTACTAGCATGTATGAAGAAACAAACGGTCCTGCTCACCAGGACCAGAAGGTTCCATTTGGGTAAATGCTAGCTGTGGTACCTGAAACTCCCCTGAGCTGCTATAATGGGGCATAATGGCTTAATTAACTCAGAGCCTGTATCATATCCTCGGCTGTTTTTGCTAAAGAGCTGGATTGCTCCCCACTGTGACACAAGGTCTATTCACGGTCTCTTTTTTATTTTTCCCCCCCCCCCAAGATGTTTCGACAGATGTTAGCCAGTTACGATCAGTTCCAGACATATTGCCTGATTGACTTATCACGTAGCGCGGGAAGGTCACACCGAACAGGCTGATGCTAGCATCAGCCCTCATGTCATCACGCAGGCGTTTGCACCTGCGGAGCAGCCGTCGAAACGTTAAGGCAACCGCATGCTTCTCGGCTTCGCGGAAAAAGGCGAAAATCAAATATATGTAAAAATGCAGCCACAAACAAAAAGCAAACGTTTTTTTCCGTGGTCGGCGCCGACAGCGAAGTGTAATTACACCGGGATTAAAAATGTCAGACGAGAGCTCACGCCGCTTCTGCTAATCAGGAGCGCAGCCCGCGCCGGTGCGTCAGAAGTTCCTGTTCCCCGACCGGGGGGGGGGGGAGGGACGCGCACGGGATTAAATGAAACGGGGGGGGGGGAGGGGGGCGAGGAGCGGAATGCAGTTTGGGCTGCGGCAGTGTGAGCGTTAGCGTGCGTGAGCGTGCGTGAGCGTGCGAGGCCCGGGTGACATTTCATCAGCAGGCGCTCAGTGGCGAGGGCTGATCTGAGGCGGTAATGAACAAAATTACGTTTCTTCCCTGTTTTTCTTTTTTGGGGTTTCTCCCCCCCCCCCCCCCCCCCCCCCTTGGTCTCGGCGGCTTGCTGGCTGTTAATTAAACTTCCCCAGCGGCGGTAAATAGGCGGGATGACGAGGGAGGCGGGGGTGTGAACGCCGCGGCGAGGGACGGCGGGATGGCGGGATGGGAGACACGGGCGGGGTGGTGTGGGGGCGGGACTCTGCAGTCGAGCGTACGAAAACCTGCCCGGACCACCGGCAGCAGTGATTACATCACTCCTTCACCTCAGATAGACTCTGTGGGCGGAGCTTAACGTGCCGGTGGACTCCCTCCCCTCTGCTCATTGGCTGGGCGCCCCCCCCCACCCCTGATCCTCAACCGAACGTGAGCTTGTTTGTCAGATGTTAGCCTTCGCTCAGTTATGTCGAGGGTACAGCCGCCATTGGCCGGTGTGGAGGGGGCTCTTCCCGCGCGGCGCGGTGCGGCGCTAAAGTGCTGATGTACCCGATGCTAAAAGCGCGGGAGCGCCAGAGGAGAGCGCTCCACGCCGCGCGAGAGTCCGCTCGCTGCCTCGCGCCGCTCACCTGCGTACCTGAGAGCAGCTCTGTGTTACCCGACCCGCTCTTCCTCCCGCTGCTGCTGCTGCTGGCCGGCCTCCACTTTGACCGCTTGAGGATGAGGAGGGGTGGGAGAGCGAAGAGCTCTCACAGAGACATCCGCGGCCGCCGCGGCGCGCCGCACCGAAAGCGTTCATTCACGCGCACGTCTGCGCGGCGTTGCCGGGGTTACCAGGGTTGCCGTGGTGAAGTCCACTCAGCACCAGCAGCCACTCAGCAGCAGCACTGCTTCAGGTGCCATCTGTGCCCAGTCACTTCACCGGGCACTGAAGCCTGAACTGGGTGTGTGTGTGTGTGTGTGTGGAGTTCCTCTCCTAACAACTATTTCCTCACAGAAATGACAATTTTTCACGGGCCATCTGATTGGATGATTTTGGAAAGTTAGGAGGACTTAGCTGATGGGTCACAGGATCTCTACTATATTACAGATTAATACGTGTACGATTAAGGGAATGGTACAGGTGTATGTTTATGTTTAGTGCAGGTGATTTTTCAGCTTAAAAAAAACTTTCGAACCAAAAGGCAGAATGAGGAGCAAGTAACTGTTGGGGGAGCAAGAACAAAGTAAGTGGGGACTACAAACTGCAGACACCAATTTACATATTGGTTTGAGGACAAAATGCAACACTTGACCAGCAACTGAAAGTGATAGTGGCAGTATTTTTTTTCATGTGCTGACTATTATTGTAAAAATGAAAACCAAAATCCAGTCATACTGTATAGTCATGTTGTGGTGATGTTCATGAATAATTTACTCAGCGAGGATACTGTGTGCTGGAGCTGTAGCCTGAAAACTAAAAAAACGTCCTGTTCTCCTCCCCAGCGGACCTCCTGACCGCACCCCCGGACCTCACCTCAGCTGCCGCCATGTACCGGGGTCCCGTCTACGCCCTCCACGACGTTTCTGACAAGATCCCCATGACCAACTCGCCCCTCCTGGACCCGCTGCCCAACCTGAAGATCAAGGTGTACAACTCCTCGGGCCTGGCCACGCCCCAGGAGGACCCCGGCGATTTCGGCTCCAAGCTCTCGCCCAAGGTCACGCACTCCCTGCTGGACGGCGAGACCATGAACCTGCGCAGCCAGAGCCTGGCTCGAACCCGCGACCCCTCCTGCACCGCCTTCGGCTCCTTCAACTCCCTGGGGGGGCACCTCATCGTGCCCAATTCCGGTGAGTGCCCCACTCCTACAGCACAGGTGCTCCACAGTATCACGTGCCCCCTCCTCCCCCTCCCCAAAAATAGACCAGATTTTTTTTTGGTTGTCGCCATAAACAACACAACTGAGTGCGCAACCTTTTGGTTGTCAACAGCGAGCAGTTGTACCAGGAAAATCTATTAACCCGAAACCCATTTGCAAATGGCACACGATTGCACATCTTGTCATTATGCGAAATGTGAAAGCATCTATGCAACATTATTCATAATGACTTGGCATAGATAAACTGTCAGTTACTATAGAAATCTCTTCAGAGGCATTCTGCCGTGTAATGTGTTCACATTTTTATTCTGTTCTAACACTCCCTCCCTCCCTCCCTCCCTCCCTCCCTCTCTTTCGTTTTCCTGGCACTCGGTAAACGTTCAGCTGCAGGACAGAACCATGGCAATGCTAAATCAAGTGTGTGCTAAATCAAGTTACTTAATCACATGGAAGAGCGAATGAGAGAGAGAGAGAGAGAGAGAGAGAGAGAGAGAGAGAGAGCACAGTGTATCGCATATTCCGCGGCCTGGCGGAAGCTACAGTTAGCTTGCAAATTGACTTTGTTTCATTAAATCAGTGCTAATTGATAGAGTAGTCGTTAGCCATTCTCGCTCATTCGTCTCCCTGGTGTGGTGTGCTGCTAATATTTTCCGCAGTGGTACGCTATGGAGTGCCAAGCCGTACCGGGCTACTTTAACCCTTTCCGGTGGCGTGAAGAACAGAGCATCTTTGACAATACGTGTACGACTTACACTTATTATTATTATTATTATTATTATTATTATTTTGTTGCAAAAAAAAAAAGAACACTCTCGCCTACACGATCCTTCGCAGTGTTCGCTCATGGACGGTTGTCGACAGTTTTTTCGATTGGCGGTGGTTGCAGCCGATAAACGCGGGGCCGTGTGTGCGCATGTGTGCGTCCCCGAGCGCAGCGAGCTCGTTAGCGCTGGCGGCGCTAATGAACCCCGCTAACGCGCGGGCACGGTCGGCGACGTAGCGCCAGCGCTAATGGGCTAACAGGGCCTAGCGCACGAGCAGCTCAGTCGCGGGAAATCCCGCTAATGCCTGGAATAAAAAGCCGCGTGGAAAGAACACAGGGACGAGAAGTTGCGCAGCAGGTGGGGGGGTGGGGGGGGGGGACGCGGTAACCATAGAAACGGCTCTCGCCGCGGCGTCTTCTTAACATATTAGATCTAGCTCATTAAGATGGTGAGGCTGCTTCTCCTGGCAGTGTTTTCCACAAGGCTTCCGTTGTCCTACAACACAACATTTATAATTTGTGTATTCTTGCAAAGCTGTTATTCTAATGACAGTAGCTGGAATATCTTACATCTATTTCATGTAATAATGTAGTGGCAGCACTTGAGAGTATGTGTATAAATGATACGTTCACGTGTTAGCTATGTAATAATAATAAGTTTCATTCTGGATCTTCTGTTCGCATACCACCTGTTGGGACATGGATTTTTGGTGAGCCAGTTTTTCTCTGACTGTAGGGTCATAATTGTTTGCAGTGTAGCACAATAGCAACGCAGGAATCTTATTCTTTCTGGAACACAAAGCTATTTCAGACAAAATATGAAATATTTGTGGCTTGTTAAAATTCTGGGATTGCGGTTGTGGTTGGAACGAAGACCAGCACACACAGGGGGGCCCGGGACCGAGTTTTGGGGGCCCCTGCTTTACGGCGTTCTCTCACTCCGGCCTCCGCTTTCCCCCCACAATGCCCTGGGGCCCGAGAGGTCCTCCCAGCGCGCTGAATTAGCGAGCGACGGGTAGAGCGGCCGATCGCCGTGGCCCCCCCCCCCCCCCCGTCTCCCCCGAGCGCCAGGCAGGGGGGCTAGCTCTCCGTGCGGCGTGTAAATCGCTCACGCCTGTGAGGCCTGACGCCGCGGCACACGTAATAACCGGATTAGCCTGCTCCGGCGATTAGGAGCGGAAAAGGGAAATCATCTGCGCGCGGTGTCCCCCCCCCGCGCCCACGGTGTTCCCCCCCGCGCCCGCGGCACTGGAGGAAGAGTCTATCTCACACGAATCCGTCACGAAAACGGTCTCTCGCAAGCCCGTCGTGGTGCGATGGAAGCGAGGCTTGAAAGAGCGGGTCGGCTCCTCCACTGCCATTTACACAGAGTATCAGTGCTGCATTGTGGGATTGCGCAGGGTGCTGCTGGGGGTGGACCACCGTGGTAGAAGTGTATTGAGACATTCACAAATGCATTTTTTGTTTATTTTCCATAGGTGTTCATGTGAATCTCTGTGCACTAAGTATATGGCAGAAGTGCACTGCCAGGTCCAGCCAGGTTCTCATCCATTTGTTTTCAGTAGTCATTGGCTCATGACTCTGATTTAAATGCCCTGCTCTAGCTGTTGAATGAGGTGTGCTTTGTTAGGGTTGGAGTGAAAACCTACAGGATGGTAGATCTCCAGGAACGGGGCTGCTTACGGTCTTACAGTCTGCAAACATCTCAACTTCAACACAGCTGGGAAGCCGCTGGATTGTAGCTTCGAGCGATCTCGACGATCTCGACAACTTCTACAGCTATTTCCGTGGAAGGCAGAACAGCTCATATTTCTGGAATGAATCAGCGTTGCTGTAGTACGCCTGTTTGGCGGAGGCGTTTGGGTGTGTGATACGAGCGGTTTTTTGTCGCTTGGTTTCAGGCGGGCGAGCAGTCAGGCCCTTCAGATCTCCGCTTAATTGCCCAGTTTGACGGCGGCACACTGCTGCTCTGTGGGGCGGCAGGCTAAATGTCACCCCCAGAAACGCTTCGGCGCGGGGGACGCGAGGGGATCGATGGCGCGTCCTGGCGGGGGGGAGAGCAGGGCGGGGGGGGGGGGGGGGGGCGTCACGCAGAGAGCTTAAAATGCGCTGTGAGTCGTCGTGACAACTGTCACCTGATGCTCCACGCATTGTGTGTGCGGCTCTGGATCAGAGCGAACGCCTGATGGCGGTAATGTGATGTGATCTAAAGTGTTATTACGCGTGAGTGTATGTGCGTGAACACGTACACGGTAAAATGTCCAGAGTTAACTCCGCTCTTAACGGTGTGCATATGGTCCTACTCTGGACCAGGGTGGGGCCGTACTTACTCTGTAGATTTGATTTAATGCTGGGCATTTTATTGTGTGTGCGCGCGTGTGTGTGTATGTGTGTGTGTGTGTGTGTGTGTGTGTGTGTGTGTGTGTGTGTGTGTGTGTGTGTGTGTGTGTGCGTGCGTGTGTGTGTGTGTGTGTGTGTGTGTGCGCGCGTGTGTGTGCGCACAGCCCGAGCCGTGTGCTCTGTGCTGATGTCCGCTCTCTCTCTCTCCCTCAGGTGTGAGCTTGCTGGTCCCGGCGGGGGCCGTCCCGCAGGGGAGGGTGTATGAGATGTACGTGACGGTGCACAGGAAGGACAACATGAGGTAAACGTCCCCGACAACGCCGCCCGGCAACGCCGAGCCCCTCCCTGATTCCAGCACGCTGTGCGTTCAGCTCGGCCTGGGGGCTGCGATATTCACCTGGAGCTATCACACACACACGGGGGGGACCTGGCCTTTTCAGACTCACCAGTGGCCTCGTACCCCACTGTCAGCTATCCCACAATGCAACGGGCAGAGAAAAGGGCTCACAGAGAACTACTAATTACCAAAAAAATATTGCCTCTGTGTTCTGTGCTCCCAATGGACAAAATGGGTAAATTTTTATATTCAGTTATTCTGTTGGGATAAATGTCATGCCAGTCCCATAATATAACTTCAGTGTTAGTGCTAGAAGGCTTTCAGATTAGAGTGAGCTGATCCCAGGTCAGTCTCACCCGCTCCTTTTGGGTCCCAGGCCCCCCGTGGAGGACGTGCAGACTGTCCTGAGTCCGGTGGTGAGCTGCGGCCCCCCAGGAGCCCTGCTGACCCGCCCCGTCATCATCACCATGCACCACTGCGCGGAGGCCGACAGCGAGGACTGGCAGATCCAGCTGAGGAACCAATCACAGCAGGGCCTGTGGGAGGTGACTAATCTCTACCTGTGTACCTGTGATACCAGTGCCTCGACTCCAGAAAAACACTCCTCTGCCATTTGCCTCGTTGCAGTGTGTTCTGTCTGTGTGTGTGTGTGTGTGTGTATGTGTGTGAGTGTGTGTAAGTGTGTGAGTGTGTGTGTGTGTGTGTGTGTGTGTGTGAGTGTGTGAATGTATGCTTGTGTGTTCATCGTAAAGTTTTCAGGAGTCTGTTCCCATGCGGCATGTTTGAGTGTTGAGTTCATAGATAAATTGATAGGTTCCCCTCGGCCAACGAGGTCACAGACCAAGAGTGGAGGATTGTGGGAACTGATGCAGAAATAGGAACTCTTTTCAAAGACATGGGGGGGGGGGGGGGGGTAGTGGGGGGGGAGGGGATGAGCAGACATGAGAAATAAACAGCCTCATTAATAATGGAGAGCAGGAAGTAAACTTGCTGTGCAGTGCAAGGTTCGGTAAACAAGGAGGAGGAACTCGATCAGACGAGGGCCGCAGAAGAGCTCTTATCAGAAGGGATTCGTTCCAGAACCCCCCCCCCCCCCCCAACGGAGCCCAGAGCTGCCTCGGGGCCCTGGTGGTCCAACGATCGCAGCCTGCCCCCCCCGGCCCTGTCGGCCGTGAAATTCGCCCTCCTCAAACCCTCCATGTCGTTCACGAAGCCATCCCTCGCTCCCCCCCCGCTCCCCCCCCAATCCTCCCAGTCGCCTGCGAGCGCATCCACCGCTGTCCCCGATAAGGCCAGCTGGGGGCGCCGCTGCCAGTGCCTCCCGAGGATGGCCCCTCGCCATTATCGCGCCCGAGCACAATGCCCCCCCCCCCCAACCCCCCCCCACCCCCCCGCTGTAATTAGAGTGATCCAAGGGATGCCATCTTGTGGCTTTTCCTCACAACGTTCCTCCCCCCCCCCCCCCCTGTGAATCGCTTCTTCCAGGACTTCTGCTGAAGGAACAGAATGTATTTACAGTAGATTTTTCTTTCGGGCTCGTTGAAATATACATGAACTCGACCGCGCCAGACATCGCCCTCCGACGTTCTGGCCTTGATCGTTTTCAGAAGGAGTCAGAAAGAAAGATCGGATTAAATTCCTCACTTCTGTTCTTTTTATTTTTGAAGAATTGTTTTATAGGTTACCTTGATTCAAATTTTATTAAATTTTTTTCTGTTTAACTTTTCTTCATTAGGAAAAAAAGTCTTTTAAAATAATTGATTTCCTTATGAACTCATTATCCAAAGCCAGCTCATATAAAGGGTTTAGGCTAGGTTTGGGGTGAGTCCCAGGCAGAATTATTATTGTAATGTATAATTACAATTAAGGGTTTCTTACAAAGGCTCAGGAGACTTTCATTTGGATGCACAGAGAAGTGCACAGAAGCCTGTAGCTGAATTGCAAACCTGTATATGATTTGTTGCACTCAAAGCTCTCTCTTCCATGCGTCCACAATGTCTCCTATTCCATATCAGATGTAGATAGCCCTATTAAATGTAAGCTGCTTATGGCATTTAGTAATATGAGCTGAGTGTCAGTGGCATCCAGAAAGGACTGCTTTGCCTGTGATGTGTTTTTTTTTATTGCTTTTATCGTGGATTTCCATAATGGAATGTTCTAGAGTGAAGAAGAAAGTGCACATATGTCCTGGCAAAAAGGCAACTGTACATTCAGTGGCCTCCTGCAAAAAAATGTTTTATTCACATAATGAAAGCCTTCTTTCATTTCTCTGTTACTCTCATTATAGTCTCATTAAGTTTGAGAGACAGAGAGACAGAGAGAGAGGGAGAGAAAGAGAGAGAGACTTGGTTTCCTTTGTAAGAACCACTGAGTGCAGTATATATTGCTAAACGAATTAAAGCTAGCACTTTCCTCATGCTTCTCTTGTGGATTATTTTTCCGTTTCCATCCGTTTGTTTGCATCCCCACACGGAGCACAGTGAATACAGCGTGTCGCTCTTTCCCGCCTCCGATCGACGCGCATCCTCGGAAAAGCACACACACTCCCGACGAGGCAGAGACGCCAGTTCTGGGGAGACGCGCCGGTCCTAACCAAACAAATCTTTTCCGGCTCGTTTTGGCCACGTCCAATCCGCCGCTCGATTTGACGGCCCGTGTTTGGCGATGCTCGACGGCCGAGAATGCGTTTTTTCGCCGAAACCCCGCATTTTGAATTTCAGAACGTTAGCTAGGAAAAAGGACATTTAGCAGAAAATAAGACTAATTGTTAGTAACGTGGGCGGGCTCAGACTGGGCACGCTACGTGCTGCACTGAGGTTGGTATCGGGGGTTCGAGGAGCGTACTTTGGCGGGGAGTCTCACGTCGATGGCGTTGGCTCGTCAGACCTCTTTGTAAAGCAATCTGGAGAGACTTCATGAAAAAAACAACAACAACGTGTATTCAGCAGACTGAGGCACGCAACGAACACAAGCCACCGATCCTGTGTTCGGTTCAGTTACCGCCAACTCAATGAAGATCAATT